>JBBBDQ010000490.1:6012500-6067500 GCA_037127315.1 Ascarosepion bandense | reverse complement strand
GAAAGCCATGATCGCCTACGTCCTGAAGGGACAGGGCACATAGAAGAAGAATATATTAACATTGATCTTTTAGTGGGAGGGGGTTGCTTTTTGTTTTTTGCTTGTTTTTTGGGGGAGGAGTTTTTTGGGGGGTCATCCATTTTCATGAAGATATATTCTAATCATTTTTCTTCTTTTTTTTTTATTCATTTTCATAAATATATGCTCAAGTTATTTTCTCTTCATTTTTGTAAATATACGCTCAATGTTTGTTGTTTTGCATACATTTTCTTAGATCTACGCTTCAATTCTTAACCCGTGTTTTATCCAAAGAAGTAAATGAAGTGAAAAATACAACAGAATTAAATAATCACTTTTAGCAAGAATAAATATTCTGAAACGATTTAACTTGATTGAAATTTGTCTTTCATCGACTATCATTTTCCACTTCTCATCGTCTTTTTCTTAGGCAATCTGTGGGAATTGTACCCAACCGTGCTATGCGCTGTTTTATGAACTAGAAATATGTATGCCGTGAACTGGGTTCTAGGCCAAACCTTCATGCAAACAGTAAACCCTGTTTTAAAAAAGAGTCGGAGAAAAACAGACGAGAATTGTGCATAATGGCAGAAAAAACAAGGCTCCTACCCTCGCCTCATTCCATCACTCCACTTCTAAAGATCTGGTTACAAAGCAACCTTTTCTACAATGATAATTTAAACAAAAAGCAATTTCTGGTATTGTTTTAGCATATATATCCAGGTTCTCATTTTTTCAAACATGTCAAGAAACATGGGCGTTTAAAGCTCGCCACATATTTCTGTCTTTTGTTATTCTCAACAATATTTGCTTCTTTACAAAACCCTCTTTATCTATGAAGTACATGTAACTCCATCTATTTGTTCAAACGCGTAAAGAAAGATTCCTCTCTTCATCTTCCATGTCTCTTCAGAACGTTGGTTATAGCTCTCCACAACTTCCTCTCTTTTGTTGCATTCATCCATACTTGCTTCTTTACAAACTTTGTGGAGATTTTTTATTTGTTCGTTTGTAAAGAAAGATCCCTCTTTTTCTCTACCTTTCTCTCTCATGTCACTTCTGGATATAGAAGTTTTACGCTCTCCACAGCTTCCGTTTGTTTGTTTTTTGTTTGTTTGTTTGTTTTTTGTTTGTTTGTTTGTTTTTTGTTTTTGTTTTTTTGTTTTTTCCGTCTGCACTATTTATTTATTCAGAAATCATCTTGTTCTTTGTCGTATTGGTTCCGCAAATTTATCAAATTTATCAACTGGGCTTCTTTGACTCTCTTGTCCTGTGAGTGCTAAATTCTACAAACCTTCCTCATAACAATATTTTATATCTATCCACGGCCATATCAGAGACTGTACAAAAGCTCTTTTGTTTATCTAAACTTATTTATAAATGGAACTTTGTGTGTGTGTGTGTGTGTGTCCGTTACCTATAGACTCCGAAACGGCTCAACCGATTTTCTTGAAAATTTATACAATTGTGCGATAAGAGTCTGCGAGTAATTTTAGCTAGGATTTGTGTCGGGGTACCCCCCCCCCAATAAATATCGAAAATCGATAATCCAAAACATCGGGTTATAGAACGAGTGGTCTGATTTTAATCAAATTTCATACACTCATAGACAAAGATATAAGAAACGATATTCAGAAGTTTCAAGGTTGCAGTTTTTACAATAGTGCAGAACATCGATAATATATATCAATATAAAAAGCAAGATGTTTGTGTATGTGTCTGTTTATCTACCTGTATGTCTGTATTTTTTCATATTCCTTTTATTTTAGTTTTTGCTTCGGGTTTGGCTCTAAGTAGGTATAATTGTAGTTCTTAGTCTCAGATACCATTTTCCATTTACTCAGAGGACATATTTAGCCTTCAAAATTCAGTTTACGACGAAAAAACCTATTTGATATCGAAAGCTGGAAATTTGACTTACATCCATTCATTTTTCTTTCAGTCTACGGTTTCACTTTAACTGGAAACAACTATTGCTTTTTAGTCTTTCGTGCCAACGTGCAAAAGAGTCTGAGATCCAGGACCATGGATTAGTTTTAAAGCTTTCATTACACCCGAACAACGTCGGACTATACTGCTAGTTTTTTTTAATATTCTTGAAAATATTTAATACAACTTTGAATTCAGAACATCTCAAGACTTTAAAAAATTATTCTTGCATTGGGTGTGGCATATATGTGTAGCGAATCTGTACATAAGTCTGTTCGATATGTTTAAACTACATAAGAAATATAGCAGAATTTTTTTTAATCATTTCACCCCAAGCAAGGCATTCTACTGCCACTATAGCACAGGGGGTTACATAGAGCGATTGAATATAGGAAATATCAGAAGGAGGGTGATAGACAAGTCAGGAGGTACCTACGAAGAGTGTTTGAAAGAATGGGTGCGAGTTAGTGTGTTAGGAGGTGTCTATTTACCTTACATTTAAACTCCTGGAGGTTGTAGCCGTCGGGGAAGCAAGTATGAGAATTCCACAGGCGGGAAGTGCGAGAAAATAAGCTGTTAGAGTAGAAATTGCAGTTACATTTTATCGGTTTCACTGGAAAAGGGTGGGACCTAGTTGCTTATCTAGTATCTCGTGCAAATTCGTACCTAGGGGGCACCAATGATCTAAGTTCATCGGAGCAGAAGCCGTGAAAGTATTTATAGAAGAGGCACAGGGTGAGAGAGTGACTGCAGGCGGTCAGCCAAGTCGGTAACACGGTTATAAGTATTCTGTGGTACGGTGATGAAAAAGGCAGCGAGTAAATTTTACGCCAAATTAATTTTAGAGCATCATTACACTTCTGGATTGGGGTAGAGACATAAAACTTTAGAGTGTGTTTTGTCATCATTTATCCATCACACCCAATGGTGCATAGGGCAGCAACTTTTTGTTATTGTTATTGTTTCTGTAACAAACTGTTTTTACGGGGCAGGGTTGTTAGCTCTGCACCCAACCCCCAAACCTGGAGGACCTTCCTCATAACAATATTTTATATCTATCCACGGCCATCTCAGAGACTGTACAAAAGCTCTTTTGTTTATCTAAACTTATTTATAAATGGAGCTTTGGCCGTGTATGTGTGTGTGTGTGTGTCTGTGTGTGTGTGTCCGTTACCTATAGACTCCGAAACGGCTCAAACGATTTTCTTGAAAATTTACACAGTTGTACTATAAGCGTCTGCGAGTGTTCTTAGCTAGGTTTTGTGTCGAGGTACCCCGATAAATATCAAAAATTTTAATATATGTGTTTTATACCACATTAAAAATATTCTGAAATTTTAAAAATCGATACTTGTGTATGTGTGCGCATGAATTTTAACATAAAATATTTCAGAGGATTTTACACTACATTAATTAAATTTATTTGAAGACTTCATGGACGTTACTTGAGTGTGTGCGTGTGTGCGCGTGTATACAAATGAGTTTATTGATTGAATTTTATACGAAATTCAATAAATACACTTCACGGTCGTTCTTCAAAAGCGTTCACAAAACCGTGTCAGTGTCAACATAAAGTATTGAATAAATTTTATACTTCACTCATCAAAAATACGTCCAATTTTATTGGTCCGGCATGTTTATATGCATCTTTGAGGTATATATATGTGTGTGTGTGTGCAAACCGTAGCGATATGTTTAACAGATAACCCATCCTTTTATTCATCTCACCCACGTAAGTTAGCAGTCCCTCTTAAAACAAAACTAAACAGATATAAGGAAAGAGACTTTCCATTACTTTACACACCGCCTGATGAGACATTGAAGTTTCAATGTCGAAACAAACGTATCTTTGTCGTAGATATATATAGAAAATATATATATAGAAAAATTATGTACATGTTCTAAAATATAATTTACAATAAATATTCACAGCTCTATATATAATATATCGAGCACTGTTTTAAATTAGTGTTTTGGACGTTGTAAGAATTCTTTCTTCGTTTTGTATTCACTCGTATATATATATATATATATATATATATATATATATATATAGTTTATAAAGGAAAACTCAACACGTCATATTAGTTATAAACTATAGTTCATTTCAATGAGCTTAATTAGCTCATATCATCAGACTCTTTTACAATATTTCCTCCATCTGGCACAAAATTTCTGCCGGAATGAACGTTTTCTTAAAATGAAGAGAAGGGAACATAATAGAAATAATAATAATGATAAACATAAGATTACAAACAAATAAATAAATGACAACAAATGTAGGGGAAGGAAGTAGGAAAGAAGAAAGATAGTCCAGTTCCAAATATCGCTCTGCTTAACACCCATCGAGCTCTCTATATGGATTTACCCATTAATAATTTATATTAAGGAAATCTTGTTGGATTATCCTCACCGTTTACGGACTGACAACTATACCTACATATATATATATATATATATATATATATATATATATATAAGAAAAAAAGAAAGAAAGAATAAATCTAAGTAAGAGCCAACATACCACCTAGGTTTCACCCTGACGAGGCGTTAGGTGAAACCTAGGTAGGTCTGTTGGCTCTTACTTAGATTTATTGTTTCTTTGTTTCTCTACTATTGTATTGAGCGCTTTAGTGTTAGTGTTAGTATGTTCAAGTACTTAGTTTGTTTCTATTTTTAATTCCCCTTTTTCCCCTCCGAGTTTGTTTCTTTTTTTAATTCCCCTTTTTTCCCCTCCGAGTTTGTTTCTTTTTTTAATTCCCCTTTTTTTCCCCTCCGAGTTTGTTTCTTTTTTTAATTCCCCTTTTTTCCCCTCCGAGTTTGTTTCTTTTTTTAATTCCCCTTTTTTCCCCTCCGAGTTTGTTTTTTTTAATTCCCCTTTTTTCCCCTCCGAGTTTGTTTCTTTTTTTAATTCCCCTTTTTTCCCCTCCGAGTTTGTTTCTTTTTTTAATTCCCCTTTTTTCCCCTCCGAGTTTGTTTTTTTTAATTCCCCTTTTTTCCCCTCAGAGTTTGTTCTTGGCGGTTTTTTCAGACGAACTGAAATTAGCATTATTATTATTGTTATTATTATTATTGTTATTATTATCCTCATTATATATATATATATATATATATATATATATAATTCCAAGTGAAGAGGACTCAAGGTTTTTTATATTTTGAGTGCTCTGGCATTTATTTTATTATAAACAGTGCTCAATATAATGAGTATTATAGAGCTTGATATAATATAATTATATGGTTATGTTACTTTTACATTGCGACATGGAAATTTCTATGTTTCGAGATTAATTCTCATCATCAGGCAATGCTGGTGTGGTTGTGCAGACGATTTACATTTAAATGACAAATACGTTTCGGTTTACTGTGAATGTATGTGGGTGTTTTTTGTTGTTTTTGTGTGTGTGGCTAATCAGAATGGAGATTCACTTTGGGGTTTGACCCCAAGTAATTTCTGTTCTAACCAAATTTTTTCCTCCTCTTTTTTCTTTTTCCTTGACCATATATATATATCGCCCGGTTCACACTCCACCCACGTCTATTGAACAGGTGAAGAGGCTCATCCCTTGTTCCCTGTTTAGGATGTGGCTTCCGGTTTTCTCTTTTCCAATCTTTTCACTCTTATGTAGCCCCCTGCACATCAGTGGCGTTACCGCCTTGCTCGGGGTGATATGATATATATATATATATATATATATATAGTCATCCACAGACTGACCTGTTTCGCTGTATCCCAGCTCATCAGTACATTTAGACAGCCGATTGCTTTTTACCCAGGATGGAAACCCGACCGAACTGGCGTCAGTCGGTGATTCTACCTCTCCATTTGTAAATGAGTTCTTTTGTTACCTTGGTTTCTACCATAAGTGGTGTCTTCAGGCGATTTTCAATAACTGATTTTACAGTTTACCATGTATTTGTTTTTCTTTTTTTCTTTTATTATTATTATTATTATTAAGAACGCCCACGTAACAGTGGTTTTTTGAATGCTCACGTGGCAGGAAATTTTCGAACGCACAATTTCAAAAATTACAAGAAATTATAACATTTTCATCCACTCATGGTAGAAACCTGGGTCGCGTAATAACTCGTTTACAAATGGAAAACATTCAAAAGTTCTACAATATAATTGTATTGAACACTTTTTATTACAAATGTCTACTGATCTAACCTTATTATGACCAAAAACTAAGTAATTAAACAATATATATATATAGTCATCCTCAGACTGACCTGTTTCGCTGTATCACAGCTCATCAGTAAGGTTAGACAGCCGATTGCTTTTTACCCAGGATTGAAACCCGACCGAATTGGCGTCAGTCGGCGATTCTACCTCGGTAGAAGGAGACAGACTTTTTAGCGTCTATATTATCATTATACACGCCCAATAGCTGAGTGTTCTAATTCATTGCTGAATGAACGATGCGATATGTATATTATGCAAATAAATACATCTTGTTTGATTCGATAATTTTAGGCCAACGACACGGCTTTCTCTATGTATATTTCTTTGGTGTAAAATTAGTACCGTTTTACTGACAATCTGTTCTTATTTTCTTGTTTATTACACATTGATTCTCGCAAAGAGTGATATAAGGATGCATTTTCTATATTTTCTACTGTATTTCTAAGGCGACTACTCTCACTGTGTCTTATCAATTCCCAAACATCACTTCCATAGACTTTTATCTCTATTCATCCATATTCATTGATAATATCGGCACATTTTGTGCATCGTATATGCAGGTCAATACTGTATATTATATCATTTCACTATACACAAGTCTATAAAGCAAGTACTACGTAATAGGTTACTGGGTATGAGATAATATGATGAGATAAATATTCTTCTTCTTCTATGTGCCCTGTCCCTTCAGGACGTAGGCGATCATGGCTCTCCACGTCTCCCTATCCCTGGTGGCTCTTAGCACGCCTTCTCCTGTTACATCATGTAACCCTTGTTCTATCATCCACCTGATTAGATCCTTCAAATATGTTATCCGTTGCTTTCCACTGTCTCTTTTTCCCTCTATCTGGCCTGTTAGTATCAGATTCTCCAAGCCCTCCTTCCTCATTGCGTGTCCCAGGAACTTCTTAGTATGTTTACTCCTGTTACTCCTGGCAACCCCTGTTCCGTAATCCACCTGATCAGGCCCTGCAAATATGTTATCCGCTGCCTTCCTCTGTCTCTCTTTCCTTCTATCTGGCCAGTCAGTATCAGGTTCTCCAAGCTCTTCTTCCGCATTGCGTGTCCCAGGAACTTTAGTTGTCTCTTCCTGATGCTCAATATTAATTTCCTTTTTGTTGCCATTCTTTCCAAGTCTTCATCGTTGCTTGCATGCTCAGTCCACAATATCCGCAGCATCCTTCTGTAGAACCACATTTCCACTGCTTCCAGTTTTGTCCTCATTTTCGATGATATTGTCCAGCATTCACTGCCGTATTAAAGAACTGACATCACATAGCAATCCAGCACAATTTTCTTTGTTTCTAGTGAAATTGTCCTGTTTCTTAATACTTTACTCAGCTTCTGGAACGCGTCCTTCGCCATGCCAATTCGCCTTCGGATCTCTGTGTCGCACTTTCCATCTCCTGTTAGAACACTTCCTAGGTATTTAAATTTTTGTAGTTGCTTGATTCTGGTTTCCCCCACCTGTATTTGGCATTTTGGGTTGCACCTTTTGCTGATGACCATGCATTCAGTTAAATATTAAGGCGATAAAACAAAAAAAAACTGTAATTAGAAAGAGAAAAGCTAACGTTTCACGTCGCCTTTATAAATTTTGAACATCCAAAATAAACTAAAAGAAACATTTGAGAAAAGATACTGTGAGCATAAAATTTAGGATTATATCTAGCCATTTCAACCGTAAAATGGTGAGACCTTTACGGTTGAATAGTAGACTTATAAAGATGTAAGATATATTCTGGCAAAAGAAAATGTCTAGTATGACACAAGAAATCGACTTTTGTAGCAGCTGACCCAGCGATTAATTCAATATAATCTTTCCACTTAGCAACATCGAGCCTGGTCAGTACTTAAATGGGTGACCATTTGGGAATACCAGGTGCTGTAAACGTAAGTACCAAGAATGGTCCACCAGGTTTGGTGGTTGGGTGCAGGCCTAACAACCCTGTCCCGTAAAAAACAGTTTGTTACAGAAACAGCAACAAAAGTTGCTACCCTATGCACCATCTGGGTTATGATGGATAAATGAATGATGATGATGAATCTTTCTACTTTCATATTAGCCGAAAACGTTAACCCGAGAAATTGAAGAAAACACCTCCGAGGACGTTAGCATCAACCATGATGGTGGAAAAGTGTTTTAAATAAAATATTATATATTTATATATAGTGCCTATGAGAATAGAAGTACCAAACTTAATAAGATTAAGGTGAATATTGATAAGTTCTCGTTAAGACATAGAATTCTTAATCTTAATTTGCAGACAAAAATAAATGCTGATAGTTATTTGTTTTGAAAGTTCATGAATAATTTCTTCGAACTGTGACTAAATTAATATTCCACACTGATCAAAGAATATCAAATATTATAAAATAAATGATAAAATTATATGCTGAAGGATATAAATTTAATGGAGATCTTCAGGATTGTTGCTAAAAAGCATATTGTTGGGTAAAAACGAATGAATGAAGTAAGGAACGTTAAGAAAAAAAGAAAGATGTAGAACGTTGTAAAGGATTTTTTTAAAATACAAAGAAAGGGAGAGTTTCTATCTACCTCAAAGTAAAACCAGATAAGAAATTGTTATGGTGTCCTCCTACGAGGAATGAACTCTTCCTCTTACTATATATAGTTATCTGCGTGACTTCCGAGAGCAGTTAAGGATGTAGTTGCAGTTGACGGCAGCTAGTACGCAGTTAAAACCAGCTACGATTCAGGCAATAAGCAGCGTAACTGTAACGTTCAAACTTACTTATTTCTAGTTACTTATTTACTAACACTTATTTTGTATCTATCTTCCTGTTATACTAATACGCTGTTTTGCCCCTACCTTCTGTTTTCCATGTCTTCTTCTTTTTCTATGTGCCTTGACTCTTCAGGACGTAGGCGATCATGGCCTTCCACTTTTCCCTATCCCTGGTGGCTCTGAGCACGCCTTCTTCTGTTACACCATGCAATCCTCGTTCCATCATCCACCTGATTAGGTCCTTCAAATATGTTATCTGTTGCTTTTCCCTGTCTCTTTTCCCTTCTATCTGGCCTGTTAGTATCAGATTCTCCAAGCCATCCTTTCTCATTGCGTGTCCAGGAACTTCAGATGTCTCTTCCTGATGCTCAGTATTAATTTTCTTTTTGTTTCCATCATTTCCAAGACCTCATCATTGATCACATGCTCGATCCATGATATTCGCAGCATCCTTCTGTAGAACCACATTTCAGTTGCTTTAAGTTTTTCCTTCATCTTTGATGGTATTGTCCAACATTCACTGCCATATTGAAGAACTGATATCACATAGCAATCCAGTACTCTCTTCCTAGTTTCTAGCGAAATTGTCCTGTTTCTTAATACTTTACTCAACTTCTGGAATGCTTCCTTTGCCATGCCAATTCGCTTTCGGATCTCTGTGTCGCACTTTCCGTCTTCTGTTATAACGCTTCCCAGGTATTTAAATTTCTGTACCTGCTTGATTCCATGTCTTACTTTCGGCTAAACCGGTCACTACAACTTAGCAGCTACGTTTCGCCACAACAGTTCGGCAACAAATTGGCGACGAAGATCAAAAACAGAAATGAAACCAGTGATTGAGAAGGAAAAAGAAAATAAAATGGCGCAAAAAAGAAAATACAGTAAAAATATCGAGAAAAATAAACGAAAGACAAAAAAAAACAGAGGAAAATATAGATTCGTGTGAAGACCTTTTAGTCATGATAAGATGTCTGGTCAAAAAGAATTCTGTAAAAAGTGAGCTCTATTTCCGTTTGTCTTAACCGGAAACGGATGACCTTTGAAAAGCCAAAGCGTAAAACGGACGCCACAAGAAAAAAAGAAAAAAATATGAAAAAATTACTAGTTTTGTTCTATTCGTTTTGAGGAAACGGGAAATTATTTATTGTAAAAGGTTGTCACACTAATTCTTTGGTTTTTCAGTTAAAAATAAAGCATTGGACGCTACTTTAATTCTCTGTTTTATTTCGTTTTGTTTGCTTCGTCAAAGTAATTTTAAACCAAAATGGATCTGAATGGTCAGAATTAAACCAAACTCCTCGGGTTAACCCTCACAACAGACCTCAAGTGGAATGACTATATAGAATCCATAGCTAAATCCGCTGCTAAGAAATCGGTTCTCTGTGTAGGGCCGGGAAGTTTTTCCCGTCTGAAACCATTCTGCACATATATAAATCTACCACCCGCACATGCATTGAATACTACTGCCATATCTAGTCTGGAGCTCCTGCTATCCACCTAGGGGTCCTTGACAAAATTTATCATTCAGCCGTGCATTGAATACTGCTGCCATATCTGATCGGGTGCTCCTACTATCCACCTGTTAATATTAATGTAGATACGGAAAATATAGCTTTATATAACTTAATGTTATTCCGTTTGTGTGCGTGTGTGTGTCGATATATATATATATGAATATATTCTTATATATATATATCTTTTTTATATGTTGGTTGGTTTTGTTTTTATGGAAAATCAACCTCGGCGGGTCATCTATTGCCAACTAAACTTTATTTATTTATTGCTGGGAATACCTTTTCCTTTCAACAATTTATTGTTGTTTTTTATAAGTTTTGTGTCTAGTAATAGATTTTTCTTTTCTAGTATCAAGATTCATTGGGATTTGTTCTTAAGGGCAGGGGCCCCAAATCCTACCCTTGTTATTTAACCCATAACCGGAGGGAAGGGACGGATTAATACCTTTCCCAAGTATACCAGTTCTTAAGTGAATGCAGGGTATTCACCTGGAATTCGAACTCGGCTCACCGATTTCTCTTTCCGAGCAGATATCCACTGCATCACAACTCACATCCGTCACAATACGCTTACAGCACTTGGTATTCCCAAGCGGTCACCCGTCTAAGTACTGACTAGGCTCAACGTTGCTTAACTTCGGTGATCGAGCGAGAACCGGTATATTCAATGTGATATGGCCGTAAGCACACACATCAGTCACTAAACGCTTACAGCACCTGGTATTCCCAAGTGATCACCCATCTAAGTACTGTTTAGGCTCAATGTTGCTTAACTTCGGTGAACGAGCGAGAACCGGTGTATTCAACGTGATAGGCCGTAAGCCATGTACGTATGTGGCCGGGTGGTTAGAACACTCGCTTTGTGATCATGAAGCCCTGCTTTGAATCTCACCCTGGTTGATATTTTCCAGGGAAGTTAATGCTATCGGTCTAGAGGAGGCGCTTCCATCGTGTGCCAACCTTGTAAAGTGCCGGGTTAACGCAAGCCATGTGATTGGGTAGACGGCTCTCTTTGAGGAGTCGTCGATGATTGTTTTAGCTCGAAATCACAAGTCATCGTGACCGAGGGATTGAACGTGTCATCGTTGTTCAGATTGCTGATCATTCTAGATAACAAACTCTCTCCCAGAAACTGTAACTAAGGTCCGCTTAGCATAGTTGCAGTATCAGCCAAAGGTAGGCTCTATGGACGTTGAATAAGTCCAAGTGTTCTTGATTAGCTAGCCGCCACAGTAGACAGGTATACTCGAATACGAGTGGTTAGTCATTATATACATATAATTCTTTTATGGATGTATATACTTTTATATGTGTTAATATTGTTTTTTAATCATATCACCCCGAGCAAGGCGGTAACGCCACTGAAGCACAGGGGGCTACGTAAGGGTGAAAAGATTGGAAAAGAGAAAGCCGGAAGCCACATCCTAAACAGGGAACAAGGGATGAGACTCTTCACCTGTTCAATAGACGAGGGTGGAGTGTGAACCGGGCGATAGTTTAGTCAATCTACTACAATTGAAAAAAAAGAATGAAAAGAGAAAGCCGGAAACCACATCCTAAACAGGGAACAAGGGAAGAGCCTCGTCTCCTGTTCAATAGACGAGGGTGGAGTGTGAACCGGGCGATAGTTTAGTCTATCTACGCCAACTGAAAAAAAAAGAGAGAAAAGAATGAAAAGAGAAAGCTGGAAACCACATCCTAAACAGGGAACAAGGGATGAGCCTCTTCACCTGTTCAATAGACGAGGGTGGAGTGTGAACCGGGCGATAGTTTAGTCTATCTACTTCAATTGATTAAAAAAGAAAAGAGTGAAAAGATTGGAAAAGAGAAAGCTGGAAACCACATCATAAATAGGAAACAAGGGATGAGCCTCTTCACCTGTTCAATAGATGAGGGTGGAGTGTGATGTATAAAAATATATTCTTTTTATATATATCCCACGCCATGTACATTTCCTTACGTTCTTTTTATTAAACCCAAAGAACTGGCCATAAAAGTCTGTAAAGAACCACACCTTATCTTCTACGGTTAAATCTGTCTCTAAAATTTTCAATATATCCATTAATCCCCTCTCTCCTCTTCTTCTTTCCTCTTTTCGTTCAAATTCTAACTTAAAACTTCTAATACTGATCTCTCATTTTTTCGACCCCACTCACCTCTCACACATAATTCGCTAATATAAGGCAAAAATTTTCCATCTCTCTTCACACTACCTGATGAGACATTTTCTTTTCAATGTCGAAACAAAATGTACAGTTCGTAGTAGATGATAATTTGTACATGTTCTAAATTATATATATATATCGTTCATTCAGCAATGAATTAGAACACTCTCAGCTATTGGGCGTGTATAATGATAATATACGCGCGCTAAAAAGTCTGCCTTCTTCTACCGAGCGCCCGTAGCTCAGAGGTAGAATCGCCGACTGACGCCAATTCGGTTGAGTCTCAATCCTGGGTTAAAAGCAATCGAAGTCTAACCGTACTGATGCGCTGTGATACAGGGAAACAGATCTGTCTGCGGGTGGCTATATATATATATATATATATATATATATATATATATATATATATATGCTTAATGGTAGCATTTCGTGTTTCTTTTTTTTTCATGCCTTTAAACAATATTCTTAATATTCTAAATCTGTTCTCTCTTTTTATATTTGCGACTCCGTCTTCTGCAAATATTTCCTAAATGGTCAAACCTTTCTTGCTTATTATGCATTTAATTTTTCTCTAATCTCTTCTTGTGGAATTCTTGAAACCGCGTTTTTTTTCTTGATCTTATCTTGCCAATGTTATCAATTTATTTTTCCACTGTTCTTTGATCTCAAATTTTTCGCCATTTCCAACATTATGTTCCAACTGTATAAGTGTACAATATCTGGTTTCTCTTTTGAAGCTCTGTTTTTCTTATAATCTTTGGAACTCATTATATACATGAAATTAAAAAAATAAATATACTAATTGATATCAGATTTCATAATAAAACTTCCCATCACCAAATAAATAATCATAAATGTGTAGAATCCAAGCAGATAAGTTAAACCACATATGGCATTTTTTTAATCCTTTTTGTCCCAAACAAAAGAAGCCACTAAAACGCAAGGAGGTTGCTCAACATTGAGAGATAAAAATAAAAGAACAGGATCTAAGAAGAAAGCGATTGACATTGCATTTAAATTTCTGAAGGTGAAAGTCGACTGGGAAGTAATTAATCAAAAGTGGTTCCACCAGCGAGAAGTGCGAGAGTTGGGAGAAGAAACTGTTAGCACAGAACTTGCGTTTTTAACAAAAAAAATGTCATTATTTTGATTGTTTCATTATACATATACTATACAAATATACCATGAAACTTTTGCCCACGACCATAGTTAATATCAATTTTTATTGTTAAAACCATTATAAGAGAATATATAGTACATTATTACATAGTACACACACACACACACACACACACACACACACACATATATATATATATATATATATATAAAATAAATTTCGATGTTCAAATCAGTTGTATGGCCATTTCTACATGAAATCCCTCAGAGAAATTTCACGTATCCTCGGCAACTTTTTATTTCAAAATAAAGACAGATATATTACCGGCGGAAGTTCAAAAAAATATCCTTCACAGAAAAATTAAAGGGGTGAAGTATATTTTCTGTGCAGTATATTTTTTAACTGAGTAGATGCCAGAGTAGCTATTGTTTTTCAAATTATACTTTAGAATATTTTCAAATTACAATCTACTACGAAGTGTACATTTTGTTTTGACATTGAAAGGAGAATGTCTCAGCAGGTAGTAACTATATTATAAAATATATTAAATATTAAAAGCTCTATTTCTATATTGAGCCTTGTTTTAAATTAATGTTTTGAACGTTGTTAATATTTTCTTCGTTCCTTACTCATTTGGATATATATATATATATATATATATATATATATATATATATCCAAGTGAAGAGGACTCAAGGTTTTTTTTATATTTTGAGTGCTCTGGCATTTATTTTATTATGAACAGTGCTCAATATAATGAGTATTATAGAGCTTAATAAAATAAAATATAATATAATTATATGGTTATGTCAATTTTACATTGCGGCATGGAAATTTCTTGTCTGCTTTCTATTTATTTATAAACTATTTATTATTAAATCCCTTAAAAATAAAAATTTATTAAATAAACGCAACGAAATTAATGTCATATTTAGACATTGTAAATTATTCACATTAGAAAATGGATAAAACCTAAATTAAATAACATGCTCACCGACGAATTAGGTAAAAATAAAAATGAAAATAAAAATAAAGCCAAAGATAGAATAAGTTAGTTGTTTTTTTTTTTGTTGTTTTTTTTTTTTTGTTTTGTTTTGTTTTTTTTTTAATAATTCCCCCATTTGTATCAGGATAATAAACTTTACAGCAAATTAACAGATGGAGCAAAAAAAAATAGCAGTTCGGGGTTTACTTTTGGTAAAAATCTTTTCTTTAACAAATAGAATAGAGGGAAGGGGGTTGGTACTACCAAGAAGAAGTATCACATCAAATGAAATAAAACTGAAGGGAAAATGATAAGATCAGATAAATGTGAAGGAAAGCAGACAAAAGGGGAATAGGGTCAAGGAAAAAGAAAAAAAGAGGAAGAAAAAAGTTGGTTAGCACAGAAATTCTTCGGGGTCAAACCCCAAAGTGAATCTCCATTCTTATTAGCCACACACACACACACACACACACACACACACACACACACACACAACAAAAAACACCCACATACATTCACAGTAAACCGAAAGTATTTGTCATTTAAATGTAAATCGTCTGCACAACCACACCAGCATTGCCTGATGATGAGAATTAATCTCGAAACATAGAAATTTCCATGTAGCAATGAAAAATTGACATAACCATATTATTAAATATATATATATATATATATATATATATATATATAAGCGTGGTGGTTAGACTCGAGTTCAAATCTCAACACAGTCAATTTGTGGTTTGGAATATATCTTCCTGATCAACTACAGATATTTGTACATTTTATACTTTCCGAAACCGAGTTCGAATTCTAGTTGAAATCGTTGCATTCACTTACGCGCAAATAACCTTCTCCCTCCAGCTATGGGTTAAATAGCAGGACAGATTGGGTTCTACAGCCGTGGTTGGCATCAAGTCTACTGCAGAAAGTAATGGCAACCTACTGCGGAAAAATAATGCCCAATCAGTCATGTCTCTTTAAGACATGATCGCCTAAGCACGTATCAAGTACGGCATATAACTGACTGACTGCTATAATTTCAAAGTAAAGGTTTGTTTTTTTAGATATATAGCTTGTAAATCATAAAATTTATTGCTGATAATTTTACTCTAAAATGTATCTTCTTTTTTTTTTTGCATTGTCATTTTGCTATAAAATGTACTGTCGGTTATTTTATTATAAAAATTGTGCTTGTTTATATTTCTGAGATGAGATAGTATTTACAGTATTTACATTAATCGGACTATTGTCCTTATCTTTCTTACCATTTGTACGACGTTTCGGCCGTTGTACACTCCGGTCTTCTTCAGGTGCTAAAAATTTCGAACAGGATCCTTTATTATAATCACTGCGGTATATCATCCTTATTTCTCGCGTAAAGCCTCGATTGGAGGTCATAAGTTATCTCCCTCTAACCCTGCAAGTTGCTTGAACTCACAACTCTAAGAGTCAAGTCAGGAACTAGCCAACGTCTATATCCACCGGACCATGTGTCTTTAAGGAATGAGGATGATATACCCCAGTGATTGTAAAAAAAAGGGTTCGAAATACCTAGCACCTGAAGAAGGCTGGAGAGTACAACGGCCGAAACGTTGAACAAATGGCAACAGATGAGGACAATAGTCTGAATAATGTAAATACTGTAAACATTGTGCTATTTGTTTTTGTTTACAGTTTATTAGCTACGCAGAAAGTAATGACCACCTACTGAGAGATAATCTTCTTCCTAGTCAATTATGTCTCTTTCGAGACATGATCGTCCAAGCGTGTATCACATATGGCACTTAACTGACTGGCTGAGTTACGCATAGGTGGGACCTTAACAGGTGCTACCATCCCAGGTCAAGATTGACCTGAGAACAACAGCAGTTAAGGTTCCACAATCCTCAAACCTCCAATCTGATCAGGGTTTTCACTGCCGGATACAGTTCATGGTCATACCCAGGACGATAAAGAACGACGTAAAGAGCCATGGTCGCTTACGTCTTGAATATACATGACATTTAAAATATCAGAAGAAAATAAGGTAATGCGATAAGAACCTGAATTGGCAGAATTTAATTTGTTCAGCAATCCACTGTCACTGGAGATGTTATTCTTGAATCAAGAGTAAGTTATTATTTTTTGCTTTTGATTTCTGTTGTATTTTCTTCTCCTTCTTCAAATGTAATTATTATTATCATTTACCATCAACGTTCTACGTTTTGTTTACCCCATGGAATCTTTTTTTTTCTTTTTATCGTAGATCGAATTACTCCATCAAGATAAGAAATAGTGATTCAGTTCCATTCTGATATTAATGCACAGGAACGAGAGTATAAAGCGAAAACGGACTGAAGGAATTATTCGTTTCTACGTAGCTTTTAAACAATTACATCCTTTCTTTCGCATATCGACTCGGGATAGACAGGTTTTCCCAAAGTGATACTTTGAAGTTTGGTTTATTTTGTTATTTCTCTTTTCATAGAAAAGCAACCGTCTTTCAAACACGCCAAATGAGTTTTTAATCATATGACCGAAGTTTGCACACATTAAAGCGTACAGTTGGAAAACATATGAATATACGACCCTCGCTTTTCTTCAGGACTATTAGCTTATCTAGTTGAATGTTTCCCTTTAAGACTATTTACTATTCTATCACGCGACAATATCACAATAGAATCAGTACATTTTCTGTGGGAATTTTGATTTATCGCTTTCAATAATATAAATAGTGTATTACGCAATAACTATAAATTGCATGAAGTCAGAATATATTTGTTGTCTACCTGCCTATATATGGTAATGGGATGTTCCTATCCACATCAATACGTGGGCACTGTTGGAGTAGAAGGGAGCGATCACGCCTGATCCAGCCAGACTCTCTCTCTATATCTATATATATATATATATATATATATATATATATATATATTCTTCGTTATTTCAATGATGGAACTGCAATATAGGTAATTATTAAATATTTATAAATTCTCTCTCTCTCTCTCTCTCTCTCTCTCTCTCTCTCTCTCAGAGTTTGGTTTGGGTTGAATAGACAAAAGCCCGACCCTCCATTAAGCTAGGTCTACGGATTATTTTTGGCTGAGCTTAAGGGCTCAGAATCCTCACATTAATTGACCATATGTCACATCCGCCTTGTTGGGTAAGTGGTAAATACAGAGCGATTACACCTGATCTCTTGGTCAGCTCTCTACTTCCGAACGAAGAGGGACTCAGCCGAAAGCAGAGAACAATACGTTTGCTTATTAAAGAGTTAATATGGAGGGAAGGAGACAAAATTTAAATCATATGAGTGTGTTTAATATATATACTAGCAGTATAGCCCGGCGTTTCACGGGTGTAATGAAAGCTTTAAAACTAATCCATGGTCCTGGAGCTTAGACTCAGCCTAAAGAATATTTGTGTGAAGTTTGGTGAGAATCGGATAAAATTGTGGATTTGTATAAAAAACATACAGACAGATAAACAGACGCACACAAACATCTTGCCTTATATATATATATATATATATATATATATATATATTATCGATTTTCCGCACTATTGTAAGAACTGCAATCTTGAAACTTCTGAATATCGTTTCTTATGTCTCTGTCTATGAGCGTAAAAAATTTGATTAATATCGGACCACTCCTTCGATAAACCGATTTTTTCGATTATCGAATTTCGGTATTTATCGGGGGTACCTCGACACAAAACGTAGCTAAGAACACTCGCAGACGCTTATAGTACAACTGTGTAAATTCTCAAGAAAATCGGTACAACCATTTCGGAGTCTATAGGTAACGGATACACACACACACACACACACACACACACACACACACACACACACACACACACACACACACACACAGTTCCATTTATAAATAAATTTATATATATATATATATATATATATAAAATAAAATAAGTTTTCAATGTTAAAAATTGTTGCTGTATGATCATTTCAACATGAAATCCATAAGAGAGATTTCACATATCGCCAGCAACTAACACTTTTTCAAAATGAAAAAAAAAAAGAAAAAGACGGTTAAGAACTAAGAAATTTACGTCACAAAAAAATTTTGATTTGCAATTAACGTCTATTTATAAGATTTTACTTTTAGATAGAGTTGTAAGGGAAAAATTTGAAAATTTGGCTTCGTCTAGCTTTACATTGAAAACTTATTTTATTTTATATTAGCTCTGTAATTTTAATTACATTGAGTTCTCCACCTGTATCATTTTTTTAATATTAAAATTTTAATATTAATTAGGATCAGGATTTTGGGATTTATCTTCCTGCTTTCCGTTTGGATTAAAGTTATTTAAAAAAAAGAAATATTGTTAAATATAACGGACAATGAATGTCTATTATGTTTAATCATGGATCGTTCTAAACATCGCATTTTGGATTTAACTTCAGGTGGAAATAAAGACAGATGTGACACGATAACTAGACATATATGTATTTTATTATAATAGATTAAAATAGAAAATAGATTAGAATAGAAAATAGTTTAAAAACATATTTAACAAAAGTGAAAAAGAGGAAAAATAAATAAATAAATAAATAAATAAACGCTTTTTCTTTTATGAGGAAAATTGTCCTCCGATAAATATTTGACTCAGTGATAAAGTTCAGCAGGTAGGTTTTCGATGACCCGGTCAAAGGCTGTCCTTTACTGTATCTTGACCACACATTAAGCCTTTTCCGGCGGAAGCCTTATTAAGATAAAAAAAAAAAAGATAACTGAAATTTCAGACTTACAGTCGCCGGTGTTTGTCACCGGTGGTCTAAAGCATTTCCGGATTTCCGGTCAATTTTGGATAAATTCAGGTAATTTTTCCGAGTCAGTTAAGTTAAGACAAGTTAAGACGAGTTAAGTGAAGGGGAGTCCGCCGGGTGCGAGCTTGAAGTAAGGATCTCCGTTCGTCTTGTTTCGTTCAGTTTGGATTTGTTGATCTTCATTAATTAGAGTTAGAGCTGTGTGTCACATTCGCCTGCCCCAACCGAAAAGGCTAACTCTAAACGAATAAAGCATCCTTTTCAACTCATCCAAGTTGTGGAAGTTCGTTCCTTATAGTCAATCTTGTACCCCCAGCTGTCCGGCCGACATTTTCAACAAACTCCCGGCAACATCACAGCGTGGAGAACGGCCGCCGGGAAAAATTGTTCGGACGGACCGTTGGGGTGTTACACAGAAATTGTTCAACATTTGGATATTTTTTTTTATTTTGCTGATTCTAAGCTTTCGGCTCACATGAGCCATCTTCCGAGAGGTTACAGGGACGTAACATAAAGACATCCACCATCAAAGATGATTTTATCTTGTGTTGATATAAAACAGCAGACGCGGCTCGTAAATTTGTAATGCGGTTCTATGACGTCACACCACGTGAGAGACCGAAATGTTAACAACAGAACCATATGTCTAAATGCAATGTAATGTGTTGTGACTAGATTGAAATGTGATTTTATTAAGTGTGGGTTGTTTTGATTTCATGTAGATGGCCTCCAATATCTGAAGGTTCTTAAAACCAGCATAATAAAACATTATCCAAATGTTGGTCAATTTTTGTCTTTATTTTCGCCTGAAATTAAAGCCAAAATACGATGTTTAGAACGACCCATGATTAAATATAATAGATATTTATTGTCTGCTGTGTTTAACAGTATATGATTACAAAATTATCGGCTGCTGGATACACTATCATAGCCCAGAGATAGAATCGCCGACTGACGCCAATTCGGTCGGGTTTCAATCCTGGGTTAAAAGCAATCGGAGTCTAACCGTACTGATGAGCTGTGACACAGCGAAACAAATCTGTCTGCGGATGACTATATATATATATATACACTACCAGCCGTAATTATTAGGCCCCTCTCCAGTATTTAATAATATTTTTAGTATTTATTGTCAAGTCGATAATTTTAAATGAAAATAGAATGGTTCTTTAGTTATTAATACAATGCAAAATATTACAAGGCAATGAAGCAAAGATGAACTCCTCCGAATCACCCTAAATTTTCTTCGTTATTTCAATGATGAAACTGCAATATAGGTAATTATTAAATAATTATAAATTCATTTGATGCACATGTTATTGTGCAGTATTAACAAAAGAACCATTCTATTTTCATTTACAATTATTCACTTGGCAATAAATACTAAAAAGATATGAAGTACATCATCTTTTTAAAACACTGGGGTGGCCTAATAGCCGGTAGTGTATATATAATTCATTTCGTTTTCTTGTCTAGATGAAGTCCGTCAATAAAAGAAACGCGTAGGTTAAAATAAAATATAGTTTTTCTTCTCTCTTTTTTATTCATACTGTTTTTTTTGTTTTTTTGTTTTTTCTCGGATTATATCTGAGAATATTTACATGAACACACGCATATATCTTTTCTAGTGTGCGGCGGAGGTGATGTTTGCGAGAAAAATAAAATCTGTATTCCACAAATTACTGTCAAAGCCAAACAAGAAAACAGCCAAGATCATTCATACCAAAGAGGACCTTCAGACCAGGAAAATGAGTATATTATAAAATGTTTAAAAACAATACGTCTTACTGGGAAGCCGGTATAATAACTAATATCAAGGGTGAACTATAAAATCACCCTGGTTGAATTAACAGTACCATATGAAAGCCGAATGGAACAAAGCCACGATTATAAAACTAATAAATATGAAAATCTAAAATCAGAACTTATAAAGGAGCGGTATAATGTAATTGTTAAAGCAGTGAAAATTAAAGCAAGTGGTTTTGTTGCAAGCACGCTGTGCCAATTTCTGGGCCAAATTGGAATCAAAGGGCGTAATAGGACCAAAACAATGGAGGACTTGGGACCCTGCCCTTAAACAAATCCCAACGAATCTTTCGCCATCACTTGGAAGGAAGCTGGCTCAACCCAACCAGGGTGAATGCCGAAACAGGTACAGGAAGGGGCCAAAAGTATAAAACGCCTAATAGAAGTAACTGAAAATAGTTCTATGTGGAAATGGAAATGAAAAAAAATAGAAATATTCGGTGGACTGTTTCAGCGAACATGGCATGACATGACTGATCGTGAAAGAGTAATGAGAGTCACATTGCATTCTCAGAACGCGAGATTTGACATTTTTCGTAAATTTTTCGTAAATTTAATTTCGCCGTTAGACTTTTGAACAAGTATAACTACACTTGTATATCGTTAATAATTGGGCCTCACATCAGTGAGGGTGGAGCCGGTGTGCAGGTGAAACCATTGAGAAGAAGGCCCTGAAAGGGTGCACATTCTCTCCTGATGACCCCAATTTAAATATAAATTCGAAAGGAACACATTAAAAGAAGTTCGATGAAGTCATATGCCGTAGAGAAGCTCGGGGGAAATGTTATTGGCATGAGGATCATTACACATTCAGCTCACTTCAGGTGAGATTCAATTACTTTCCAGTAATTTCCTTCTTCTAGGATCGGAAATATGCTATACATGATTCAAGGTCCAGAATATATACACAAAAGGTACATTAATCAAATAAGGAAAAGGTGGTTAGACGAAACCAACACGCCACCGCAAGAAAAAGAAACTATGGACACGATCTTTGATACATTCAAAGACCCCCAAACAGTACCGGAAACTAGAAAATCTGATAGGAAAAGGAAGTTCACTGAACCTTTGATGATAAATCATAAAAGAAAGAGATATTAAAGCCCCCTACATAGAGAAAATAAACATTGGAAGTGGGGTGTCATGGTGGCATCACCCATTACAACGGATTGAACTCTTCCTACAACTACATATACTTCCCCTCACAAGAGATGAGAGTGAGAGATCCGCAGGAGATCAGCATAAGCAGATCAGCGGAGAGCGATAAGCGGAGATAACCAAGACTGCTACCGCACGACGATTGCGAGTCCCAGTTCTAGTATTACTACCTAACCCGTATTTATCGTTCTATTCGCTGTGTTTAATATATATCTCGTTATTTCTTATTTTGGTTGTTGTTGTATTATTATTTTTTTTTTTTAACCGGGTCCACGACAGTAACAAACCCAACTATATTTGAAAATCAGCTTTCCATTTGACAATTCTGATTTCACACTTCTTTCCGGCCTTCTGAACAGGAGTAGAGGTTTCTTCCTTGCTCCATGTCTAGGATTGTGCTTCCGGTTTCTTCAAAAGTTTTCTTTCTAGACTCAGATTAATTTCTTTACTATCCACTTGACAAAGTGGGTGGCCTAGACAATCGAACGAGAACTCATTGTGTTACATGTGTAGCCAAGAATGTATTTAAATATCATATTTACCATTGTGAAAACGTATTCCTCTCAATATTCTTTTCAAAGTATCTGTGGTCTCCATTCCTGTTGCATGATTATCCGAAATTTCTACACTAAACAATTTGTAGAATAGGTCAAAAGTTTGGGTTCACTTCCTGGATTTCAAAGAACCTCCTAAAAATTGAAGGTTGCTTGGCTTTTTCAAAACTAATTTACTAGCTCATTTCGAACAATGGGGACTTTTCTGATTGATTTTATTTATTGATATTAATATAATTATTATTTCCATTGAGTTCTGTTGTACACAGATTTTCTTCCTGGTCCCAACCCAAACCCTAAGATCAGAAATGGCTCCATAGCATTTTTCACTGATCATTTTTGTCAAAACAAAAAAAACTACCTAATATACACACTTGTCTAGAGAAAGTTATTCGTAGTGTGTGATCTGTACTTGTGAGTGCAATTCTTTGTATTCATTCAAAGCATAGGCTCTCCAGGATCCATTCACAGTCTATCCAATCCAATCTTAGGGATCCAACTACAACTGGAATAATTGATTTCCTGGTGCGCCCCATTTTTTAGACCTCCACTTCAAGATAATTGTATTTTGATAATTTTTTTTCTTGAGATTTTCAAAGATACATTACAAGCGACAGTGACTGCCACCTCAATAAAAAAATCACATTATGTTTTTTTTGTCTTTGATCGAGGTGTCTGGTCGATTAGATTTACATGTTTTGTCTGTGTGTATATTTTAAAGTCCCATAAAATGATTACAGGTCCTATCTCTGTAACCAGGTGTGGGTGATGTTCATATCAGTTTCCTTCCTGTAAAAGTTGCATATTTCCCTACACAGATGCTGCCCCACTCTATCATGCAGAGTTATATATTCAGTTGGTGTTAATACCGTGCAACCAGACAAAATTGTCAATTGTCTCTGGATATTTATCACAAAA
Organism: Ascarosepion bandense; assembly: GCA_037127315.1. Taxonomy (NCBI): domain Eukaryota; kingdom Metazoa; phylum Mollusca; class Cephalopoda; order Sepiida; family Sepiidae; genus Ascarosepion; species Ascarosepion bandense. The sequence continues at coordinate 6,043,626 of JBBBDQ010000490.1, read as the reverse complement.
TCAACATTTCGGGTTCACACACTTTTTCAGCCTGTGTACTTGGTAATTTCTAGTTTGCAATCATTGGTCCTGTACAGAAAGAATAAAACCTCTAGCTTCAGCTTTTAACCCTGTATTACGTAACCAGAGATGGGTACGTGGTTTGTCTATATCAGCTTTTTAGGTACGGGCAGAGTATTGGCCCTGATCAGGCTTATCTTGTCATTATTTCCTCCTTTTTTGTACATTGCTTTTGCTTTCCTGTTTTTTAGTCTCTTTGACGCTGCAGTTGGTGCATTATGGTTTCCTTACACTTCTTCACACACTTGAAATTCCATTTTGAATTTATTAGCTTCTTTTATGAAAATCTGTAAACAAACACTGGTATGAACATCACCCAGCACCGGTTACAAAAATAGAAGATGTCACCATTCTATGGGATTACACCATCTACACACAGAAAAATTGAAGCAAATGGGCCAGGCATTATTGTTAAAAACCAGAAAGAGAAAACTTGTCTATTAAATGGTATGGCTTGACTGAAACATAGCAACCAAGGAATTTGAAAAACTGTCAAAATATAAAGACCTGGAAATTGAAATAGAAAAAATGTGGAAATTGAAAACAAGAGTTGTGCCAGTGATAGTAGGTGCACTTGGAATGATAAAAAATGAAAAAAAAAAACACATTGAAAGAATCCCTGGAAACCCCAGCTTAAAAGATATACAAAAAATTGTCTTATTAAGTACAGCCCACACACTAAGGAAAACTTTGTCTATGTAACGCTAGAGAAGATAGGGAAAATAGAAAAAAACATGAAATGGAGCCATAACAACACGCCACGACCTGCCTTAGGTCTTCCCGCAGACTTGGTTGGTAGTGCGACCATAGCAGAAATCGAACTAATAATAATAATAATAATAATAATAAATAAATAAACCAGAACAGACATGGTCTGGAATTACAGAAGATGAATAAACCAGAACAGACATGGTCTGGAATTACAGAAGATTATGTTAAATTTGCACTAAAAAAAAGCACACAATTGGAAATTCCCAGGTATAGATAAAATTCCTAACTTTTGGCTATATTATTTAAATGCAGCATATAAAAAAACTAGCCAAAGAACTTCAAGAAATGGTTGACGATCCCACTAAAATTCCTGCATGGCTGACCAAAGGAATTACATTTCTTCTACCCAAGAATGGTGACACAAACAACCCGAAAAACTACAGACCAATTACATGTCTTCCGACAACATATAAACTATTAACATCTATTTTAACAAAACACATATTTATTCTTAGAAAGAAATGACATGATACCGCTTGAACAAAAAGGGTGCAAACGTGGCTGTTATGGTTGTAAAGACCAATTGCTAATTAACAAAATGATCCTGGAAAACTGCTACAGTACAAAGAAAAATCTTAGTACTGCCTGGATAGATTATCGAAAGGCATTCGATAGTGTGCCACATTCCTGGATTTTAAAGACTTTAAATATATACAAGATATCGCCCGTCATCATCAATTTCATCAAACAGTGCATGTCTATATGGAAAACAACCCTTTACCTCAATCATATAAATGGAACCTATAAGTCTGATGAAATAAACATCAAAAGAGGTATATTTCAAGGTGATTCTTTATCTCCCTTACTATTCTGCATATCATTAATAGCACTAACCAGTCAACTTAATAAGACAGAATGTGGTTATAAAATAGGCCAAAAGAAAATAAGCCATCTATTTTACACGGATGACTTAAAGTTATATGCTAAGAATGATAATGAGCTGGAAGGTCTTCTGCAAACTGTAAAATGCTTCAGCGAAGACATTGGAATGAAATTTAATTTGAATAAATGTGCTAAAGCTACAGTTTTACGTGGATCAATACAAGAAACATCCTCAATTAGCTTATACCCCGCTGTAACAATAAAAGAATTGAAACCAGAAGAAGCTTATAAATACCTAGGTGTAAATGAGAGCGAAAACATTCACCATAAAAAAATGAAAGAAATAGTGCGTAAAGAGTACTATAGAAGGCTACGAATGATATTAAAAACTGAATTAAATTCACAGAACAGAGTTATGGCCATTAATAGCCTTGCAATCCCAGTTGTCCAATACAGCTTTAACATCTTAAACTGGACTCTAAACGACATCAGGCGAATGGATGCTAAAACAAGAAAGCTTCTTTCTAAGCATAAGATGCATCATCCAAAGGCTGATGTAGACCGTCTATACATACCCCGTAAAGAAGGTGGAAGAGGTCTTATTCAGCTGGAATTGTCATACAAGACAACAACTATTGGCTTACTAACATACATAGAAACAACAAAGGATTGGATGATACAATTAGTAAGGCAACATGAAGAAAGAAAGAAAAAATATTCAATAATAAAAGAAGGCAGTAAATACAAACAAGATTTACAGTTAGTAGATTCTGTAGAAAAGCAAAACAGAAGCCAAGAACCAACTATTGCGGCAAAAAATATGAAAATGAAAGCCAAAGATAAAGCTCTTGAACAGATGAAACAGCGCTGGCAAGACAAACCTCTGCATGGCCAATATCCAGAACGTGCCAATAAATCCAATGTTGACAAAGTTAATACTCATCGATGGTTACGTGCATCTGGATTAAAGTCTGAAACTGAAGGCTTTATTCTTGCAGCACAAGACCAAAGTCTTTTCACTAGAAACTTTCAGGCAAATATTATGCATAATAATATGGATCCAAAATGCAGGTTTTGTGATAAACACCAAGAAACAATAGACCACCTAATCTCAGGCTGTTCTGTGCTTGCCCCAAATGAATATAAAAATCGCCACGATAGAGTTGGGCAATATTTACATTGGGCAATGTGCAAACATTATGGAAAAGCTGTAAACAAACGCTGGTATGAACATCACCCAGCACCGGTTACAGAAATAGATGTAACCATTCTATGGGATTACACCATCTACACAGACAGAAAAATTGAAGCAAACAGGCCAGACATTATTGTTAAAAACCAGAAGGAGAAAACTTGTCTATTAATTGATATGGCTTGTCCAGCGGATTGTAACATAGCAATCAAGGAATTTGAAAAACTGTCAAAATATAAAGACTTGGAAATTGAAATAGAAAAAATTTGGAAATTGAAAACAAGAGTTGTGCCAGTGATAGTAGGTGCACTTAGAATGATAAAAAATGGAACAAAACAACACATTGAAAGAATCCCTGGAAACCCCAGCTTAAGAGATATACAAAAAATTGTCTTATTAAGTACAGCCCACACACTAAGGAAAACTTTATCTATGTAATGCTGGGGATGATAGGGAAGATAGAAAAACATGAAATGGAGCCATAACAACACGCCACTACCTGCCTTAGGTCTCCCCGCAGACTTGGTTGGTAGTGAGACCAAAGCAGAAATCGAAATATGATGAAAAATGACATAATAATAATAAAAAATGTGCGTTGTGGTGCATTGGATATCGGCTCGGAACGAGAAATCGGAGAGCCGAGTTCGAATTCCAGCTGAATTCATTGCATTCATTTACGCGCAAATACCCTTGGGAAAGGTATTAATCCATCTCTTCCTTCCAGTTATGGGTGAAATAACAGGACAGATTGGGTTCTATAGCCTTGGCTGGCAACCAGTCTACCGCAGAAAGCAATGGCAACCTACTGCGGGATAATCTTCTGCCCAGTCAGTCATGTCTCTTTCGAGACATGATCGCCCAAGCGTGTATCACGTATGGCACTTAACTAACTGAATAATAAAAACATAATGACTAATGTAACTCTAAGTTAAGAGAAAGGCACAATTTTAGAGAAGAAAAGAAAAAACACAGTTTCAACATAATATCTGTCCTCAACTGTTTTTAAAATTCATTTATAAAAATATATAAATCTATATAAAAAAAAGTCTTTGTGCAAACGTTACTCATCTTGAAATGGGAAAATGGTTGCACTGATAATGAGTTCGCCAAAGGGAATAAAGAAATATGGATAACGATGACGACGATGATGATGATGAAAGAGAAGAAGAAGGTCCGCCACCACCCATTATTAAATAAATTTTTCCTTAACACTTTTTTGCGGGGTGGGGGGGGAAGAGTTTTAAATTTTAAGTAACTTTCTATCTAAAAACAAAACAAAAAAAAAATAAGACGCCATAGGTTTGATAATTTCATCATACTAAATTAGTAAGAAAAATGCGTTAGGGTGCAGTGGATATCGGCTCGGAACGACAAATCGGGAAGCCGAGTTCAAATCCCAGTTGAATCCCTTGCATTCACTTATGCGCAAATACCCTTGGGAAAGGTATTAATCTGTCACTTCCCTCCAGTTATGGGTTAAATAACAAGAAAGATTGGGTTCTATAGCCTTGGCTAGCAACCAGTCTACCGCAGAAAGTAATGGCAAACTAATGCAGGATAATCGCTACTCAGTCAGTCATGTCTCGAAAGATATATATATCGCCCGGTTTACACTCCACCCACGTCTGTTGAACGGGTGAAGAGGCTTATCCCTTGTTTCCTGCTTAGGATGTAGTTTCCGGCTTCCTCTTTTCCAAACTTTTACTCTTATTTTTTTTCTTTTCTCCTTTTTTTTTTTTTTTTTTTTTTTCCAATTGGAGTAGATAGACTAAACTATCGCCCGGTTTACACTCCATCCATGTCTATTGAACGGGTGAAGAGGCTCATCCCTTGTTTCCTGTTCAGGATGTGGTTTCCGGCTTTCTCTTTTCAAATCTTTTCAATCTTACGTAGCCCCCTGCACGTCAGTGGCATTACCGCCTTGCTCGGGGTGATATGATTATATATATATATATATATATATATATATATATATATATAGTGTATCGAGGCAACAAATAATTTTTTAAACATATACTGATAAATATAAGAGACAGTGGATGTCTATTATGTTTAGAACGACTCATGATTAAACATAATAGACAATCATTGTCTCTTATATTTAACAGTATATGTTTAGAAGAAAAAAAATATATATATGTACCTGATTCTTTTTATTTGGTAACGAGGTATGGACACATCTTAATTCTGATCTTTCAACAGCATATCGGATTCATGCGTACAATCCTCAACAGTTTCTTTACTACTACACCCTTGTACAAATTAATTGAAACAAAACGAAAAATGTCTTTCTAGGATCTTTCATACGTTCTCTGATCACTCATACGTCGTCTCTTGGCGTTGTTTTTCTCCATCGACCGCATTCTTCTTTACGTTTTTGACTGATGGACCCAACTTATTTTTCACCTTCCTCACACAACTGTCAGTTGAAAGGCTGACACCAACAATATCCGCGATCTCTCGTTAAGGCTTGCCAGTGTGTTTGTACAGCGTTACATTTTCTGTACGCTTCCTTAGAGTAAAGTTCATCGCAGACAATGGCCGTAAGACAACTAATCGACAGTCGAGACAGTAGTGTCTAGGCGTGATAAAAATCTGCTGCAATTCCGAATGACAATATTTTTCAAGGCCAAACAAATTTTAGCATACAACTCAAAATTATATTCATATTACTACACATCACTGCAAATGACCTAATCTAGGGGAAAATAGAAGCAACAAACAGGGACTTTGCACCTTCAAGGAATACATTTATCATGAACAGCAACGAATTGACGCCTGTTATAGCAGGAGCTGTCACACTGGTATATCCGAAATAAGTAATTCCTGTCGTTTACAGCGGTCGAATATAATGATGTGAACCATGGAGAGGATTGAGGGTAGTATTGCGAAGCTCGGCAAGAGTGAAAAAAAGAAGTAATACATAGATCAATTAGAGAAGCCTGTTGCTTGATTTAGCAAGGGAAACAAGTAGAGAAGTCCACAATTAGTGTAAAGGATTGGGCAATGGATGGGGAAGTTCCTGATAATTAGATGATTGTAACAAAATATCAGAAACTACCATGGTGTGGTTAAAGTTACCAAGAGGACATTATTGAGAAGCTCGGCAAGAGAGAGGATGTAAATAATAAATAAATTAGAGAAGCCTGTTGCTTGATTTGGCGAGGGAAACAAATAGAGAAGTATATGATTAGACAATGGAAACATTTAATGGCTGAATATCGACATCAGTGCCTTTAGAATGTTTCAGCCACGTGTCATGAGTTATCTTCTCTAACCAAGCCTGGTATTGAACTCACAACTCTAAGAATCAAGTCAGAAACTAACACAACGTCAATATCCACTGGGCCATGTGTTCAGAACAACTGAATTTTGGGGACTTATAAACTTAATGTTTAGTAATCCTTTTTTTACCAGAGTTCATATGGCAATTTTTTTATGTTAATGGTTTTCTCAGGTATTTTTTACCAGAGCTCATGAAAATCACCGATGACAAAAATGTTTGCAAATGGATGGGAAGCGCTACAAAATATTCAGTGGAGAAAACGGACAAGCGACGTACGTTAAATAAGATGAATGAGTATGGATATTGATATAAAATTTCCTCAAAGCATGTAAAGAGAGATTAGAAGAATCTACTCTGTTGATTGAATAAAGAGTTCGGTTCAAAATTGCACTAAGTTTACTGAGTTCAAGGAGATATACATAAAAAAGGCCAGGGTACGAATGGAATCATCCAGATATGATAATTAAAATTCTTCATCTTATTTGCTTTCGTGACTGAACGATCACGGTTTCATTTGGCTTGAAGGTTCAATCTTACAATGGCATTGAAACATTGATCACTCGCGAATAATTCTCTTTGTTATAGCGGCAATTATGCTGCTATGTTATACTAGCAGTATAGCCCGGCGTTGCTCGGGTGTAATGAAAGCTTTAAAACTAATCCATGGTCCTGGAGCTTAGACTCATCATAAAGAATATTTGTGTGAAGTTTGATGAGAATCTGATAAAAATTGTGGATTTGTATAAAGGACATACAGACAAACAGACACGTACACAAACATCTTGCCTTTTATATATATATATATATATATATATATATATATATATATATATATTATCGATTTTCTACACTATTGTAAGAACTGCAGCCTTGAAACTTCTGAATATCATTTCTTATGTCTTTGTCTATGAGTGTATCAAACTTGATTAAAATCTGGCCACTCCTTCTATAACCCGATTTTTTTCAATTATCGATTTTCAATATTTATCGGGGGTACCTCAACACAAAACGTAGCTAAGAACACTCGCAGACGCTTATAGTACAACTGTGTAAATTTCCAAGAAAATCGGTTCAGCCGTTTCGGAGTCTATAGGTAACGGACACACAGACACACACAGAGACAAAGTTCCATTTATAAATAAGTTGAGATTCTACTTTCTTTTTTAAGATTCTCTTGATGAAAATAACACAAACGTAACGAGGAAACAAATCTTGTCAGAAGTTTACACGTAATTGGCGTGTTTATTTCTTTGTTGTCTGCAATAAATAAATATTTTCAAATGATTTTGCTGTACAGAATTTCTTTTTTCTAGCTTTGATTAAATAATTTTTAAATGATTTTACTTTTTTTTCTTCGTAATCCATTAAAATGATTTTACTTTTTCTCATAACCCATTAAAATGATTTTATTTTTTCTCGTAAACCATTAAAATGATTTTACTTTTATTTTTTCATAATCCATTAAAATCATTGCTTTATGATTTTAACTAAAGTCTTTTCTTTTATACAAGTATATTGGTCTCGGTTTGCGTTTTTTTTTTAATATTCATATTGCCACAAGCAAAGCATTTTACTACCACTGTTGTGCAGGGGGGGTTACATAGGAGGAAAGTTATGAGAAAGAATGACAGATTATAGGGTGTGTCAGGAAGTGGGTAAAAGAAGGATGAGGATACTGATGAGAGTGGAGTGGACGGAGAAAAGAGCATGAGAGAGAGAGGATGCAGGTTAGTTAGATAGGAGATGAGTATTGACTTTACATTTAAATTCTTGGAGATTGTAGGTGTCAGGGAAGCAAGTAAATGGAAGGGAATTCCACAGGCGGGAAGTGCGAAAAAACAAGCTATTGGAGTAGAATTCCTATTTACATTTTATTGGCTTCATAGTAAAAGCGTGGGACTTAGTTGCTAATCTTGTGGCTCGAATAAATTCATATATAAGGGGTACTAGTGAGCTAAGTGCATCGGATCAGAAGCCGTGAAAGTATTTGTAGAAGAGACACAAGGACACCACATTGCGCCTGTGAGAAAGTGACTGTATCTGAGCTGCCAAGTCGGGATATATCACATTACAGATTCTCCGTTGGGTTTTGTCAAGGACCCCTAGGTGGATAGCTGGGGCACCTGATCAGATATGGCAGCAGTATTCAATGCACGATCGGATGGTAGATTTGTATATGTGCAGGATTGTTTCAGACAGGAAAAACTTCCCGGCCCTACACAGAGAACCGACTTTCTTAGCAGCGGATTTAGCTATGGATTTTATATAGCTATTCTACTTGAGGTCTGATGTGAGAGTTAACCCGAGGAGGCGCAGTGTTTTGCTTTCAGGGAGACTAGCCTGATCCATGCCAATCGGTGGGTAGAAGCGATTGTCTGTGATGGTTAATAGATAGCTGCTTTGTTTTGTAAGTATTATAATACACGAGCCATTTCTTCCCATGGTCTGCTATCGATTGAAGGTCCTTTCCAAGCTCGGCTGCGAGATTTGCTTTGTTAGCCTCGGCAGATTTTTGATCGATGCAAGAGTAATGAGTAAAATAAAATAAAATTGTATGCATGCATAATTTTTTTTATATAGAGAGATTATAGAATTGTCTCGTTTTTTTAATTTTTTAATCTGACAACCCTACTTGATTTAAAATTTCAAGAAGAACAATGAAAAAGTGATTTGTTGAATGTCACTTAGTATATTAATAATCGGTCACGGAAGACTATCATCTTTTCTTTCTTGCCATATTTTAGCCTTGTGTCTAATCCTTTTAATTATTTTTTAACAAAAATTAATGGTTCAGTTGACGACCTTTTCGGTTGCAGTCAAACATTATTACAGAACAAGCATAAATATTCAAATTCAAACAATGGCGGGATTTTGTCGTTCTGGAGAGACGCTTGTGCCATTAAATACTGTCTGGAATCAAAATTGTTTTGTTTGGAGATTTTTTATTGGCATGAAATTTAACGACAGGTAAGTGTTTACTTGTCTAAAAAAGTTTGTCTTTCAGTTAATTATATTCACCTGATTGCCAAAACAATTACGAATATTTCAGTATTCTTTAATTTGAAAATAATTTCTTGCGTTGTGAAGATAAATAAAAATTAATTTTCTTTTATTTCGGCGAATCATGATTAACTGGTGATTTTTATTTTATTTATTTTTTTGTGGAAATAAGGAATTAGTGATTTCATCAAGCAAGGTGCCATAAAATAAAATATTTAGGGGATTAAATCTGATATTAAAAGTTGGTTGTAAACCATATTAAATCTTAAAGACTCCTAAGTCTATGTTTTGTTATGTTTTTGTTTTAACTATTCGATTCTTTAATAAAGGATTACCTGTTCTTTTGATGGGGGGGACTGATTTTTAAATACCCATTTATTTCTCTTTATTTTGCTTGTATTTATTTTCTGAAATCGGATTTATATATTTTCTCAAGGTCATAGTTATACATAAGTTTTAAAGCTAATGTTTAAAAAAGCACAAAAATTAAGTTTCTTTTAAATTTATTTTAACAATTAGCAGCAGACTTGATACAAATGCTAAAGCTCAGCTTAATAGCGTTGTCAAAGACAGAGGCCAAAAGAATGTATTTAGTTTACTTACAGGGAAAATGTGCGTTGTGGTACAGTGGATATCGGCTCGGAACGAGAAGCCGGGGAGCCGAGTTCGAATTCCAGTTGAATCCATTGTATTCACTTACGCGCAAATACCCTTGGGAAAGGTATTAATCCGTCTCTTCCTTCCAGTTATGGGTTAAACAGATTGGGTTCTGTAGCCTTGGTCGGCAACCAGTCTACCGCAGAAAGCAATGGCAAGCTACTGCGGGATAATCTTCTGTCCAGTCAGTCATGTCTCTTTCGAGACATGATCGCCCAAGCGTGTATCCCGTATGGCATTTAACTGACTGATTGATAGGGGAAAAAATTGGGTAAATTTTAACTATTACCTCCGTCTGCCTTTTTGATTTAATGCGCATAACCAATTCCATCCTTACTTTACCGTCATTGGTCAGAGCATAAAATCACAGTTGGGGATGAAACGGGTATAATCGTTAAATGATACCAAAAATTGGATCCCCCCACCTCCTTTCCACTCAATAACCTCTTTTAATGCGATGTGGATGAAATTTAGTTTAAAATAACACATCATTGAGTTTAATATAATAAAGATGGGAGGAAATTATGGTAAATTTTCGTTTTAGGCCCCGAAGGCCCCCCCTCTTCAAATTTATCCAAAAATAGCATTATTTCTGTGCAAATGTATATGCTGAACTCAAATCAACAATTAGTTATTGAAGAAACCGACCTTTTTTTATCTGAACGTCCATAAAAAAAACGAACTACATCTCGCACTTTTTCTCTCACGAAGTCATGTAATTAACTGCTGAATGACTTTCGGCGGGGGAGAACAAATTTCGCCCTATTTACTTCCTGTAAAGAAAGTAATACGCGATTTTTTCTATGCGTATTACTTTCATTAGAGAAAGTAAATAGGCAACAATTTCAGTTTCCAAAGAACGGTCGGCATGTTAATTTTATAATAATAATCTTCCTGCTATTCGAATAAAAGATTAGATGAAAAAATATTTAACAAAAGTTGTTTAACTGAGGATAAGTCCCGCTGAAAGGTTTATTGTGTGCTTAAGGAATAAACTCACACAGATATCTATATATATATATATATATATATATATATATATAATATTAATGATCTCCCTGATTCCATAAGAGCCCAAATAGGTTTGTACGCCGATGACACCACAGTTTATTTTCGCCTCCTACAAAAATCTGGTGTAGGCGTCAAAGCTAACCTCGCAGCCGAGATTGAAAAAGACCTCCAATCCATATTGGACTGGGGTAAGAAATGGTTAGTAAATTTTAATGCTTCTAAAACGAAGCTACTCTCAATTAACCATCATCGACAATCTCACCTACCTCCCATTAGCATGGACCAGGCTTGCCTCCCAGAGAGTAAAACACTACGCCTCCTTGGTCTCACACTTTCAGCGGACCTCAAATGGAATGACTATATCGAATCCATTGCTAAATCCGCTGCTATGAAAGTCGGTTCTCTGTGTAGGTCCCGGAAGGTTTTTCGTCTGAATCTATCCTGCACATTTATAAATCTACCATCCGCCTGTGCATTGAATACTGCTGCCATATCTGGTCGGGTGCCCCTGCTGTTCTCCTCGGGCTTCTCGATAAGGTTCAGAGGAGGGTCTGTAATGTGATAGATACTGACTTGGCAGACCGCCTGCAGTCTCTCTCCCACCGGCGCGACGTGGCTTCCCTGTGTCTCTTCTATAAATACTTTCACGGCTTCTGCTCCGATGAACTTAGATCACTAGTGCCCCCTAAATACGTATTTGAACGAGATACTAGATTAGCAACTAGATCCCACCCTTTTACAGTGAAACCGATAAAATGCAGCCGTAACTTCTACTCCAACAGTTTCTTTCCTCGCACTTCCCGACTGTGAAATTCTCTTCCAAACGATTGCTTCCCCGACGGCTACAATCTCCAGGAGTTTAAATGTAAGGTCAATAGACACCTCCTAACACACTAACCTGCTCCCATTCTATCAAACACTCTTCCCATCTGCCCAACCCTCATCCTCGGTATCCTTACTCATCTGTCACCTTCCTCCTGAAATTCCCTATGTCTAACCACTCCTCTTTACCTTCCCCTATGTAGCCCCATGCGCAATAGTGGCAGTGGAATGCCTTGCTTGGGGTGAGATGATTAAAAAAAAAAAATATATATATATATATATATATATATACATACACACACACTAGCATCATAACCCGGCGTTTCCCGTGCAACTCAGAACATTTTAGTAGTAGAAGATGCCACTTTTTATTTCATATATTTTGTTTGAAAAAACTCTTTTTCATTATTATTTTTTTTTGTTTCAAAATTACGGGGAAAAATATTCACATTTTTTTGTTGACCAAATGAATTTTTAAAACGTCGGAATAAAAATTAAATATAAAGGCATTTTTTTCTTTTTTTTTAATATTTTTTTTTCGCTTTTGACACGTGATTTAATTTCTGTGACGTAATTCAGCAACCATCTTAGATGTTTCACGGAGTAAATGTAAACAATCGTGTCTATTGGCCAAAAAGTGCGAAAGGGAAAATTGCTGAACTTAAAACTCAAAAAGTATGTGTCGACCTGGCTTCCCTGTAGATATGTGTCCCTAGAAAGTTTGAATGGCGTAGCTTAAAAAATGTAGGCGTGAATAGGGAACAGTCACACACACTCACAGATTGGCTTATATATTATATATATATATATATATTTAGTATATTGAGGCAGCAAGTAATTTTCTAAACATATATATATATTGTCTCTTATATTTAACTATATATATATATATATATATATATATATATACACACGATTGTTTAGTCGATTTTACAGCACATTAAGTATTGTAGGGTTATTTAATGTTAAAATCGGTGTTTACTATTCTTCTTTTATGTACCTTGTCCCTTTAGGACGTAGGCGATCATGGCCTTCCACGTCTCCCTATCCCTGGTGGCTCTTCGCACGCTTTCTCCTGTAACGTCTCTCAGCCCCCGTTCTGTCATCCACCTGCTCAGGTCTTTTAAATATGTTATCCGCTGCTTTCCTCTGTCTCTTTTTCCCCTCTATCTGGCCTGTTAGTATCAGGTTCTCCAAGCCCCCCTTCCTCATTGCATGTCCTAGGAACTTTAGTTGTCTCTTCCTGATGCTCAATATTAATTTCCTTTTCGTTTCCATCATTTTCAAAACCTCGTCATTGCTCACGTGCTCGGTCCACGATATCCGCAGCATCCTTCTGTAGAACCACATTTCAGCTGCTTCAAGTTTTCTCTTCATCTTTGTTGATATTGTCCAACGTTCGCTGCCATGTTGAAGAACTGACATCACATAGCAATCCAGTACTCTCTTTTTGTTTCTAGTGGAAGTTTCCCGTGTCTTAATACTTTACTCAGCTTCTGGAACGCAACTTTCGCCATGCTAATTCGCCTTTGGATCTCTGTGTCGCATTTTCCTGATTCGGAAAAAGTAAATATTTGTCGTTTATATTTGAGTTAATATTTATTCTCTGTATAAATTAAAAAAGTTGGGGCACAAAGCCGAAAAGGGGAAGGGTAGAGGGTGGTACTCACTTAACTATCCTATACCTAGCTAAACACTATCACGACCCAATCACTCATAACAATTTACGCATTCACCACAAGAACCCATCCATCACCTCCCAATCCTTCATACACCACAATACCACAAACTTACAAGGGACGCCTAAAAAAGTGGGGGGAAAACCCATGACAATAAAAATGTATTTATATACAATATAAAATATAATTTAAAACATTTAATGAAAGATGAAATGATGGGAGGGGGATGAACCCAAAAATCGTTTATATTTTATTTGAGTTTGTAAGCATTCACTTGATAGGGGATGTCATTTTGGTGGGAGCAGGATCCGTCAGAGTTTTTTAGACTTCATCAGTAATGAACGCACAATAATCTAAAGAACGGACAATAAGAAATTTACTGTTTCTTAACGTTTGTTTTTAATTTTACAGTGTTTAATACAAACGTAAAGTTAAAAGAAGGAAATTACTGGAAAGTAATTGAAACTCACCTAAAGCAAGCTGTTTATTTATTGTAAAGATACAATTGTGGCACAAGGCCGATTTGGGGGGAGCAAAAACTCAGGTTGGTCTTCAGTATCTATCCTATACCTAGCTAATCCGTCTCACGACCCAAACATACATTACAATTTTCTCATCCACCACAAGAATTTGTCCATCAGTATTCAATCCTTCATACACCAAAATACCTCAAACGTACCAGGAACCTAAAAAAAACAAATGTGCGTGAAAATTTTATTTTGAACAATAAATATAAAAATATATTTAAAAATATATCATGAAATATGTGGGAAGGGGGATGACATAAATTCCCAAAATAAAAATAAAAAATTTTTTAAACAAAACACACAAACAGAAATCATGATGTTAGTTGAACCCAACCAACCCACAAAACAAAGAGGCCACTGTATTCTACCCATCAAAAATCAAGAGGCACTCTTTCTACAGGGAGTGGAAAGGAGAAAATAAAATGGGTGGGGAGAATATAATCTTGACCCAGACGAGATAAAATGGGACAAAAAATAAAAACTGGGGAAATTGGGAATCTTGACCTGGATCATAACAAAAGATAATGCCGGGGACAGGCTAGGAATCACATTCATTCCCATTAACTAGGTACGCAAAAAGGAACTGCCTTAATCAGGGGAGAGTTCCAAAGGAATCCACCCCGATGTGACTAGCAGATCTAAAATAGAAAATCAAGGCTAGCCCCGTTCACGCGAACCAGGCTCGCCACATTTACCCACCTTTCGCTAAAGCCTGTCGAGGTTAACCGTTTCCAATCAGATCTAATCTTCCTTTTGAGCTGATGCTCAAAATATCGGATCAGATTCTGATGTGAAAGTCGGCTACCCTGCAAGCCTTCTTTCTTCCAGTCGTGTCGACCATATCTATATTCGAACCGTGGCCAGCAGCGACAGAAAACCTAAAGCGAGCTGAATGTGTAATTCTCCCCATGCCAATAACATTTCCACCGAGCTTCTCTACGGCATATGACTTCATTAAATTTCTTTTAATGTGTTCCTCTCGAATTTATATTTAAATTGGGGTCATCAGGAGAGAATGTGCACCGCTTCGGGGCTTTCCTCTCAACGGTTTCACTCGCACACCGCCACCCTCCTCACTAATGTGAGGTCCCATTGTAACGATATACAAGTGTGTTGTAGTTATACTAGTTCAAATGTCTAACGGCGAAATTAAATTTACGAAAAATGTCAAATCTCGCGTTCTGAGAATGCAATGTGAATCTCATTACACATTCACGATCAGTCATGTCATGCCATGTTCGCTGAAACAGTCCACCGAATATTTCTATTTTTTTTTCATTTCCATTTCCACATAGAACTATTTTCAGTTATTTCTATTAGGCGTTTTATACTTTTGGCCTCTTCCTGTACCTGTTTCGGCATTCACCCTGGTTGGGTTGAGCCAGCTTCCTTCCAAGTGATGGCGAAAGATTCGTTGGGATTTGTTTAAGGGCAGGGTCCCAAGTCCTCCATTGTTTTGGTCCTATTACGCCCTTTGATTCCAATTTGGCCCAGAAATTGGTACAGAGTGCCTGCAACAAAACCACTTGCTTTAATTTTCACTGCTTTAACAATTACATTATACCGCTCCTTTATAAGTTCTGATTTTAGATTTTCATATTTATTAGTTTTATAATCGTGGCTTTGTTCTATCTGGCTTTTATGTGGTACTGTTAATTCAACCAGGATGATTTTATAGTTCACTATTGATAGAAGAACAATATCTGGTCGCAAACCTTTACTTAATATTATTTTGGGGTAATCATTACGCCAACCAGGAAGGTCTGCAGATACCTCCCAAATGCTACCAGAACTAAGGAGATTGTTTTTCCCGAGTATAGCTTGACATTTGCTTATTTGCTTAGAACCAACATACCTGTTTCCCACTGCAACAAATTTCTGTTTTTTTCGGAACACAGAATGTCCCATGTTTCAGGATCATATTTTTACTAGGACTCTTCGGGCGATCATTTTTGGGGTGACAAACGGATTTTTTTCCAAAAGTGAGAGTTTCTTTTGTTTTTTTTGTTTGTTTCTTTTGTTTTGTTTTTTGTTGTTTTTGTTTTTTCGTTTTGTTTTGTTTTTTTGTTTTTTTGTTTTTTTGTTTTACTTACAAGGTATAAATAGCTTCTGGTTATGCTCTCAGATTAAAGGGTCATATATTTATTCTTAACATGTCCAAGATAAAAGGGTATCAATTTTTTGCTATTTCCTATTTATATATATACTCGCAGTATAGCCCGGCGTTGCTCGGGTGTAATGAAAGCTTTAAAACTAATCCATAGTCCTGGAGCTCAGACTCTTTGGACGTTGGCACGAAAAGACTAAAAAGCAATAGTTGTTTCCAGTTAAAGCGAAACCGTAGACTGAAAGAAAAATGAATGCATCTAAGTCAAATTTTCATTTCCTGGTATCGATATCAAATAAGTTTTTTTCGTCATAAACTGAATTTTGAAGGCTAAATAAGTCCTCTGAGTAAATGGTATCATGGCTGAGACTAAGAACTACAATTATACCTACTTAGAGCCAAACCCGAAGCAAAAACTAAAATAAAAGGGCTGAAAAAAAATAGACATACAGGCAGATAAACAGACACACACACTAACATCTTGCCTTTTATATATATATATATATATATATATATATATATATATCGATTTTCTGCACTATTGTAAGAACTGCAACCTTGAAAATGCTGAATATCGTTTCTTATGTCTTTGTCTATGAGTGCATCAAATTTGATTAAAATTGGACCACTCTTTCTATAACCCAATTTTTTTCGATTATCGATTTTCGATATTTATCGGGGGTACCTCGACACAAAACCTAGCTAAGAACACTTGTAGACGCTTATAGTACAACTGTGCAGATTTTCAAGAAAATCGGTCCAGCCGTTTCGGAGTCTATAGGTAACGGACAGACACACACACAGACAGACAAAGTTCCATTTATAAATAAGTTTAGATAAATTAGTGTTTAAAACATTTGTCGATGAAGGCGACTGAAACATTTCGCAAAGATTTTAATACTAAACACCTGACAACATGTGACTGTTTAAATAAGTTCTTTGCAAGTTTAGAAAGACTGAGCTGGATATGAAGTAACTGGAATATATAAGTTGATTGACTGAAAGAATGAAATAAGAGCTTTTGTTGTGTGTCTTGTTGTTTAATGGAGGACATTAGAGAATATAGAGGTGTGTGTAATGTTTGCATACATACACTTGTGTGTGTATACAACTAGCCTGTTTTTTTTATGTGTTTGTTTTTGTGGAAGTTCTCGTAATTTACAAGGAAATCTCCGTTAATGGAGCCTTTTAAATGATCGAAAGTTCTTTTGTCCTGGCGGGTATCTCGTGACTTAAAATGTCAGCGCACTCAAAACGAAATTGAGGTTATGCTGGTTGTCCTTAAAATGGGCCGTAAGAACTTACAAGCAGACATCTTGTTTTCCTTCCCATTCATTGCTAAAAGTCCTCTCTCCGCATGCGCAGTCAAATACCAGTGAAAGGTTTTCATAAATTTCTATGGCTGGCTTAAAAAGCGATATTACATCGATGCTTTAGCTAATTTATCTGAGATCGTCTGCTCTTAACAAATTGTATAGCGCATTTTAACCAGGTCATTAATTGTCACCGTTTCCCTTTCTCTCCCAAATCTCTCATGAAACACGTGAATACATTCAATCTGGGTGCCACCAAAAATTTCCTTTAAAAATATCGTAAAACGCATTTTCAATAATTTAAATGTCTTCTTTAAAGTTTTGCTTTTATTTGAAGGATAAGAGCTTTCCGTGTGTATATAAAGATTTTTGACATTTTTAAAACATTGAACGGCCATCATGAAAGAAAAAATTTAAACAAATATTTTTAAATCTTTTAAAAATTATTTAGACTTGAGATGTTTCGAAATTGGTTACTAAATGTAAGGATTAATTAACAGGATTTTGTAAATATAATTCTTGTTTTATATATATATATATATATATATATATATATATATATATATATATATAAGTGCCTCCATTTATTTTTCGTTAACAAACAGCATCACATAATGAATAAAAAGGCTCCAAACTTTTTTAAAAAAAAAAACTTGTCGAAAAATTTGTTATTATTAAGAGAAAGAAAAAAAAATTTATTACATTTGTTTTTGTTTGTTTGTTTGTTTTCAATCCTTTCCAGCACGTTTGAAATTTTCCTTAATTTTTTTCCCGTCCGCTGGTTGGGTAATATTTACAATTTTCGCATTCTTTTTCCTGGTGAAATATATTGATTTGGGAATTCTTACAAAAACTCTAATTATTTTCGGATTTTAATGAAAATTTCGAGACTTATTAACAAATAAATTATATTTTAAAATTTTTTTTTTTTTTTTTTTACAAAATCTTAGTAAAAATATTTCATGAGTTTCGTGAAATTACATAATTAAAAAAGAATTACTTAAAAACCAGGATACCTTGGAATACAAATGATCATTTTTTTCCAAACAACTATACCTTTCAAAAAATTTGCTCTCAATCGTAAAATAAAAATTACAATAAAACTGACATTATTTAATCAGAAAAGTGTTGTTTTTTTTATAATCATATCGGCCCAAGCAAGGCATTTTACTGCTATTGTTTTGAAGGGGGTTACATAGGAGGAAAGTTATGAGAAAGAGTGACAGGTTATAGGGGGTGTCAGGAAGTGGGTAAGAGAAGGATGAGAATACTGATGAGAGAGGAGTGGACAGAGAAAGGAGCATGAGAGAGAGGATGCAGGTTAGTGAGGTAGGAGATGACTATTGACTTTACATTTATATTCTTGGAGATTATAGCTGTCGGGAAAGCAAGTAAATGGAAGGGAAAATAATAATATGATTATTATTATTATGATAAGTTTTGTTAAGGACAATATTGCTTGAAGAAAAAAAATTTCGAATGAATAATTAAATTTTCATTTTTTTTAACATTAAATGTAATAATTTATAATCTAAACTTATTTATAAACGGAACTTTGTCTGTCTGTGTGTCAGTGTCCATTACCTATAGACTCCAAAACGGCTGAACTGATTTTCTTGAAAATTTACACAGTTGTACTATAAGCGTCTGCGAGTGTTTTTAGCTAGGTTTTGTGTCGAGGTACCCCCGATAAATATCGAATATTGATAACTGAAAAAATCAGGTTAGAGAAGGAGTGGTCCAATTTTAATCAAATTTGATACACTCATAGACAAAGACATAAAAAACGATATTCAGAAGTTTCAAGGTTGCAGTTCTTACAGTAGTGCAGAAAATCGATAATATATATATATATATATATATATATATATATATATATATATATATAAGGCAAGATGTTCGTGTGTGTGTCTGTTTATCTGCCTGTATGTCTGTATTTTATTCAGCTCTTTTATTTTAGTTTTTGCTTCGGGTTTGGCTCTAAGTAGGTATAATTGTAGTTCTTAGTCTCAGCCATCATACCATTTACTCGGAGCCTTCAAAATTCAGTTTACGACGAAAAAACTTATTTGATATCGATACCAGGAAATCAAATATTGACTTACATCCATTCATTTTTCTTTCAGTTTACGGTTTCGCTTTAACTGGAAACAACTATTGCTATTTAGTCTTTCATGCCAACGTCCAAAGTGCCTGAGCTCCAGGACCATGGATTAGTTTTAAAGCTTTCATTACACCCGAGCAACGCCGGGCTATACTGCTAGTTTATAATATATTAATAGTTTAAAATTCTACATCATTTAACTTTATCTGATATTGCTATTGTGGGGAAAGTATATTTACGAATCATAAATTGAAAAGCTTAATCCAAATAATTTCACAGTAAGATTTTTAAAATAAATTAGATTTTTTTTCTTTTTTTGTATTTAAATATTTCCCATTTTTGTAAGTATCATGGTTCTTCAATGATATTAAAAGTTTACGTTTCTTCAGTGTCATTTCCTTCCTTTCATGAAAAAACTTGTTTTGGTTTTTGTACCATTCTTTTTTATTTCGTTGTTCATTACTGTGATTCATTGTGTTTACATCTCATCGGGCTTTGAAAATCATCCCTTCAAAATCTTAGAGTATGTTTTCCTTGTTTAATTCCTATTACACTAAATATTTTAATGTCAATTCTGGTCAATCATACTTAGCTTTTCAACGTCAGAAAAACAAGACTTCAGTGATTAAGAAATGTCTGTACTCAACGTTTCAAGCCAGCTAGTAATATTTGTTTCAAAACATATTAATTTAGATTTGCAAATTTTCATCAAATAACGTGTCACAGATGTGTATTTTTTTTTCAAGATTTTTATAACCAAGAATTAACATTATTTGCAAATGTGTCAAAAATGGCCGATTTTAATGATTTAATTGAAAACGCCCCAAAAAATAAGATCCATTCAATATAATTTCTATTTGAAATACACCAGAGTATTTTCTTACTAAAAATACTAAATTTAATCCTTTAGCTTTCAATTAAAGCTTTCTTATTAAAATTCATTATAAAACTTACATATCGAAAATTAGTGAAGGTGCCTGACATAAATGGTATTTCGAAAACTCTTTTAAACATTAGGAGGGCGTTCCTCTCAATTTTACTGGGTCTTTTCTAGTTAATTCTGGGTTCGATTCTCATTGTAACTGTGCTTAGGTTCATTTTATCATTTTAAAACATAAACTTTAACGAATTTCGTTTTTAATTCTCTTCACTATTTGACTGACTTTTCTGAGAAATTTAATAATTATTATCAAATTAATAGCTTTCCAGATCACTATCCTGTAATCTCATGCAGTTAAACGTTTAAACATGGTCAATGCCCTGTTACACAGTACCTTGTATGCCAAAGCGATCTAAGTATAGTACCCATCTAGGTACTGACCAGGTTCGATGATCGGGTGAGAACCGGTGTTTCAACGTGATATGGCCGTAAGCCATACCACCCGCACATTCAAGCTTACAGTACCTGATATTAAGCGGCTAACCATCTTGGTACTAATCTGGCTCGATGTTGCTTAACTTCGGCGATCGGACAAGAAACGGTGTTTGAATGTGATACGGTCGTAAGCCATACCACCCGCACATTCAAGCTTGCAGCACCTGATATTTATAAGCGGCTTAACCATCTTGGTACTGATCTGGCTTGCCATTGCTTAACTTCGGCGATCAGACGAGAACCGATGTTCCAAATTGGTATGGCTTACAACCATATCATTAACACACCCAGCCTTACAGTACCTGGTATATCCAAACGGCCAAAAACCTAGGTCCTGACCAGATTCGACACTGCTTAACTTCGGTGATCGGACGGACAAGAACCGGCGTTTCAATGTGATGTGGCTTCAATCCAATTAAAAGCGCCAGTATTAATATACAATTTTATTCTAGTCCATATTTATGTGAGTTGGTTGATATTTCATGCAAAGATATATCTAAATCCTACTCTCTACAAATTGTTCAGAAAACGAAACTGGTTACACTTGATTTTTCTATTTTGTCATCTAATGCCTAACACACGTTTATATCCGTATTTATAGACATTCTTGGATACCCACTCTCACTAATAGTGTAACACTCTTGCCCGGGCTGGCTGGTTGTGACGCTTGTTCTCGTCGACAATCGTGACGGCTCCAGTTGTGACACTGCCACTCGGCTGGCCGGTTGGTTCGGTCGCTCTCTGGTTCGGGAACGGATGTCGAAACGCTACCAGTTATGTCGACGCTTTCAGGTCGCTGTTGCTGGCAGTGATTATCTCGTCACAGAAGCTGGTCTTCAAGACGTCTATTGCAACAACGGACTACTGCCCACGTTGTGATTTGATCTCAGAAAGTCGCGTTGTGAAAATTCAGTAGCCGTCTTTCCACCAGAACTAGACTGAACACTTGTGTACACTTGTGGTTAAAAATAAACACGGCACCAAAAAAAAAAAAAATTAAATAACTGAATAAGGTCGACACACCTGGAGAGTTACGAAGAAGGTCTTTATAAAAAAACAATTATTATTCCCAGGATCAGATAATACAGCTATCAGAATGATAGTTTACAACAGAGAGAGGGAGAGTTCGTTTTCAAAATCTCAGAGCTTCCAATCTTCAAAATAAGAATGTCTTTTCTAAGTTTCGTTAAAGTAATAGTACTCTTCAAATTCTTGTTAAAGTCTTTTCACGTATTCTCTAAAATTGGAGCTGTCCATTCTTTAGGTAACGTTAAAAATAACAAAGTTCTTTCAGGTCCTTATCGGAACTTGACGGGATTTACCGAATCAGAAGCGGGTAATGACGACGACGGCGGTGTGGGGGTAGGTTTACCCTTGTCGCCTGGAAGCTCTCTTCCAACTCATCTGATTTTTCTAGCTGAGTCTCTATTTTTATAACCCCCTCCAATCATCTCGAGGGGTCTAGCCGACTCGAAGCCTTCGATCAATGAGATTGTTTTCCGCCCACACGATTTACGGGGAGCCATGGCTCGACGAATGAAATATCAACAGCTCACATGACGTAATGTCTTTCTGTCTTCTTTCTTTTGATTACATCATTTTTAGATTTTTCAATTCCCACAAATTCTGTTCTCAGGAACAACTATTGGGGATTTAACCCTACTTGACCTCATCAAGTAAATCTTGATATTTGTTATAGGCTACTTACAAAATTATAGCTTGCCCAAAATAATCCGCTTCGAACACGAAAGAAGAATAATTATATTTCTCTCTTTCTTTCCCAGCTTTTAGCTAATTTTTCTATTCCCCGGATTTTACAAGTATATGAGAGTATTAAAATAGTTTTTTACATAAGCTCACATCGCGAATTACAATAAAGCACAATTAATAATATCACTAATATTAATTCCTCTCTCTCTCTCCATTGTATTAAACCAAACAAAACAAATATACCAGCGGGAGATAGTGTCACAATAATAATAATAATAATAATAATAATAATAATAATGGGATTCAATTAACAGTCCTTCGACGCCTATACAAAAGTTCGGATATATACACTTAAACATATTCATCCTTACACATATAAACTTTATTAACCAAACAAATCTGTATATAGTAAGAGGTCAATTTTCGAGTAGTGATTTTTTTTTTCAAATATATTGACCTCGGAGTAGTAGTATGTGGTAATACCGAGCAAGCGACGGACCGGATGTTTGCCCTCAGGGGTCCGGAAAGCAAATGACCAAAACTGGTCTTTGCGCATCTAGGCTCCAAGCAGAAGTTCCGGAGGTAAACCAAAAATAAATCAATACCAAATTCCTTTTACGGACATGTAGTGGAACTCTGGATCCTGATTGGTCATCAAATATCAAAATTCAAAATACGTCAGAGAAACGGTTTTTCCATAGCTAAAGAAAACCCGTTTCTAAGCCACGCCACGTGACTGGATTGAAGGCGGGTTGCTGACACAACTCATATGGCACTGCCCGACCGGTCGCTGTTGATTTCGATCCAGATAGCTGGTCGTAGATTGACTCTGTCACGGTGATCTCCCTTGTCCCATGTTGTGTTTATTAATCACAAGGTAGTCACGTGAGTTCTCCACTAATTGTCTCTCTGCCGAACTAAACCAAACCGGGAAGCGTGCACACAAGTGAGTAATAAAAGAAAGAAATACAGTGCTATAAACATTTTCTACGAACTCCTTAATTCCTCAACTTCATCTTTGAACGCGAACTCTTTTCATGACTTCTCACAAAGGTTTATAATTGAACATTAATTTCTACAACTCTTGTTATTCCTTCTTTTAATAAATTTCTATATTAGCATTCAAAGTGTGTATTTTATTATTCCACTCGTCTACACTAATCCACACATTCCAACTGCCGTCAACCAAACTTCGGATAATAATTCTGATGAATATTATTCAACATAAAACTTGTAAGCTGTAGGGAGTTCGGTTAAGTCTGACACAAGGCCGAACAAAAGAAACATTAACCAGCTCCATACACTTCAAGTTTACCATGTTTCTTTCGATAGCTATTTGACTATTTCTTCAATTGTTTTCCTGTTTAAAAAAAATGTCTTTTTTTGCTGCTTTCTCTTTTAACTTTTGATCGAAATCAATTCATCTTTCGCGAACTTATTTTGTTTTACGTTTGAAAAAAGAAAAAGGAAACTGTTCTCGATATTATTAGGTTGTTCCAAAAGTTCGTAAACACTTACCAAAAATTGAAATTTTATTCGCAAAAACAACAAAAATTATTGCTCAAAATAAAGACCGTCATTTTCCAAGACTTTCTGCCATCGATCTGCAAGCTTTCGGATCTGGTCAAACTACCATTCAGCCGGCGTCGAATCAAAGAATTCTTGACACGCTTCCTCGAATCGGCAGCCCTTCAGAAAGTGTTGCATTGAGCGGAAAAGGCCGTAATCTGATGGAGCAGTCAGGACTGTAGGCTGGATGTGGCAGAACCTCAACGCCGTCCAGCTCTTCGAACTTGTCTTTGGTCTTCCTGGCGGTGTGTGGCTTGGCATTGCCCTGCTGTATCAAAGCGCTCTTTCGGTTGATCAAAGCCGGGTACTTTTACTTCAACTTTTCGTAGACCCGCTAAAGTTGCTGACAGTAAAGTTCGGCACTGATGGCACGACCATTCGGAACCAACTCAAAATGCACGATTCTTTCCAAGTTCCACTAAACGCACAACATCTTGCTTTGGAACCGACGGTATTTCGTGCCCTTTCTGAACCCATCGCTTGTCTCGATTGTGCCTGACCAGATAAACCCATTTCGCAAGTGTTTACGAACTTTTAGAACAACCTAATATATTTCAGTTATTAAGGGAAAATGACTTTATTTAAATATTTTCTTCCCTTAGACAAAACCTCAGATAAAGAATATGAAAATTTTATCAAAGAGGCGATTATATTCCTACCTTGAAAATTAGCACTTGAAATAGTAGTATCGTGTTTTTATTTTATCCATTTTTTTTTTTTTTACTTTGGCTCGAATACCGAAAATCTGTGCTTTATTTATTTATTAATCATTTCACTCATCAGTAAAAAGGCAGGGCTATACGCCAAATACAGGGCGGGGATACTAGAATCAAACGGGTACAAAAATTTAACTACCTGGGAAGCGTTATAACAGAAGACGGAAACTGCGACACAGAGATCCAAAGGCGAATTGGCATGTCGAAGGAAGCATTCCAGAAGTTGAGTAAAGTATTAAAAAACAGGACAATTTTGCTAGAAACAAGGAAGTGAGTACTGGATTGCTACGTGCTGTCCGTCCTTCAATATGGCAATGAATGCTGGACAATATCATAAAAGATGAAGGAAAAACTTGAAGCAACTGAAATGTGGTTCTACAGAAGGATGCTGCGAATATCATGGATCGAGCATGTGAGCAATGATGAGGCCTTGGAAATTATGGAAACGAAAAGGAAATTAATACTGAGCATCAGGAAGAGACAGTTGAAGTTGCTGGGACACGCAATGAGGAAGGAGGGCTTGGAGAATCTGATACTAACAGGCCAGATAGAGGGAAAAAGAGACCGGGGAAAGCAACGGATAACATATTTGAAGGACTTAATCAGGTGGATGACGGAACGAGGGTTATATGGTGTAACAGGAGAAGGCGTGCTAAGAGCCACCAGGGATAGGGAAACGCGGAAAGCCATGATCGCCTACGTCCTGAAGGAACAGGGCATATAGAAGAAGAAGAATCATTTCACTACGAGCAAGGCAATCAGTCCACTAGGATGCAAGAGATCGCCAGTCAATAAGGCAACCAAACCTGCGAATTATAAACTGGAGATATCTAAATTAAACAAGCACGAAAATTTAAATATCTAGGAAATGTTTTAACAGACGATGAAAAATGTGACGCAGAAATCTAAAGGCCTATTGAGATAGCGAAACAATACATCCCAAAATTCAAGGAAAGTATCAAAAAAAAGAAGAAAACACATTAGAAACATGTAATACCATTCCTCCTATTCGAGAGTGAATACGTTACCATTTCATCACAGATTGAGAACATACTTCCAGTAACAGAAATGTGGGTCTTAAGAAACATAAGAATCCCAAAGACTGAATACGTGGGCAATGACGAAGTTTCCAGAATAATTGAAACAAAAAGAAAACTTCAGAAATGCAGTTTTACTTTTTATGGGAGGTAATGAAGAAAAAGGCTAGGAAAATTTGACACAAAACACATTGTAGGTTAGAGAGACAAAGGAACTCGGCGTATAATTTATCTAACGAGCTTGTATAAATGGCTGATAGAACAGGGTTTAGGAAAGATAAAAAATAAAATAAAATTTATTAAGAGCTGCAAAGGACAGGAAATTGTGGAGTCATGATCGCCAACGTCCTGAAGGTAGACGGCACATAGAAGAAGTCATAACTAAATTCATGCTAGTAAGACACAAGACACCGAAATGGGGAGCAAAGAAGTTAGACTGGAAGTTGGTACACTAACTAATTGTCTAAAAATCTAGTTTCCAAACGATTGCACTATACTTCTCTCTCTCTCTCTCTCTCTCTCTATATATATATATATATATATATATATATATATATATAACTCGGGTGTTGAAAAGTTTTCAGCTGGCTTGTTCTTTTCCCTTCCCCCTGCCTTCGCAACTGTCTTCACACCTGTGTTCACATCCTTCTCTTGCCCTTCCTCTTTCGCCCAATGTAGCTGGTTCGTCTTTCTCTTCACTCTTTCTACATCACCCCGTGTATCTTGTTCTTTTCCTTTCTCTCTACCTTCATAACTGTCTTCACTCCTGTGTTCATATCCTTCTCTTGCCCTTTCTCTTTCACCCATGGATGAATAAAGACGAATGGATAAAGAGCTACATAGGGAGATGGATGGATGGATGGGTGGGTGGATGGAAAGAAAGATGGATGGATGGATAAAGAGAGAGCTTTTGATGAATGAAGAGCTTCATAGAAAGAAGGGGGATAGAGGTATAGATGGATAAAGAGAGAGGTGGGGGGAAAGACGGGATATATATTTATGCACCGAATGACCTTCATCGACCTGGATAGTTGTTAGTAATTACCAGAATACAGAACTTTCTCGAATATAACCTTTATTTCTTGCCTTCTGTCAGTGCAACTGAAACTAGATTACTTTTTTTATCGTTTCACCCCAAGCAAGGCGGTATAACTACTGATGCGCAGGGGGCTACATAAGAGTAAAAGTTCCGAAAGAAAGAGAGTGAAGAGAAAAACCAACCAGTTACAGAGTGGTGTCAGAGAAAGATCAAGAGAATGATGGAACAAAGGTGTGAAGACAGTTGCGAATGTAGAGAGAAAAGAAAAGAACAAGATATACGAAGTGATGTAGAAAGCATTGGAGTCAAGTGGATAAGAGATGTGTATTGACATCGCATTAAAATTCCTGAAATCCTTGGACTTGGTAGCGAGAGTACTGTTGGACGTTTTTGGTACATATATACTGTACTGACACTCATGAGTCAACCCATTTTATAGTTCTCCATTAGAATTCTTAACCAATCAGGAAGCTCAAAATATTCAATGCGACGTGTATAAAAGATCGGCTATATTTTTCCGAGTATTGAAGTTCAAATCCGATTCTGGAGAGTGTCTGATTCGAGAGTGATGGTCTTTGATGTCGTTTCATTGAACAGATTACGTGCGGCGAGTATGCTCTATATCCATATACTATGACGAACATGGTCCACAGATGCCAAGAGGATACTCTATAACCAGGAAGGTTGTCAACATTACCTACAATCCCTTACTTTGTGACCATCATGGACTGTAGTTATTATATAATAAACATTGGGGAGATTGATTCTCTATTGTAATCAATACATAAACTGATCCCTTACTTTGTGGCCATCATGAACTAATGTTGCTATATAATATACATTCGGAAGATTGATTCTCTATTGTAATCAATACATAAACTGATCCCTGACTTGGTGACCATCATGGACTGTTGTTGCTATATAATATACATTCGGGTGATTGATTCTCTATTATAATCAATACATAAACTGATCCCTGACTTTGTGAACATCATGGACTATTGTTGCTATATAATATACATTCGGGCGATTGATTCTCTATTATAATCAATACATAAACTGATCCCTTACTTTGTGACCATCATGGACTGTTGTTGCTATATAATATACATTCGGGGGATTGATTCTCTATTATAATCAATACATAAACTGATCCCTTACTTTGTGACCATCATGGACTGTTGTTGCTATATAATATACATTCGGGGGATTGATTCTCTATTATAATCAATACATAAACTGATCCCTTACTTTGTGACCATCATGGACTGTTGTTGCTATATAATATACATTCGGGGGATTGATTCTCTATTATAATCAATACATAAACTGATCCCTTACTTTGTGACCATCATGGACTGTTGTTGCTATATAATATACATTCGGGCGATTGATTCTCTATTATAATCAATACATAAACTGATCCCTTACTTTGTGACCATCATGGACTGTTGTTGCTATATAATATACATTCGGGAGATTGATTCTCTATTATAATCAATACATAAACTGATCCTTTACTTTGTGACCATCATGGACTGTTGTTGCTATATAATATACATTCGGGCGATTGATTCTCTATTATAATCAATACATAAACTGATCCCTTACTTTGTGACCATCATGGACTGTTGTTGCTATATAATATACATTCGGGGGATTGATTCTCTATTATAATCAATACATAAACTGATCCCTTACTTTGTGACCATCATGGACTGTTGTTGCTATATAATATACATTCGGGCGATTGATTCTCTATTATAATCAATACATAAACTGATCCCTTACTTTGTGACCATCATGGACTGTTGTTGCTATATAATATACATTCGGGAGATTGATTCTCTATTATAATCAATACATAAACTGAACCCTCTCTTTGTAACCATCATGGACTATTGTTGCTATATAATATACATTCGGGCGATTGATTCTCTATTATAATCAATACATAAACTAATCCCTGCACTTTATCCATAAATTATGGCAAATTCTACCAACAAGTACCGAATTTCAACATGAAAGAACAATAATTGATTTCACAGGATATTTCGCAATAATCAATGAGATAACTCACATCAGCAAATCTATGGACAACTGATGATGACCAGAGGGTACTTGGTCGAAACGTTGTGTCTATTATAACACCTACGTCAACCAAGATGAGAACAAAAGTTCGAAATAATTCCAATTATTGTGTTTGTGAAATGTCCGGAAATAAGTCTGCACAAAGAGATTAACAGACACGGACATGAGCAAACTTACAAGAAATCTGTATTCGGTTTTAATAAATCAGATTTAACCTTTAACATTTCCCCTCCTCTTTAGAATGTTTCCAGAATCTTTTCTGCTCCATGTTTGAATAACAAACATTAAAATTGAATCAGTGTACATTTAAGTGATTCCAAATCTTTTCTCCTCTAGAAAAAGCCGGGCAAATGCGTCGGTCGTCTGTTTAGATAAATAATTATAGTTATTGTGAAATACCTGCCAAAATGAAATTGTATTTAAAATGTAGAAAACTGCACACATAATAGACTTCTCTGTGTCCGTGAAGTTTCTCTTAAGTGGTGTGTAAGATTTTGAAACTGTATTGTAGTTTTGTTTTGTCTATATTATCAAGAAACATTGCAATTAGATTCCCTAAAAAGGAAATAAGCAGGTTGGTAAAAAGATTGCGAGACTGAAACACACAGGAAAATATATGAGTAGTCAGTCAGTTAAGTGCCATACGTGATACACGTTTGGGTGATCATGTCTCGAAAGAGACATGACTGACTAGGCAGAAGATTATCCCGCAGTAGGTTGCCATTGCTTTCTGCGGTAGACTGCTTACCAGCCAAGGCTATAGAACCCAATCCGTCCTGCTATTTAACCCATAACTGGAAGGAAGAGACGGATTAATACCTTTCCCAAGGGTATTTGTGCGTAAGTGAATACAATGGATTCAACTGGAATTCGAACTCGGCTCCCCGGCTTCTCGTTCCGAGCCGATATCCACTGTACCACAAAGAGAGACAGGATACAGGAAAGAAAGGGTAGGGAGACAGATACAGGAAAGAAAGCAGATAACTATGAAGAGGAAGATAAATGCGAAGAGATAGGTAGGACTCTGGTCGATACTCTAAAGTACTGACTGTAAGCCAGAATATATATATATATATATATATATATATATATATATATATATATATATATATCAATCTGGCAATCGAGTCTGTGTGTGACTGTTCCTTATGCATTGCTACATTTTTTAATCTACGCCATTCAAACATTCTAGGGACACATATATACAAGGAAGCCAGGTCGACACATACTTTTTGAGTTTTAAGTTCAGCAATTTTCCCTTTCGCACTGTTTGGCCAATGGACACGATTGTTTACATTTGCTCCGTAAAACATCTAAGATCTAAGATGGTTGCTAGATTACGTCACAAAAATCAAATCATAAGTGTCAAATGCAACCAAAATATCTTCTTATTTTTAAAAAAAATGAGCTTTTATATTCAATTTTTATTCCGATGTTTTAAAAATTCATTTGGTCAACAAAAAAATGTGAATATTTTCCCCGTAGTTTTGAAACAAAAGAGATATTAAAAATGTAGGCGTGCATAGGGTCAGTCACACACAGACTCACAGATTGCCTTATATATATATATATATATATATATATATATATATATATATATATATATATATTATACTTTAAGTGTCTGCAGCGAATTTAAACGTATTTGTTTCATCCACTGAGGAAATTAAAATGTTCTGGTTTGCACGGGTAACGCCGGGCAATGATGCTATTCAATATATATATATATATATATATATATATATATATATATATATATAAGGCAATCTGTGAGTCTATGTGTGACCTAAATTTTTTAATCTACGCCATTCAAACATTCTAGGGACACATATCTACAAGGAAGCCAGGTTGACACATACTTTTTGAGTTTTAAGTTCAGCAATTTTCCCTTTCGCACTTTTTGGCCAATGGACACGATTGTTTACATTTGCTCCGTAAAACATCTAAGGTTGCTGAATTACGTCACAGAAATCAAATCATACGTGTCAAACGCGACTAAAATATTTTTTATTAAAAAGAAATGAGCCTTTATAATTAATTTTAATTTCAACGTTTTAAAAATTCATTTGGTCAACAAAAAAATGCCACTATTTTTCCCCGTAATTTTGAAACAAAAGAAATATTTTTAAAAGTGTTAAATGTCTATATTTTGAAATATTCTTCGAAAATTTCTGAACTGAGGGCGTAATAGTTTTTATATTTCTAATTTCAGTAAAACAAAATAAATAATTTTTATTT
>JBBBDQ010000490.1:5572500-5997500 GCA_037127315.1 Ascarosepion bandense | reverse complement strand
CCCAAAGCAAAAACTAAAATAAAAGGGCTGAAAAAAAAATACAGACATACAGACAGATAAACAGACACACACACACAAACATCTTGCCTTTTATATATATATATATATTATCGATTTTCTGCACTACTGTAAGAACTACAACCTTGAAACTTCTGAATATCGTTTCTTAGGTCTTTGTCTATGAGTGTATCAAATTTGATTAAAATCGAACCACTCCTTCTATAACCCTATTTCAGGCCAACCATCATTAGATTCGTATAAAATCATTTGTAAAATAAAGACGGAAGCTGATGATGGTTCGCCTGGAATAGGCCTAAACTTCCAATTTACCATGAAATAACGTGCCTGCTTTAATTTTTTATATTTGCTCTATATGTATTTATATGCATATATGTTTAGAGCTCTCTTAGAGAGTTATCCTACCACTGTATGTACAGGATAATTCTTTTGGATTCTTCTGTACCCGCACTGCATGCTGATATATTTATATATTCATTCGAACCTCATGAAGTAATTTTTTACATGAAGTGTAATATATATATATAATCTACATACAAGCCTGTTTCGCTGTATCACAGCCCATACATAAGGCTGCTAAGAAAATTAAATTTCTGCATTAAATGCTCATAAAGAGTTGACGTGCTGTTAAACAATTCAGTCAGAATAGAACCGATTGTCAGGCGTTAGGAAACACATTTTAAGTGATTGACGAACGGTTCTTTCCGTCAGATTATATAGCTCAATTTTAACGTGAAAGTTTTAGCTACGCATATGCTTGTCACAGTTTTAACAAGATCCCAGCAAACGTTTTATATATATATAAAAGAATACACATAAATGTGTACCTTCTCAGCTTCTTTTTTATCAAAAGATAATTTCCTCCCGCATCGAGCCTGACAGGCTTCAGTTATTTCTCGTAGCACATGGAACCATCAGAACGGACATTATCAGGCATTATTTCTGACAAACCTCTACAGCTTCGAAAATCTTTTGCTTAAAATATGAATACGATGTTGTTCAAAAATGACTATCGCACGATGAAATTTCATTCCATATATTAAGTCATCTCTGATGGGCAACTAATTGAGTCTGGTATTAATCAGCACAGGGCATCAATCATAAAACGGTAGACGATAATATTTTGTGCAGTTCTTCATTTTAGTAGAAAATTATAGTAAAAATATCGGATAGTAAGGTTTAAAGACAGACTATATAAACATAGAAAAATAAAAGAAATATCAGTATTGTTTTGGCACTCTTGTTTAGTGACACATCAACACCCCTATGGGTTATATAATGTCGAAATCTAAATATTTTAAGCACAAATATATAACTTCAACTACAGATATTTTGTACATAATTTTATACTTTCACGGTAACTATATATATATATATATATATATATATATGTGTGTGTGTGTATGTGTGAGTTGAATATATAGATCGGAACTAATATGTTTTATTAAAGCTTCTTCAAAGACAAAATGAAAAACAGTATGTTGTGATTTGATGTTTTTATTGGTCAGCTGATAAGTTTCTTGTATTAATGTATGGTGTGTGTCTGTATAGTATTTTTTTTTTATCGTGTCACCCCAAGCAAGGCATTCCACTGCCACTATAGCGCAGGGGGTTACATAGAGGGATTGGGTATAGGAAATGTCAGAAGGAGGGTGATAGACGACTTAGGATGTACATAGGGAGAGAGTTGGAGAGAGTGGGTGTGAGTTAGTGTGTTAGGAGGTGTCTATTGATCTTACATTTAAACTCCTGGAGGTTGTAGCCGTCGGGGAAGCAAGCATGCGGTAGGGAATTCCACAGGCGGGAAGTGCGAGGAAAAAAGCTGTTGGGAGTAGAAATTGCGGTTACATTTCATCGGTTTCACTGTAAAAGGGTGGGACCTAGTTGCCAATCTAGTGTCTCGTGCAAATTCACATCTAGGTGGCACCAGTGATTTAAGTTCGTCAGAGCAGAAGCCATGAAAGTATTTATAGAAGAGGCACAGGGAAGCCATGTCACGCCGGTGAGAGAGATACTGCAGGCGGTCAGTCAAGTCGGTATCAATCACATTACAGATTCTTCGCTGTATTTTGTCAAGAACCCCGAGGAGAATAGAAGGGACACCCGACCAGATGTGGCAGCAGTACTCAATACACGGGCGGATGGTGGATTTATATAATTGCAGGATAGATTCAGGCGGAAAGAATTTCCGGGCCCTGCACAGAGAGCCGACTTTCATAGCCGCGGATTTAGCAATGGGTTCGATGTAGTCATTCCACTTGAGGTCCGCTGAGAGTGTCAGGCCAAGCAGGCATAGTGATTTACTCTCTGGGAGGCAAGCCTGTTCCATGCTAATGGGAGGGAGGTGCGGTTGTCTGTGATGGTTAATTGACAGTAGCTTCGTTTTGGAAGAATTGAATTTTACTAGTCATGTCTTACCCCAATCCACCACGGATTGGAGATCCTTCTCAAGCTCGGCAGCGAGGTTCGCCTTGTCAGCAACACCAGTGTGTATACACACACACATTTATATATATAATTTGTATATATATATATATATATATGTGTATTGTTTTGTTTAATTTATATATACGTTGACACATATATACACACACTTCTTATGTCGTGTAAGATTACGTGTGTGAGTCACTGTGTTCGTTCTGGCTAGTATGTGTACATACTTGCGTGTATAAGCGCACGCGATCCGATTAGTGTATCTGGTCATTCTGTAGGCGTCCTGTGTCTGTGTGTGCGTGGAGGGTTATAATCTATTAAGTGCTGGTTTAAATTTGTTTATGAAGTTTTTTCTTGTATTTATAAGTAAGAATAAGTGTATCTGATATTATGGCATAATTTTGAATTTGCCTTGATTGCAATGGGAGGTGTGTTGTGATTCAAAGTTTTCTGTTGTCTGATAATTTGATGTTGCTTTTGTGAAGGGAAACTCTGTTATTTAGTGCTTGGCTGATTCCAATATAAGATTTATTGCGTTTTGTGCACTTTAGTGCGTATACCACATTTTTAGAGTTGCAATTCCAATTTTTTCTTTCTGAATGTCTTTGTGTGGTTTTCAGAAATGTAGGTGTTTCCTTCGATAATGTCATCACAAAACCCACATTGATTTTTTACATTTTTTCTGTATCGTGTGTTGGTTAAATTTGGATATGGTTAATATGTATTTCAGGTTTTGCGATTAGCGTTTGCTCTGAATTATTTTGGTCGTTTTCAATATATTTTTTTCATTTTAACATTTTTGTTTAAGTTTAATTTTTTTTAAATTTCTGTGAATAATTCTGGGTTGTTTTTCTTTCTTTATCTTAAGACATATGCTGGAGATTGTTCGATGTTGCGATTTTTTGCTTTCGTAGTTCGTCTGGAGGTATTTTTTTCTTCCAGTTCCAAACCTTTTCTTTATAACAAAGAAACCACAGCAATATACAAAACCTTCATAAAAATGAAGAAAACATTTATTCCAAGAAAGTTCCAGAAAAAAAATGAATCTGCAGGACACAGAAAAACAAAGAACTAAAAGAAAGACACTGAGCCTAGCGAAATTAGAGGCACAAATTTAAATACAAGACAAAGCCATACACTTTACGAAAATAATACACCGAGATTAACAATAAATTGACAAAAATCAGGAACTATGTACCAAAGAGACCCACGAATTCTTAACTGAATTATGGGGTCGATGGTGTTTCCCGTCGGTGAAGGGGTCGGCGAACGACAAGACAGGTGTTTGAGAAATACATCCTGTCGGGGCCTGGAGCGGATGTCGCAGGGTTATGAGTCGGGCTCGTTTGACCTTATTTCCGACAGCGGCGGAAATGACTACGGAGGCAAACAGAACAGGTGTCTCTTGGAATTACGTGGGCGTTGCGTGGGCGAGGCAAAACCGGAAGGAAAAGTCCCGGTTCTAGAAGACTATAAAAAGACCTCGACACACGGATTCGCCAGCAGAGAACGGCCAGTGGAAGCAGAGAGACACCACAGGCAAGACTACACTCCCGTCGACCCATTCTATGTGCGCTCTCACTCTTCCATTCTCTGTTCCACACGGGTTCGTCGTCAGGAATAAAAATATAACCTTATATTTTTATATATGCGTGTTCTCGTTGTTTGTCGTCGTACGGCGATATATAACACAAGGAAGTTCCAGGAAAAAATTAAACTGCAGGACACAGAAAAACAAAAAGGAAATAAAAAAGCCGAAATGCAATGAAGAGGAAGAAAAATCTCCCAATATTTTGGAAAGAAAATGGCTGAAAATGTTACCAAGAAAAGAAAAATTGGATAAGGAAATAGAACTAAAAACATCAACAACAAGACACACTACATCAGCAAATACAGGAAGAACAACAGAGGCAAGAATTTTAGTACATGACACCCTACACAAACACCCCCGCATGACACCATACACAAACACCCCCGCAAGGTGTGTGTTTCTGTGTGGTGGCATGCTACTACCAGTTACATACTATCGCGCATATGCACACACAACATATGCAATTACAAAAATCTACCAAGCAACACACAAACAAACCCTCGAAACACGCCATCACACTACAACAAAACCAGACATAATACTAAATACACACACATCTACAAAGCCAACTATCACAGATACCACCCTACACGGTCCTGGGCATAACGGTAAACTGCATCCGGCAGCAAGACTTCTGATTGGGAGGTTATGAGGAGCATGGAACCATCTCTTAACTGCTGTTGTTCCCAGGTCTACCCTGATCCGGAGTGGTAGCACCTGTTAGGGTCCCAGCTATGGGCAAATAGTTATTCCTCCAAACTGGGATCAAAAGACTATGAAAGTATAGAAATACACTTTTGTAGAACTATATGAAACTTTTATAGAAAAATATACATTTTTGAAGGAAAAATATTACCAACAATATATTTTTTTAAGAAAAAA
Organism: Ascarosepion bandense; assembly: GCA_037127315.1. Classification (NCBI taxonomy): domain Eukaryota; kingdom Metazoa; phylum Mollusca; class Cephalopoda; order Sepiida; family Sepiidae; genus Ascarosepion; species Ascarosepion bandense. Next base: position 5,992,576 of record JBBBDQ010000490.1, on the reverse strand, counting down.
ATTATTACCGTTACACATTTTTGAAGGAAAAATTTATTCTCAGTAATACATTTTTGAATACATAACTAAAAGACATTTTCAGTTTTCAAAAATAAAAAGATAAAACAAAAAAAATCATAAAAATCTGACTAAATCAACCTTCTTCCTATAACCAAACATTAAAAAATACCTTAAAACCCCCACCTTTTTGGCATTAAATAACCCATAGAGGTTGATATGCCACTAAACAAAACTCAAACCACCCTACACAACAAAACAGATTCAACAACCACTACCCATATCAAAGAAATTAATCAACATTCCCCACAAATCTCTACACACGACCTACATACAATCCATACAGAAACAGCGAATCTAGATACATCATAAATACTACTAATACAAAATCAATACACTTACATAAAGCCATCTAAAAACAACCCCAATTTTACCAAGAGAAACTCTCACTGGCCAAAAATCCAAAACATAGTAAAGAACAATCGTTATTTTTTTAGAAAGTCTAGTCCGAGTAATAAAACCGGTTAAGATAACACAAAATCCGAAATGATAAACCTATCCACATATACACTTACAAAGAACGAAACAAACCTATTAAAATTAGGCCTAAAGTTCTGCCCTGCACTGACAAGCAATATAACAGACCTAAAAAACGACCTCAGAGAATTTGAACGCAGACTAAAAGAAACATTTAATAACAACGGAAACATAAATGATTCATTAGTAAAAAAAAAAATAAATCCAATTTCTTCCCAAATAAGAACAATAATAAAAACGAGCTAAACATATTTTTTTGATATTTTTTAACCTAAATCTACAAGAAAAATCCAAACCATTCAACAACCTTACACACAAACAAACCATCCTTAGAGAACATCTGGAAAAATGACAACATAATTATAAAGGAAGCAGATAAAGGCAGCTCTATAGTAATCATTCCAGAAGTTAAGTAAAGTATTAAGAAACAGGAAAATTTCACTAGAAACAAAGAGGAGAGAACTGGATTGTTATGTGATGTCGGTTCTTTAATATGGCACTGAATGTTGGACAATATCTTCGAAGATGGAGGAAAAAATTGAAGCAGCTGAAATGTGGCTCTACAGAAGGATGCTGCGGATATCATGGACCGAGCAAGTGAGCAATGACAAGGTTTTGGATAGGATAGAGACGAAAAGGAAATTGATACTGAGCATCAGGAAGAGACAAAGTTCCTGTGACATGCCATGAGGAAGGAGGGCTTGGAGAACCTGTTACTAACAGGCCAGATTTAGGGGAAAAGGCACAGAGGAAAGCAGCGGATAACATATTTGAAGGACCTGATCAGGTGGATGCCGGAACGAGAGTTGCATAGGGCAACAGGAGAAAGCGTGCTAAGAGCCACCAAGGACAGAGATGTGGAAAGCCATGATCGCCTACGTCCTGAAAGGACATGGCAGATAACAGAAGATTAATCATGAATCAGGCTAGTTTCCCTGAAATAAAAAAAAAATGCACCTCCTCGGGTAAACTCTCACAACAGACCTCAAGTGGAATGACTATATAGAATCCATAACTAAATCCGCTGCTAAGAAAGTCGGTTCTCTGTGTAGGGCCAGGAAGTTTTTTTCCCATCTGAAACCATTCTGCACATATATAAATCTACCATCCGTCCGTGCACTGAATAGTGCTGCCATATCTGGTCGGGTGGCCTTACTGTCCACGTGGGGATTCTTTACAAAATCGAACGGAGTATCTGTAATGTGATCGATCCCAACATGGCAGCTCGAATACAGTTATTTTCTCACCGGCGCAATGTGACTTCCCTGTGTCTCTTCTACAAATACTTTCACGGCTTCTGCTTCGATGAACTTAGCTCACTGGGGCCCCTTATATATGAATTTACTCGAGCCACAATATTAACAACTACCCTTTTACTGTGAAACCAATAAAATGTAAACGCAAATTCTACTCCAACAGCTTCTTTTCTCGCACTTCCCACCTGTGGAATTCCCTTCCATTTACTTGCTTCCCCGACAGCTAAAATCTCCAAGAATTTAAATGTAAAGTCAATAGTCATCTCCTATCTCACTAACCTGCATCCTTTCTTTCTCATGCATTTTTTCTCTGTCCACTCCACTCTCATCAGTATTCTCATCCTTCTCTTACCCACTTCCTGACACCCCCTATAACCTGTCACTTTTTTTCATAACTTTCATTCTATGTAATCCCCTGCACAACAGTGGCAGTAAAATACCTTGCTTGGGGCGATATGATTATAAAAAACAGATCTATACAATTATAATGTGGATATAAAGTGGGGAATCAGTTCTATATTACAATGAATATATAAACTGATCCCTCACTTCCTGACACCCTTTCTCATAACTTTCATCCTATGTAACCCCCTTCGCACCAGTAGCAGTAAACTGCATTGCTTGGGGCGATATGATAAAATAAAAAAAATAAAAATAATGCAAACAGCAGAATCCTAATTATTGTAAATGTTCTGCCTCGACATATTGTGTGTTCGTCTCCTTCCTGATCAGAAAAACCTCAACACCACTATTACGAAAGTACAGTATTATTGCCCGTTCATTTAAATAACAAGAACTATTATGTTTTTTCTCTTAAAGTCACAACTCCAACAAATTCTTTGCCCTTTCATTTCAACTGAGTTGTAATATTTTTTTTGCTATTATTGTTACCAGTCATAACAACTGTAACAATAATTCATTTAATTGCGTCGAATATATATTTTTTCAATAAAAGTATTTGGAAATTCTGTGAATGAAAGGCGGCATCTGAAAGTCTTTTGATCTTCCTGGAAGTTATTCGCAGTGACTTCCGATGATTTCCATTCATTACTTTTTTATTATTTGCCTCGAAATGAAAGGGTCACGTGACAAATATGGCGGACTGTTTTCAATTGAATGAACGCGTTGTTCACTAAAGCAATAAGATTCAGGCGATAAATGAATTCTCTCCCAACGAAAATATTTTCAAGAAATTGTAAAATCGGATGTTAATGAAAATCAAAGAATTTTATGTGATTTCTTTCTATATTTTTAGTTTCTTGTTTCTTTTTTTTTAGGTTTTTGCTTCTTTTTTTTTTAGTTTTTTGCTTCTTCTTTTTTTTTTAGTTTTTTGCTTCTTCTTTTTTTTTAGTTTTTTGCTTCTTTTTTTAGTTTTTTGCTTCCTTTTTTTAGTTTTTTGCTTCTTTTTTTTAGTTTTTTGCTTCCTTTTTTTTTAGTTTTTTTGCTTCTTTTTTTTTAGTTTTTTGCTTCTTTTTTTTAGTTTTTTGCTTCTTTTTTTTTAGTTTTTTGCTTCTTTTTTTTTAGTTTTTTGCTTCTTTTTTTAGTTTTTTGCTTCTTTTTTTTAGTTTTTTGCTTCTTTTTTTTTAGTTTTTTGCTTCTTTTTTTAGTTTTTTGCTTCTTTTTTTTAGTTTTTTATTTCTTTTTTTTTAGTTATTTGCTTCTTTTTTTAGTTATTTGCTTCTTTTTTTAGTTATTTGCTTCTTTTTTTAGTTTTTTGCTTCTTTTTTTTAGTTCTTTGCTTCCTTTTTTTTAGTTTTTTTGCTTCTTTTTTTTTAGTTTTTTGCTTCTTTTTTTTAGTTTTTTGCTTCTTTTTTTTTATTTTTTTTTGTTTTTTGCTTCTTCTTTTTTTTTAGTTTTTTGCTTCTTTTTTTTAGTTTTTTGCTTCTTTTTTTTAGTTTTTTGCTTCCTTTTTTTTAGTTTTTTGCTTCTTTTTTTTAGTTTTTTGCTTCCTTTTTTTTAGTTTTTTTGCTTCTTTTTTTTTAGTTTTTTGCTTCTTTTTTTTTAGTTTTTTGCTTCTTTTTTTTTAGTTTTTTGCTTCTTTTTTTTTAGTTTTTTGCTTCTTTTTTTAGTTTTTTGCTTCTTTTTTTTAGTTTTTTGCTTCTTTTTTTTAGTTTTTTGCTTCTTTTTTTAGTTTTTTGCTTCTTTTTTTTAGTTTTTTGCTTCTTTTTTTTTAGTTATTTGCTTCTTTTTTTAGTTATTTGCTTCTTTTTTTAGTTATTTGCTTCTTTTTTTAGTTTTTTGCTTCTTTTTTTTAGTTCTTTGCTTCTTTTCTGTTTTAGTTTTTTTGCTTCTTTTCTTTTTTAGTTTTTTTGCTTCTTTTTAGTTTTTTTGCTTCTTTTTTTAGTTTTTGCTTTTTTTTTTAGTTTTTGCTTTTTTTTTTAGTTTTTGCTTCTTTTTTTTAGTTTTTACTTCTTTTTTGTCTTATTTCATTTTATTTTCCCTGTTTTATAGTCTTCACTTTTCAGTTTTGATAGAGTCTAATTAAAAGTATCTCCGCGTCCTTGAGAGTGATGAATTATTTTCTATCCTACATTTCCTTCCTGACAGACGTAACGCCGCATGCCTCTCGCTGTTTTATTGCTATCGTTATGTAAAGTGGTCAGACGAAGTATATACCTTAGTTCCACTAGTTTTTGAACTATTAAGAGTATGAGACTCACCTTCACAATGATGTTTCCAGCTATCGTCCAGTTGGCAGACAAAAATAAACAGGGTTGTAACTCAATACATGACCCTTTCTCCTTTCACCCATTGAGTGGATATTGTGCTGATATTTATTGAGAAGAATATCCACACTGGAATCATCAGTCAATCAGAACTTACAGAATAGACTTGCGTAGATAGCAGAGTGGAATCTCCCAGGCTGTCATATAAACCACCTACCAATTTGCTGGGCATCTCAGAGCTGTCCGTTTCAACTGATTACTGGCTGTTGCTATCTAAGGATTTTACATGACGCTGTAGACAGGATGGAACCTGAGGATTGGGAAAATGACCTCATCGAAGCAGAAATCTCTGCTGACTCGGCCAAGAATTATGCGGCGACATTTGCAAGTGAAAAACTGTCAAAAGAGAATTTACGAATGATGGATCTAGCTATGCTGAGGAAGTTTAGAGTCAAGGCGATGGGAGAAGCCCTATGTATCCTTAAACAAGCTAAGGAACTCACTAACCAAACAATCCCAACGTAAGCACTAGCGGCCAAGCTTCCTCAACTCCATCTGGAAATGAACCCCCAGACCCGTCATGCCACTCACATTGTAACAAACTACGTTTCTTCCCTTTGTGTTCCATTAGAATAAAATTCTTCTTCCCATCAACCACTGCTCTATGAAACCGACTCCCAAGAGGATGCTTCTCCGATTACTACAACCTTAACTAATTCACGGTTATGGTTAAGTTATATTTCACCGCATATCTCTATAAAATGTGTCTCTTACTCAGTAACCAGTCCTGGGCATTGCGATAAACTGCATCCGGCAGCAAGGCCTCTGATTGAGTGGTTGTGAGGAGCATGGAACAATCTCTTTTTTTTTTTAATCATATCACTCCGAGCAAGGCGATAACGCCACTGATGCGCAGGGGGCTACGTAAGGGTAAAAAGATTGGAAAAGAGAAAGCCGGAAACCACATCCTAAACAGGGAACAAGGGATGAGCCTCTTCACCTGTTCAATAGACGGGGTTGGAGTGTAAACCGGGCGATAGTTTAGTCTATCTACTCCAATTAATTGCTGTTCTCAGGTCCACCTTCACCCAGAGTGGTAGCACCTGTTAGGGTCTCAGCTATGGGTAAATAGTTACTCTCCACCCCAACTGGTGCCAAAACACTATGAAAGTATAGAAATACACTTTTACAGAAATATATACGTAAAAATAAACCTTTATAGAAAAATATTCAATTTTGAAGGAAAAATATTATCAACAATACAATTTTGAAGGAAAAAAATTATTCTCAGCAAAACATTTTTGAATACAAAACTAGAAGACATTTTCAGTTTTATAAAATAAAAAAGAATAAAAACAAAACATTTTCATTAAAATCTGACTAAACATTAAAAAATACCTTAAAACCCCACCTTTTTTACATTAAATAACCCACAGAGGTTGATATGCCGTTAAACAAAACTCAAACTCTTACTCAGTAACCCGCTACCTCGAGTGACTCTTGAGCCTTGTACAGGGTGAACATCATTCTAAAAAAAAAATGTTTTTTCGAAAATGGCACCAAAATCATGCCTGAAGATTTTTAATGTAAAAATATTGCAGTCTTTATTATGTGAAACAATGTAAAAAGATAAGATATATGTTAAAGTTACTTGAAGTTAGGATTTACAAGACAAATATGAGTCTGGAAGGAATTAACACTGGGCAGATCATTTGGACAGATCATCGTTGACATCTCATGTCCAACTTTGTCATTTTTATGGGATCCATTCATACAGATTACAAAGACTGCACCATTATATCACAATAGAACCCGGATGTTATCAGGACACAAACAGGGTAAAACGTATTATAAATGATTTTCGTGTCGGAGGTGTCTTTTATGAGCATCGATATCTCCTCAAAGATTAAGAGACCTGAAGCAACTGAAATGTGCTTCTATAGAAGAAGTCTGAGGATACTGTGAGTCGAACAAGTGAACAACAACTTGGTTTTGGGGTTTGAAATTTGTTTAACGGAATATCAACATCTGTGGGTTTATTTAATTTATTTTTTATATGATCATATCGCCCCTAGCAAGGCATGTTATTGCCACTGTTTTCCAAGGAGTTACATAGGAGGAAAGTTATGTGAAAGTGACAGGTTATAGGGAGTGTAAGGAAGTGGGTAAGAGAAGAATGGCTGTGGCCACAAAGTAAGGGATCTGTTTTTATATTGATTGTAATGTAAAATTGATCCCTCACTTTATATCCACATTATAACAGTATAGAATTTTTTATAATCATATCACCCCAAGCAAGGCATTTTATTGCCACTGTTTTCCAGGGGGTTACATAGGAAGAAAGTTTTGAGAAAGAGTGGCAGGTTATAGGGGGTGTAAGGAAGTTGGTAAGAGAAGGATGGATTTGACCATAAAGTAAGGGATCTGTTTTTATATTGATTGTAATGTAAAATGGATCCCCCACTTTATAACCACATTATAACAATATAGAATTTTTTTATATCCTATCGCCCCTAGCAAGGCATTTTATTGCCACTGTTTTGCAGGGGGTTACATAGGAGGAAGGTTATGAAAATCAGTGACAGGTTATAGGGGGTGTCAGGAAGTGGGTAAGAGAAGGATAAGAATACTGATGAGAGTGGAGTGGACAGAGAACGGAGCATGAGAGAGAGGATACAGGTTAGTGAGATAGGAGATGACTATTGACTTTACATTTAAATTCTTGGAGATTATAGCTGTCGGGAAAGCAAGTAAATGGAAGGGAATTCCACAGGCGGGAAGTGCGAGAAAAGAAGCTGCCGGAGTAGAATTTGCGTTTACATTTTATTCGTTTCACAGTAAAAGGGTGGGACCTAGTTGCTAATCTTGTGGCTCGAGTAAATTTATATATAGTGGGGCACCAGTGAGCTAAGTTCATCGGAGCAGAAACCGTGAAAGTATTTGTAGAACAGACACGGGGAAGCCACATTGCGCCGATGAGAAAGTGACTGTATCTGAGCTGCCAAGTTGGAATCGATCACATTACAGATTCTTCTTTGGATTTTGTCAAGGACACCTAGGTGGATAGCAGGATCACCCGACCAGATATGGCAGCAGTATTCAATGCAAATTTAATGCCAAAAGGGTGAGGTTTTAAGGTATTATTTTAATGTTCGGTTGTAGTGAGGAAGTTGATTTAGCCAAATTTTGATGAAAAATTTTATTTTATTTTTTATTTTAGAAATTGAAGATGTCTTCTAGTTTTGTGTTAAAAAATGTATTGCTGGTAATAATTAAGTATGGTGGTAATTTTTTTTTTTTTTCATAAAAAATGTATTGGTAATATTTTTCTATAAAAGTATATTTTTATGTATATTTTTCTATAAAGAGTCTATTGTCATAGTGTTTTGGCCTCCGTTTGGGATTTAACTATTTGCCCATAGCTGGGACCTTAACAGGTGCTACCCATCCGGGTCAGGGTGGACTTGGGAACAGCAGCAATTAAGAGGTGGTTCCATACTCCTCACAACCTCCTAATCAAGGGTAAGTAGAAGATACTTAAGATATATTTTTTATAAGCGTTTCACCCCGAGCAAGGCATGTCACTGCCACTACTGTGCAGGGGGCTACATAGAGTGGAAAAAGGATGATTAAATATAGGAAATGTCAGAGGGTGGGTGATAGGCGGGTAGGGATACCGAGAATGGATAAATATAGGAAATGTCAGAGGGTGGGTGATAGGCGGGTAAGGATACCGAGAATGAGGGTTGGGTAGATGAGAGTGTTCTGAGAATAATTGGGAGTTAGTGTGTCACGACAGACTAACAGACCAGGTCGACCTTTCGGACAGTGAAAGATCCAATTGTTGTTCACTTGTTCGACTCACAGTATCCTCAGTCTTCTTCTACAGAACCACATTTCAGTTGTTTCAGGTCTCTTAATCTTTGAGGAGATATCGATGCTCATAAAAGACACCTCCGACACGAAAATCGGATGCAGTTTATCGTCATACTCAGGACCAAGAGACCTGAAGCAACTGAAATGTAGTTCTATAGAAAAGGGCTAAGGATACTGTGAGTCAAACAAATGAACAACAACTTGGTTTTGGGTTTGAGTTTTGTTTAACGGCGTATCAAACTCTTTGGGTTATTTAATGCCAAAAAGGTAGGGTTGTAAGGTATTTTTTAATGTTCTGTTATTATAAAAAGGTTGATTTAATCAGATTTTGATTAAAATTTTTATTTTAGAAAACTGAAGATGTCTTCCACTTTTGTATTAAAAATGTATTGCTGTAATTTTTTCCTTAAAAAAATGTGTATTTTTCTATAAAAATATTTTTATACTTTCATAGTTTTGCGACCCCAGTTTGGGGGTTAACTATTTGCCCATAACTGGGACCCTAACAGTTGCTACAACTCTAGGTCAGGGTGGACCTGGAAAGATCCGAAATTAAGAGGTGGTTCCGTGCTTCTCACAACCTCCCAATCGGAGGCCTTGCTGCTGAGTGAAGTTTACCGTCATACCCAGGACCAAGTAGGGTTTGGAGGAAATGGGAAAATAGGCAGCTAAATTATCTGGAACACCTCATGGGAAAAGAGGGCTTGGAAAACCTGATACTCACCGGATGGATTGGGGGGACAGAGAAAAGAAGCACGTAACATGCTTGAGCAAATGAATGGTAGGTGTTATGTTGCGTGTAACAGAATGATTGAGCAAATAAATACAAACAACGGAATTGTAGTAATTGATATATATATATATATATATATATATATATCATATCACTCCAAGCAAGGCGGTAAGGCCACTGGTGTGCAGGGGGCTACGTAAGAATGAAAAGATTGGAAAAGAGAAAGCCGGGAACCACATCCTAAACAGGGAACAAGGGATAAGCCTCTACACTTGTTCAATAGACGTGGGTGGAGTGTGAACCGGGCGATAGTTTAGTCTATCTACTCCAATTAAGGAAAGAAAAGAGTGAAAAGATTGGAAAAGAGAAAACCGGAAACCACATCCTAAACAAGGAACAAGGGATGATCCTCTACACCTGTTCAATAGACGTGGGTGGAGTGTGAACCTGGCGAGAGTTTAGTCTATCTACTCCAATTGAGGAAAAAACAAATAAATAAATAAATAAGAGAGTGAAAAGAATGGAGAAGAGAAAGCCGGAAACCACATCCTAAGCAGGGAACAAGAGATGAGCCTCTTCACCTGTTCAATAGACGTGGGTGGAGTGTTAGTTCTATAGTTAGGTCTATCTGTTCCGATAAAAAAAAAGAAAAAATGTTTAGAATGGTGAGTTAACTAAGTTTTAACTTAAAGTCCAATCAAAGAAATAGAAAAAAGGACAGCAAAATAAAAAAAATAAATAAATAAAACTGAAAATTAAGCATAAATAAATACAAAATCATGACTTACTAAAATGTCAAAAAGTCTAACCAACACCTATACACATGCTTGCTTACTGCCAGTTGACAAAAAGAAAGAAAAGGTTATTTTATAGGAAGAGTAGTATTTACAAAAGAGGTTCTTAGTAGAAATACAGGAACAAGGGTTTAGTAGCACGTCTGGTCGTGAGACGTAAGAGTTTGATAAATAGCACACTTCCGGTACACTTCCGGTACACTACCGGAAATACTCGACTGACTTGTTACTCGGCTGACCGCCAAGGTTTTCCCACTTCTACTTTATGTAGTGCTTGGAATAGTCCATTATTGTACACACAGGTGGAGAACGCCCCAAAAGTAGGACAGTGTTTGAGAGAAATAATAAAAATGACAACTTAGAGACAGCAATATGTGGAGAGCCATGATCACTATCAAGTGGTACCTTTGAAGTACCATCCGCTGTCCATATGCAGTAGAAAGTTTTAACATCTGGAAACATTCGGGATAAGATGCCACCTCGCCGGAGGGTAGGAAGTTTCCGTCGTTGCCAGTCACAGTTTTGTGAGCTGCGCATTGTGATGGTATTGTGATAAGAGAAAAATGGATTTTTCACTGTCCGAAAGGAAGACCTGGTCTGTTAGTCTGTCGTGAGAGAAGACAGTAGCTACAATGAATATATCTTAAGTATCATCTACTTACCCCCAGACCGTGTCAGTTGAATGCGTGGATAAATAGCAAAATATACGGGAAACAGGACTTGCAGTTTCATTTTTCACTGTCGAATATCAAGGGACAGCCGCATGTTTATACCATGTGTTTAGCAATACTGATGAGCTGTGATACAGCGAAATAGGTTTCTATGTGGATAACTAATATATATATACATATATGTATAATACAAAAATTTCGAAATTTAATTTCGTTGGATGGCCATTTCAGTGAGAAAATCTTCGCTTCATCAGCAACGGTGGAAAACAAAAACTTCATCAATTCAAATGTTAGCAAATAGGTAATCCCCCCAAAAAACGATCCTATTGATATCAATTAGCAAATAAGTAAATCCAAAAAAACTTAATATTAATTGATATTAATAGGATCGGGTTTGGGGGGATTATCTATTTACTCGTCCTTTTTGGATTTAAAAATAAAATATATATGTGTGCGTGTAAAAAGAAGGGGATGATATATTTTGAAAAGGGAGATTAAACCAGCAGAGATCGTCAGTGGCGAACCTGCAGTTTTTGGGGTCCCTGAAGCTTAAACAGATATGAAGGCTCCCATCGCAACCAGCAACAATAGATTCATGTGGGCTGTAAATAGCTTCTGGCGAGTTCAACGAACCCATTCAGCTGGGAGTTCAGGCGCTGCAAGCTCAAAAAATAATTAAATTTGACGAGGGGAATTTTGAAACGATATGAAATTAGCATTAGAGCAAATTCTAAGACCAACATTACCTACTTCAACCCATTGGATCATGATTCTCTAGCTAAAATAGTCTTTACTGTCATGTTTACGACGTTCCGGCAGTTGTACGCTCCGGCCTTCTTCAGGTGCTGGGAATTTATAAGCGAACCCTTAATTACGATCACTAGGGTATATCATTTGTTTTTTAATCATCTCACCCCAAGCAAGGCATTCCACTGCCACTATTGCGCATGGGGTTACATAGGAGAAGGTAAAGAGAAGGAGTGGTTAGACATAGGGAATGTCAGGAGGAAAGTGACAGATGAGTAAGGATACCAAGGATGAGGGTTGGGCAGATTGGAAGAGTGTTTTTTTTAATCATCTCACCCCAAGCAAGGCATTCCACTGCCACTATTGCGCATGGGGTTACATAGGAGAAGGTAAAGAGAAGGAGTGGTTAGACATAGGGAATGTCAGGAGGAAAGTGACAGATGAGTAAGGATAGCAAGGATGAGGGTTGGGCAGATGGGAAGAGTGTTTGATAGAATGGAAGCAGGTTAGTGTGTTAGGAGGTGTCTATTGACCTTACATTTAAACTCCTGGAGATTGTAGCCGTCGGGGAAGCAATCGTGTGAAAGAGAATTCCACAGTCGGGAAGTGCGAGGAAAGAAACTGTTGGAGTAGAAGTTACGGCTGCATTTTATCGGTTTCACTGTAAAAATTTTATATCATTCTCATTCCATGTGCGATGCCACTTCCGGATGTCATGTAGTTATCGCCCCTTTTCACTTGGTCGAAGAAACCTGAAGACCAACGCAAAGGTGTGGATTGCCGCTGACCAGGACTGACCCAGAATCATAAAAAAACAGATTTCTTTAAATATCAGTTTTTTCTTTGCTACTGTGTTAAGAAGAGTGGCTAGGCTAGAAGAAAACGACCTGACGACTAGACGATCTGGTTATCTGCTTTAAAGTCATTAAAAGATTACTTTACATGCGTGGCAGAAATAATAGGTTAACGCATTTCAAAGCCGATGAGTAGTAAGAGACAGGAAAATCTCTGGACTGCTATGTGATATCTGTCCGTTTGTATGAGAGCGAATGTTGGATGATCTCTTCAAGGATGAAGGAGAGGCTCGAGGTAACAGAAATGTAGTTCTACAGAAGGATGCTGAGGATACCGCGTGAGTAATGACTAGAAGGGTAAAGGGAAGGAGAGACAGGAGAAAGACGCGCAACCAATTTGTCATAAGGCCTTTGAGAAATTTCGGACCCGATTAGAAAAATAAAAAGCAATCAAAATCAGGCACAACATTTTTATTATGATCCAATAATTACTTATCTACGCTGCTCTGTCGACTAGGTATATAGACTGACTACACATTCTAAAGAACGGATAAGACTCCCTAAAAGAGACTGCCTACTAAGTAAATACTTACTACTAAGACTATTACTACTAATCGAAATAAATTACGATATAAGCAATGTCTTTTGTTGACCCCGGCTGAATACGTCCGGGAGTCGATCAGTGGAATCTTGGATGAGGCGGCTAAACAATTGTAAAATCCGAAGAGTGAAATTTATCAGTGGGCACAACTTTTTTGAGTTGAACATTAAGGAAAAATTTAAAAACAAAAAAAAAGAGTCCTCATCTTTGTTGCAATTTGTACGACGTTTCGACCGTTATACGCTCCGGCTTTCTTCAGGTGCTAAGAATTTCGAATCGAACCCTTTATTACAATCACTGGAATATATCATCCCCATTCCTTGCGTAAAGCCTCAATTGGACACATGGCCCAGTGGATATAGACGTTGGTTAGTTCCTGACTTGACTCTTAGAGTTGTGAGTTCAATACCAGGCTACAGCAGTAACTGGAAGGGTTAGAGGGAGATAACTCATGACTTCCAATCGAGAGTTTACGCAAGGAATGAGGATGATATACCCCAGTGTAATTACGATAAATTTTGTTACGAAAATTTGTCAGGATCCTGCCGAATGACACACATTTTCGTAACAAAATATATTGTAAATTATCAGGCCGGTAGAAATAAATATATAATACTGTTTGATTATAAACAGAATATCTACTTAAATACGAGTATCGATCAAAAATAATGTTCAAACAAATAATTTCAAATTGTCGGTTGTTTATAACCAATTTCGTTAATCTTCGTTAATTTCCGTAACATGTTTACATTTGTTGACATTATGATACATTTCAGAGCAGAGATGGTTATTATGATGAATTCAAAGATTGTGTTATAGGCTTAATTTGACTTCGTCTAGACTGATTGTCATTCATGGTCGAGAGGTCTAAGACGCGCAAGATCACGTGGTGCTTTCCCCTATGTGAATAGCGGTCGCAGGTTCGAATCCTGCCGAATGACAGACATTTTCATAATAAAAATTTATCGTAAATAATCAGGCCGGTAGAATTAAATATTTAATACTATTTGATTATAAACAGAAAATCTACTTAAATACGAGTATCGATCAAAAATAATGTTCAAACAAATCATTTCAAATTGTCGGTTGTTTATAACCAAGTTTCGTTAATCTTCGTTAATTTCCGTAATATGCAACAGAAAATCTACTTAAATACGAGTATCGATCAAAAATAATGTTCAAACAAATCATTTCAAATTGTCGGTTGTTTATAACCAAGTTTCGTTAATCTTCGTTAATTTCCGTAATATGCAACAGAAAATCTACTTAAATACGAGTATCGATCAAAAATAATGTTCAAACAAATCATTTCACATCAATGAATGTAAGAATTTCTGCTGGAATTTGACCGAAGCAATCATATTTCTCATTCTCATTCAGATCCGCTAACCAATACACACCCGCAGATATTGACTTTCAGTCCGCGTATTCTTCAACCTCAACCGACAGGGAGTCGGACGAGGATCATACCACCTGCTACTATTAGGTTGTTACGAAAATAACAAACGACTGCAAGCAGTTTTTGAGCAAAACCCACGTCAGTGTCAGAAATGTCTCAGACGCTTGGTGTTAGCACTGCAACAGTCTCACGATATTTGCAAAGTTTTGGCTTGATGAATGCGTTGTTTATGAGTTCGATCGAGGCCCCGGCCTTTTGTCAGGGTTCAAAATGACCGAATAAGATCAGTTAAGACCAATTTAAGACCGGTTTTGAACCTATCCACCGCGTGAGCGGGGATGGATAAATATTTGACTAATGGCATGAACGTACGCGCTCAGGTTCTCCACGTTAAAAACTGACCTCGTGTCACAACTCGCTCCAGTGGGCGAGTAGGGTAAATCTCGGGTTCCTCATAAGCTCAGTAAAAATCAAAAACTGATGCATTTTGAAGTGTGTTTGATGCTCTTTCTACGTAACACTAATGATCCCTTTCTCGGTCGAATAGTCACTTCTGATGAAAATTGGATCCTTTATAACAGTAAACGATAAGGCCCCAAACATTTCCCAAAACCTAAGTTGCATCAGCAAAAGATTATAGTGACTCACTGGACTGTTATTAGTGTAGTCCACTACAGCTTTCTGGAAACAAATCAGAGCTTTACTGCAATCAACTTGCTGAAATGTATACACGCCTTCAAAAAAAATAAGACCTGCCTTGGTGAATGGGCGTGGTCCAATTCTGCTCCACGATAATGCGCAGCCACATCTTGCAAGAATGACGTTGCAATAACTCACAGACTTGGGACACGAGAGTTTACCAATTCCTCTATATTCTCCTAATCTTTCATCCTCTAATTATCATTTTTAACCAATCTTTTATAATTGTACCGCCCCTAGCAAGGCATTATACTGCCACTGTATGTTATGAGTAGGAGTGACAGAATAATAGAGATGTCAGAAAGCGAGTAAGAGAAGGATGAGAATACTGATGAAAGTGGAGTAGACGGAGAAGGGAGCATGAAGGGGAGGATGCAAGTTAGTGAGACAGGAGATGATTATTGTCTTTACATTTAAATTCTTCGAGATTGTAGCTGTCGGGGAAGCAAGTAAATGGAAAGGAATTCCACAGACGGAAAGTGCGAGAAAAGAAGCTGTGGAAGTAGAATTTGCGTTTACATTTTATTCGTTTCACAGCAAAAGAGTGGGACCTAGTTGCTAATCTTGTGGCTCGTGTAAATTCTTATATAGGGGGCACCAGGGGTCTAAGTTCATCGGAGCTTAAGCACCTTTCTAAACAGTAAAACTTTTAGGTCTAAACCAGAGGTGGAATTAGCTATCAAAGATTTTGTTGCATCACAGCCAATAACTTTTTATCAACGAGTAATAAATAATCATGTCGATCGATAGCAGAGGTGCATATTTGCTCAAGGCTCGTATTTTAGCTAATTTCAACATTTCTACAGTTAATTTTTCAAGAATAAATTTTTTTGAAATCGACCATTATCTTTGTAAGAACCTAATAGTTGTAAAGTGATGGTTAACAAACATTGATCCCAGATCATTATCACTGAATTCTACAATGGCTCGGCATTTTTACATATCTACGACTTATTAACCACTTATAATTTTTTTTTTTATCTCCAGTAATACTCTTTATCTATTATTTGAACATGACGAGGAGAATGAACCTTATTTTTTCCCTGCAGATACAGTCTGAAATACAGGACTTTTACAATGAAAACACTTGAATCAGAAAAAAAGTGATCAATAATCCGCACAAAAAATCTTTGAGAATCATTACTTCCAAGAGAAATAATTTCCATTCTCCGAGAACACGACTCGCCGACAAGGCAAGTCACAAAAATAAAATTTAAAACTCTTTTCTTTTTTGTGTTTCTTTGTCTTTTCGCAACTGTGAAAGCCTTAGAACACAGAAATAATAGTTTTTTTTTTCCTACGCAACGGTCGAGTGTTGGTAGGCGTATTGAGTTGCTCTTGCTAGAGATGTTCAATACAATCAATTCAAGACAACTTTTAACATCAGTTTTTAAAATGGGGATATTATTTACAATCTCTCTTTCTTTAAGACTCTCTCAGCGTTAATCTTACATACAGTCATTCTCTCTCTCTCTCTCTCTCTCTCTACACTCTCACTCTTTTTTCTCTTCTTACACTGTCCCTCCTTTTTCTCTTCTCACACTCTCCTTTTTTTTCTCACACGCTCCCTCTTTTTTCTCTTTTAACACTCTCTCTCTTTTCCATTTCTTACACACTCCCTCTTTTTACTCTTCTTACACTCTCCCTCTTTTTCTCTTCTTGCACTCTCCCTCTTTTTCATTTCTTACACTCTCCCTCTTTTTCATTTCTTACACTCTCCCTCTTTTTTCTCTTCTTACACTCTCCCTCTTTTTCATTTCTTACACTCTCCCTCTTTTTCTCTTCTTACACTCTCCCTCTTTTTTCTCTTCTTACACTCTCCCTCTTTTTCTCTTCTTACACTCTCCCTCTTTTTCTCTTCTTACACTCTCCCTCTTTTTTCTCTTCTTACACTCTCCCTCTTTTTCTTCTTCTTACACTGTCCCTCTTTTTTCTCTTCTTACACTCTCCCTCTTTTTCATTTCTTACACTCTCCCTCTTTTTCATTTCTTACACTCTCCCTCTTTTTCATTTCTTACACTCTCCCTCTTTTTTCTCTTCTTACACTCTCCCTCTTTTTCTCTTCTTACACTCTCCCTCTTTTTCTCTTCTTACACTCTCCCTCTTTTTTCATTTCTTACACTCTCCCTCTTTTTTCTCTTCTTACACTCCCCCTCTTTTTTCTCTTCTCACACCGTTCTTCTTCCCCTTTAGATTCTCTCTTTTTCCTTCCTTAGACCCTGTCGCTCCCTTTACTCCCCCCAAGTTTCATCAGATACACCGTCTCTTTTCATTTCTTCCACTCATACATTCTCTCTGTCTTTTACTATTTTTTCCTCTTTCATTTACATGGCCTCTGTCATTCCTGCTCTTACACCCTCGCTCTCTATCATTCCCTTTCTGTAATTTCTGTTCTAGCACACACTCTCTCTCTCCTGCTACCCGCTCTTTCGCTCTCCTACTCTTTCTTTTTGGCTCTCTCTCTCTCTCACACACACACACACACACACACACACATAAATAATTCGTTATCCTTATCTGAAAGGATTAAGCCTGTTATCCCAAAATACGAATGGCTGAGCTGTGATCTGACAATGGCGGAGCCAAGAACCTTTGGTTAAACCGATTATCAAGTATCAGTGAATCAGAGATCAGATTTTTGTTTTCGCACAAGAAACAAACAACCGATTTTTTTTTTTTCGGAATTAAAAACATAAATATTCAGTCCTTTCCGGTGTAGGTGAATGATAGCCAACATGGGCCAATACAAAACTCGATCTGCCACACACAATGTAAATCTGCCTTTTCGGGAAAGAAAATGTAAAATTCAGTGTTATAGATTTTTATAATTACTGAACAATCGACATTAGAAAGTACCACAACAAAGTTCGTTAATATTCATCCTGCTTTCTCGTCAGAAATTGGCTTAAGGCCCCATCACGTTGAAACTCCGAAGATCCTATACGATCAACGAAGTTAAACAACGTCGAGCCTCGTCGGGATCTACATGGGTGACCGTTATGCTTGGGATTGTTAATCGGAGGGCCAAGTTCCAACTGGATTCGTTATATTAACTTAGGCACAATTACCCTTGGTAAACTTATGAATTCACCAATTCTCTGCCCACTCGATATGGGTTAATTAGTTGTATCATTAAACCATTATTTCCAACAAAAAAGTTCTTAAAATCTAAATATCTTCTGGCTTTAAACAACCTGCAAAGGGTTTATTAGCTGCAGAAAATGAATCAATTATCAGAAATTATATTTTATACGGGATTCGCCAGGTATTAGCTAGCACTCTTGTTTTATTAATTAAAAGAAGGAGAAAGTAAATCATTTTTTTTTTTTGTAACTGTTACTCATTCCCCAAAAATCTGCTCATAATATGAAAATAGGAAATGCAATAAAACTATTACGTTAATAAGGAAAGCTTTTAATTGGTTTTATAAATAGGATATCCTGTGTGTTAGTATTTTGCTCATCTTCTGGAACGCGTCCTTTGCCATGCCAATTCTCCGTGTCGCACTTTCCATCTCCTGTTAGAACACTTCCTAGGTACTTAAAACACAGGAAAATCTCAATAGAAACGAAGAAAAGAGTGCTAGACTGCTACGTGATGTCAGTTCTTCAATACGGCTGTGAATGCTGGACAATATCATCGAAAATGAGGACAAAACTGCAAGCGGCCGAAATGTGGTTCAACAGAAGGATGCTACGGATATCGTGGACTTAGCATACAAGCAACGACGAAGTGTTAGAAAGAATGGCAACAAAAAGGAAATTGATGCTGAGCATCAGGAAGAGACAACTGAAGTTCCTGGGACATGCAATGAGGAAGGAGAGCCTGGAGAACCTGATACTGACTGGACAGATAGAAGGAAGGAGAGACAGAGGAAGGCAGCGGATAACATATTTACAGGGTCTGATCAGGTGGATGACGGAACGGGGATTGCCAGGAGCAACAGGAGCAAACATACTAAGAGTCACAAGGGATAGGGGAGACGTGGAGATCCATGATCGCCTACGTCCTGAAGGACAGGGCACATAGAAGAAGAAATAGGATTTTGCGTTGTGGTTTAATGGATATCGGCTTAAAATGGGAAATCAGAGGGCTGAGTTCAAACTCCGTATAAATACCCCGAGAGGAAAGGTATTAATTCATCTCTTCTCTTTCCAGCTATGGGTTGAATAGCAGGATAGATTAGGTTCTATAGCCTTGGTTGGTAACCAGTCAAGTAGAAAGCAATGCCAACCAACTGTGGGGAAAATCTTCTTTGTCGGTTCTGTCTCCTTCGTGTGGCAATTAACTGACTGACTGATTTTATTACGAAAAAGGTTTCTCAATGAATAATGAATTTTTACATTTTCACTTAGTTCTTATAAAAAAAAATATAAACAATTATAATTATTTAAATTTATAAATTTTAAAATATTTTAAAATTTTGCGTTAGGTGATGGATGTGCGTTGTGGTGCAGTGGATATCGACTCGAAACGACAAATAGAGGTGCCGAGTTCGAATTCCAGTTGAATTCTTTGCATTCACTTACGCACAAATACCCTTGGGAAAGGTATTAATCCGTCTCTTCCCTCCAGTTATTGGATAAATAATAGAACAGATTGGGTTCTGTCGCCTTGGCTGGCAACCAGTCTACCGCAGAAAGCAATGGCAACCTACTGCGGGATAATCTTCTGCCCAGTTAGTCATGTCTCTTTTGAGACAAGATCGCCCAAAGCATGTTTCACGTATGACACTTAACTGACTGACTGATTGAATAAAGGTTTCGTTCAATAAGTAAATTTTGTTTACGGTTTACTATATTTCGGATCAATTCTGGTGAAAATTTGTCTAAACGTTGAAGCGGACATTTTTAAAATGGAAAATTAGAATCTAGCTGGTTTGTGACACTGTTGCTGGGTGGCCTAAAGAACGAATCAGACAGCGTTTTCTTCAATACAGTAGAACACAAGTTCGAACTCAGCCGAATAGCACGTTTTCATTAAGTTTTCTCGAGAGCACAGGCAATAAAAAACTTTCTTTTTTTTAATAATTTCACCCCAAGCAAGGCATTCTACTACCACTGTTGGGCAGGTAGTTACATAGGAGAAAGTGATGAGAAAGGGGGACTAGTTATAGGAAATGTCAAGAGGAGGGTAATAGACGGATGAGGATACTGAGGATGTGGGTGGAGTAGATGGAAAAAAGAGCTTGGGAGAGAGCGGATGCGAGTTAGTGAGATAGATGTCTATTGACCTTACATTTAAATTCCTGGAGATTGTAGCTGTTGGAGAAGCAAGTATATGGAAGCGAATTCCACAGGCGGGAAGTACGGGAAAAGAAGCTGTTAGAGTAGAAATTGCGGTTATATTTTATCGGTTTTACTGTAAAAGGGTAGGACCTAGTTGCTAATCTAGTAGCTCGTGTAAATTCATATCTAGGGGCACCAGTGATCTAAGTTCATTGGAGCAGAAGCCGTGAAAGCACAAGAAAGCCACGTCACGCCGGTGAGATAGCGACTGCAGCCGAGCTGCCAAGTCGGTATCGATCACATTACAGATTCTCCGGTGGATTTTGTCAAGAACCCCGAGGTGTATCGCAGGGGTACCCGACTAGATGTGGCAGCAGTATTCAATACAACGGAGCATCTAATACCGAATACGTATATCAACTAAAAAATAATGTTTGATGTAACAAAAATATCAGATTTAAAATAAATTTATTAACTCTTTAGGAGGGTAAGTAAGAAAATGTGCCAATCTAGGCTGGTACACGACAATTCCACATATAAAATCAATGGCGACCAGGGCCGTGCTTAGGGCCCCCACAGACCCCGAAATTGCGGGGGGAGCAAGTTCCCTAGGGGCCGCAAGACCCTGGGAAGTCGCAAGGCTCCTTGGCTCTGCAGATCTGTTGTAATGAAAAAAAATTAACAAAATCATTATGATTAACAGGAAAATTATCAACTCTCTCTCTCTCTGATATATATATATATATAATCTTTGATAGAAGCCTTCCGGCCCCGAAGAGGCCGCAA
Source organism: Ascarosepion bandense (assembly GCA_037127315.1). Lineage (NCBI taxonomy): Eukaryota > Metazoa > Mollusca > Cephalopoda > Sepiida > Sepiidae > Ascarosepion > Ascarosepion bandense. The sequence continues at coordinate 5,971,792 of JBBBDQ010000490.1, read as the reverse complement.
ATCATTTGTAATTAAAAAAAAATGAACTCGAGAGAGAAATAGATTATAGATATGTTTCAACATACATAAAAAGTAGCTAAAAGTCGTGAAAACGTTCGTAATGTATACCTTCAAAATGCCAATTCTGCAATTTCTTCCGTTTTTTCGTGATCACGGAATATCTGCGTTCTGAGAGAGTGTGTCTGTTACCTATAGACTCCGAAACGGCTGAACCGATTTTCTTGAAAATTTACAGTTGTACTATAAGCGTCTGCGAGTGTTCTTAGCTAGGTTTTGTGTCAAGGTACCCCCGATAAATATCGATAATCGAAAAAAATTGGGTTATAGAAGGAATGGTCCGATTTTAATCAAATTTGATACACTCATAGACCAAAGACTTAAGAAACGATATTTAGAAGTTTCAAGGTTGCAGTTCTTACAATAGAGCAGAAAATTTAATATCGATACCAGGAAATGAAAATTTGACTTACATCCATTCATTTTTCTTTGAGTCTACAGTTTCGCTTTAACTGGAATCAACTATTGCTTTTTAGTCTTCCATGCCAACGTCCAAAAGAGTCTGAGTTCCATTTGATACACTTATAAACAAAGACCTAAGAAACGATATTCAGATGTTTCAAGGTTGCAGTTCTTACAATAGTGCATAAAATCGATAATATATATCTATATAAAAAGCAAGATGTGTGTGTGTGTGTGTGTGTGTGTGTGTCTGTTTATCTGCCTGTATGTCTGTATTTTTTTCAGCTCTTTTATTTTAGTTTTTGCTTCGGGTTTGGCTCTAAGTAGGTATAATTGTAGTTCTTAGTCTCAGCCATGATACCATTTACTCAGAGGACTTATTTAACCTTCAAAATTCTGTTTACGACGAAAAAAACTTATTTGATATCGATACCAGGAAATGAAAATTTGACTTACATCCATTCATTTTTCTTTCAGTCTACGTTTTCGCTTTAACTGTAAACAACTATTGCTTTTTAGTCATTCGTGCCAACGTCCTAAGAGTCTGAGCTCCAGGACCATGGATTAGTTTTAAAGCTTTCATTAGACCCGAGCAACGCTAGTGAAGAATATATGAACAGACTATTACTCAAATATGTGTATCCACTAAATATATGTATTAATAAGAAATAATATCGGATTATAAATATAAATCTATTAATTCCTTAGTAAGTACTTGTTTACGATTCGGGTGACCTTAACGATTAGCACGTAAGGACTTCAAAAGGCATGAGGTTTTTAAACCTTATGGCGGAAAGCACAACAGATGTGCTTACCTCCAGCCCGCCTGACTATACAGTGGTTTTCCCTACATAAGGGGTATTTTGGTTTAAACTCTTCTTAATAGAAAATGTTCTTTATTAAAGACTTCAGAAAATCAGACTGGTTGACGACAATTATAATGCTCATAAAATAGAGGTCTACTCTAACACATGTATCCACAAAATATAACGTATCCATTAAGATGACATGTAAATATTTTGCTGTCATTTATGACGGCATGGATCCACTCCTGTGTATGTGTGAATATATATATATATATATATATATATATATATATATATATATCGCTCATTCAGTAATGAATTAGAGCAGTCTGACTATTGGGAATGTATAATGATAATATACACGCTAAATGTCTGCTTTCTTCTACCGAGCGCCCATAGCCCGGAAACAGAATCGCCGACTGACGCTAATTCGGTCGGGTTTCAATCCTGGGTTAAAAAGCAATCGGAGTCTAACCGTACTGAGGAGCTATGATACAGCGAAACAGATCTGTCTGCGGATGGCTATATATATACATATATTCTAAACATATACTGTTAAATATAAGAGACAATGAATGTCTATTATGTTTAATCATGAGCCGTTCTAAACGTCGTATTTTGGCTTTAATTTCAGTTGAAAATAAATTTGGATAATTTTTTTATTAATTTGGTTCTAAGCTTTCGGCTCACATGAACCATCTTCAGAGAGATTATTAAGACGGTAATACAATAACATCCACCATCAGCGACGATTTTATTTTGTGTTGACATAAAACTCCGCTAGGCAACGGCAATAGTTACCAAAAATAACAAACGCAGTTCGCAAATTTGTAATGCTGTTCTATGACGTCACACAGCATGATAGCGCGAAATGACAACAGAACCATGTATTCAACGTAGCTCCGAAACGGGAAGATTTTTGTGTATTGATACTATGCGTTTATAAACCATTGTAACAACCATTACAATATATATATATATATATATATATATATATATATATATATATATATATATATATACGCGTTACTCTTCAGCAATGAATTGAGTTCTTTCGGTGACTGGCGTGTGTATACACCGCTTATATATAACATGCTAAGATTTCCCTTCTCTCATTCTATGCAACTACGGTTTGAGGAGTAGAGACTCCGGCTGACACCAATCGGTCGAGTTTCGATTCCGGCCAAAAGCAAGTAGATGTTTATCACACTGATGAGCTGTGATACAGTGAAACAGGCTTATATGTGGATGACAAATAAATAAATATATATGTGTGTGTGTGTGTGTGTGTGTGTGTGTGTGTGTGTCTCTCTCTCTCTCTCTCTCTCTCTCTCTCTCTCTCTCTCTCTCTCTCGTTTATGTTTCTCTTCGGGTCATAACTCTTTCTTGGCATTCTTTCCTTCCTTTTTCTTCCCTTCATTTTGCTTCCTTTTTGTCCTCTTCACATTCTTTCCTTCCTTTTTTCGTTTTTCTTTCGTATTTTTTTCTTCCTATATTTTCTATTTTTCTTTCTCTTTTTCTCCTATTTCTTTGACTTTCTTTGACTTTCTTCCGTTTTTCCTTTCCTTTACTTCTCTTTTTTCTTTCCTATCCATTTTCTTATATTTTCTATTTTTTCCTTTTTCTTCTCCCTCCTTTTCTTCATTTTTCTTCTTCGCTCGAGAAAAACAAGTTTTCTTTCCATAACCGCTTCTGGATATTCTTTTCCTGATGCTTTAAGAAGCGCAGATGTTCCGAATCTCTTTTCCGATAAACACTTTACACATGGGAAGCAGACCCGGTCAGTTTCTCTTCTTTTTTTGGCCACTCCATTTCCGCCTTCAAATGCTAATATTTTCCGTTCTCATCATTTTCCCGCCATGTATCTGGGTTAACACTTATAATTTTTGCACGGTGTTCTAGGCATCGAACGATTCCTCTCTTGACCCTGCATGAAAGGTTGGAATTGAAATTGAAGTATTATCTGCTAAAGATTGACTTGTGATTTATGGATGCCTTGAACCCATTCTCTGAGCGAATGTTTTCCTTCTTTCATTGTGGACTTGATCCAAAATCTTAGTGGGTTTACACAGTTCAGCAGTATTTGTCTGTTTGCCTGATTAGGTCAAAGTATGAATGTGCCATCTGCGTATTTCAACCACGCTATTACCTTTAGTGGTGATGTCCTAAACAAGTATATGAAATATGGCAAACATTGTGAATGTCAACCTGATATATCATTTTAGAAAAAGAGTGTCATGTTAAAATAGACTGTCACTTGTGTTATGGTACCCTCCTACGAGGAATGGACTCTTCTTCTTGCTATATATAAATTACCTGCGTGACTTCTAAAGAGCACTTACTCCCAGTAAGTGTCTTGCGTACTGTCGGACTCTCTACCCACGGGCAGAGAGTAATGACCCAGTCGAGGCTCCGCCGAAGAGTAGTGTCTCATCTGGATAAAAATTAGACAGGTATTTTTGGCCGGACTATATGGCCCGGATAACCCACATTAAAAAGGCCGTGTGCCACATTTTGCCCTAAGTGAGAAGGCAACTAAATACCGTTGTTAAGAGCAGTCAAGTACAGCAATTAACGACAGCTACTAGTCAGGCAGCGTAATAATACCTTCGGACTTACTTATTTCTATATTACTTATTTATTAACACTTCTTTTGAATATCTTGTTTCTTATTATAGTAATACACTGTTTTGAACCTACCTTCTTGTGTTATATATCGACAAACAACAAACACGCATATATATAAAAATATAAGTTATATTTTTATTAATGACGATGAACCGTGTAGAATAGGGAACAGAGAATTGAGAGAGCGCGCTTCTAATGGGTTGACGGGAGTGTAGTCTTATCTGTTGGGTCTCTCTTCACCGGCCGATCTCTGTTGCTCCTCTACTACTGGCGAATCCGTGTGCCGAGGTCTTTTTATAATCTTCCAGAACCGGGACTTTTTCTTCCGGTTTTGCCTCGCCCACGCACGCCCACGTAATTCTCAGAGACACCTGTTCTGTTTGCCTCTGTAGTTATTTCCGCTGCTGCTGGAAATAAGGTCAAACGACATCCGTTCCTTTCAACGACCGGAAACACCCTCGCTTGCATCAGCCTTCCTCGGGTGGGGCCGGATTGTTATATTACACTTGTTCCGTCTCTTACTTCCGGCACAAACCGGTCACTACAATTTTGCGGCGAAGTTTCGACACAACCCCACAACAAAATGGCGATGAAGATCCACAACAACTTATAACATTCATTCTAATGAAATTCCAGCGACATGCAAAAAAGACAAAAATTATCATCTAAAAACAAATTAATCAAAACTTATTTATAAATGGAACTTTGTCTGTGTGTGTGTGTCCATTACCTATAGACTCCAAAACGGCTGAACCGATTTTCTTGAAAATTTACACAGTTGTACTATAAGCGTCTGCGAGTGTTCTTAGCTAGGTTTTGTGTCGAGGTACCTCCGATAAATATCGAAAATCGATAATCGAAAAAATCAAGTTATAGAAGGAGTGGTCCGATTTTACTCAAATTTGATACACTCATAGACAAAGACATAAGAAACGATATTCAGAAGTTTCAAGGTTGCAGTTCTTACAATAGTGCAGAAAATCAATAATATATTTTTTTTTTAATCATCTCACCCCAAGCAAGGCATTCCACTGCCACTATTGCGCATGGGGCTACATAGGGGAGGGTAAAGAGAAGGAGTGGTTAGACATAGGGAATGTCAGGAGGAAGGTGACAGATGAGTAAGGATACCGAGGATGAGGGTTGGGCAGATGGGAAGAGGGTTTGATAGAATGGAAGCAGGTTAGTGTGTCTATTGACCTTATATTTAAACTCCTGGAGATTGTAGCCGTCGAGGAAGCAATCGTGTGGAAGAGAATTCCACAGTCGGGAAGTGCGAGGAAAGAAACTGTTGGAGTAGAAGTTACGGCTGCATTTTATCGGTTTCACTGTAAAAGGGTGGGATCTAGTTGCTAATCTAGTATCTCGTTCAAATTCGTATTTAGAGGGCACCAGTGATCTAAGTTCATCGGAGCAGAAGCCGTGAAAGTATTTATAGAAAAAGAAATATATATATATATATATATAAATATATATAAGGTAATATGTTTGTGTGTGTGTCTGTTTATCTGTCTGTATGTCCTTTATAAAAATCCACAATTTTTATCCGATTCTCACCAAAACTTCACACAAATATTCTTTAAGCTGAGTTTGAGCTCCCGGACCATAGATTAGTTTTAAAGCTTTCATTACACCCGAGCAACACCGTGCTATACTGCTAGTATTGATTAAATTCAAACGACCATAACTTGATAAATACTCAGGAGTTAGGACCGAAATAGACCAACTCTGAACTCTTGAGTGTCTATTTTTAAGTTATGTTTAATGCATATCATTTGGAGAAAATGTTTCAAAAACGCCAAAAGTTTACTTCTTTTTTTTTTTTTTTTTTTTTTTTTTTTTTTTATTTAAGATCACCGTGGGGAAATACGTCAATTGTTTAAAAAAGTATCTGTATTCTGAAACGGGTTAATAAAGGTAGTGAATCTTAGAATAGCATAGAACACTCTGGTGTATATTAACCGAATTCTTGTGTTAAAGAAAAGTGAATAAAACACTTTTTGAATAATGAAAATATTTTATTTCAAAAAATCTATTTCTGTCATAATTACAAACTGTACAATAATATTTTCATCTTTAAATTTTTTCATGATTATTCACCTTTTTTTTTTTTTTTTTTTTTAGTAAGTACACTAAATGACTCGTGTAAATATTGGTAATGTTCCAATTTACGAACTGAAAAATAATAGATTGAATCAGTAGGATTTTATTAAAACTTCTCGCGAAGAATTATTGAACTATCCGGCGGTAATAGATCGATAATGTTTCTTTCAGTGTGTTCTTTTATCTCGAGCGTGGAATATCTGATTGATTCAAATGTATTTTGAAAGATTAAAAGCTGTATAAAAAAAAGTAAGTCGGACAGAGTTTGTTTGGGTTTTATATATATATATATATATATATATATATATATATATATATATATATATATATATATACTGAATAGATCCAATTGATAAATATATCGATCGCCTGCTGATCGGACGTGTGAAAAAGATGGAATCAAATTCATAGGAAGACAGCAGAAGATATTTTGTGTGTGACTGCTAATCTTGTATTTGCTTCAGCGATGCAATAACTAAAAGCAAATTTTCTTAAACGCTCGTCTCCGACTGGCCGTTATCATTGTTTAATAAGGTTGCGTTTAGTACAATGGTCGTTCCATTTCATTTCAAGCATATGCACCGTAATGGGGGGGGGGGCTAGAGGGTGTCGTCAGTGATGTCATCGCGAGGATCACTAGGGGGTTTCGGGTCTTTCAACATCATACCTCCCTTCACCGCGCCGACCCGACCAGAGATGATCAGTTTCTGGCCCACCCTCGATAAGCGCTTTCAGACACTGGAAAATTACGTTTAGGCCCGGCACGAAACCTTGCAAATGCTTCCGATTGGCGACAGTCAGAGCCACTTTCCATTTAGAGGCGAATCGTACATGAGCTCGTCCGAAACATTAATTTAAACACAGAATTTCGGGGAATTTTAGCTAACAATTTGTTTTGGAAGCCAGGCACTCTCTCTTTTGATCCATAACCAAATAGCTGTTTTTTTCCGCTGTTTCGGTTATGAACTTGAGTGCTTTCCTTTTTTTTACTCCCACTATCCCAATATCTGTTAAGGCTTTGCATAAGGACCTTGCTGCAAATCCTCTAGTCCCCACTTCTATAGGAGTGCAGCTAGCCCTTCAGCCGTTAACCCTGCAACTCTCCAGCAGTTCGTCATATTTTAACTTCTTCCTTTCATGAGATTCCTCTGCGTTTTGCTCTCAGGGGGCCGTCAGTTCCCACAAGACTATCTTCTTCAAATTATGTGAGAAGAAAACTATATCTGGGCGAAGTTTTGTGATGGCAATTTGCTCTGGGAATTTCAATCTTGAGCCTATATCGGCCCTTAGTTCCCAGTCTGTTGCAGGAGATAGCAGGTTTGGATTTACCTTTCTATTTCGTGGGATTTTCGCGCCCGCTTTAATAAATTTTATCTGCCTTGATATTCGGACTAAATGTTAATGAATGATTTCTCGTGAACTGTCTGACGTCATTTTGTACTTCAAAGAGTATTAACAATGATAGCTTCCAGAAACGTTTCTATTACTGCTTCTGATTCAAGTTGGAAATTATCAAACAGTAAATCCATTTCAAATGCACATTGGCCATATTCTTTTGGGCTTCGCGATCAGATGCTTCATGTCTGTTACTAATAGTTAGGAGAGACAGAAGTACTGTATGAAATGCCTTAACGGTCGGTTGGGGTCCCTGTCTTATGCAGATACCTGTTTTCTGTGGCTTGATTTACGGAAAAATCACCTAGAAAATCTTGTCACTATACCCGATTGTTAGCATCTGCTTTCTGTCGAGGGGTTTTGAATCCGCCTGAGATGGGGATGTTTTTCAAATGATCCTATATATATATATATATATATATATATATATATATATATATCAGCATGCAGTGTGGGTATAGAAGAATCCAAAGGAGTATCATCCTGTACATACAGTGGTAGGATAACTCTCTAAAAGAGCTCTAAATATTTATGTATATAAATGCATATAAAGTATATATAAGAAAAATTAAGGCAGACACGTTATTTCATGGTAAATTGGAAGTTTAGGCCTATTTCAGGTGAACCATCATCAGCTTCCATCTTTATTTTACAAAGGATTTTACACGAATGAGATTCACAAAAACCTAAAAAATAAACGAATAAAAATAACGGTCGCTCCCTTAAAAGAGAAAATTTAAGAAAAAATACATCCGTTTGGCGAACACATACACATATTCATACATAATCATATATACACGCAACATAAAATCAGATGACACGCGTAGCGGCCAATGTCAACAAAAGTTCGAAGATACATTCGTCTAACATTTAGGTTGCAGACCCGTAGATTTGAAACGTAAAGAAAGTGGGTTAGGTGAGAGAAAAAGAGTGATAGAAAGGAGAGAGAGGGGGGAAAGCGTTAAAAAGAAAGGGTAAGTATCTTGAAGCATAAACGAAAAGGGAAGAAGAAAAGGAAATATATATATAACAGGCTTGTATGTGGATGACTAATAAATTATGCTTTCATTATGACTGAGCTCTCCAGAGAGGAAAAGTTTTAAAACACTAATTTTGCGATTTACGCATTACTCCTTAGTAATGAATTGAGTTCTCTCGGTGTCTGGCGTGTATATACACCGCATATATATAACACGCTAAAATTTCCCCTCCCTCATTTCATGCGCCGATAGTTTAGGGAGTAAGCACTTCGACTGACACCAAATCGGGCGAGTTTCGATCCCGACTGGAAGCAAGTGGATGTCTAGTCAAACTGATGAGCTGTGATACAGCCAAACAGGCTTATATACGGTGTGTGTATGCATGTGTTTTTTGTGGGGACATGCTTATTAAAATTTTAAAATGGTACAGTAATGTTCTTTAAGCTAAAGTGTATATTTATTTAAGACAATTTTGCATTCTGTAACTCTAGTCAATGACCACCTTGACAAAAAAGGCTTCAAAGATAACAAGTTAATCAAATGGCTGCCAGTTTCTTCCTGTATTAAAATAACAGAAAACTTGTGGCCTGTCATTCAATGAGATGTGTATAAGAGCGGAAACCAGTACACACGCCGTCCTTGGTATGACGATAAACTACATTCGGGAGATTAAATGTTTTAAGGAGCATGAAACCGCGTCTTAATTGTTGTTCTCAGTTCCAAACTAACCCAGTGTGGTAGCACTTGTTAGGGTCCCAGCTATGAGTAAATAGTGCGCCTCCGCCCAAAACAAGATCACTATGAAAGTATAAAAATACCAACAATAATTTTTTTGATAAAAATGATCGACAGCGCATAACTAACAATATATTTTATTTGAAGCTGAAGGCATAGAACTATATTCAAAATACAGTGGAACCTGTCGTATGCGACCCTCTTCGTCAGCGACCAATTGTTGTTAACGACTGCTTTTCTATGCACGGACGATTTGCTAATGTTAACTGACCCTTAGTGAGCGACCACCTCCAAACATCAACGAGTGAAAATCACTGATCAAGCGACCGCTTTAAAAAAAATCCATTTTGGTGGTACACTGCGAACTTCTAAATTAAGAGAGAATAAATCAGTAATCTATTTTATTTTGATTTGATCTAATCTAGGAACACTTCCTCATTGTTTTGTTATTGTAATGTTGTATCAAACTGTGATATCTTGTTGAAATATACATTGCCTGAGTTCACCTCACGGTTAAACATCGGCTGTTTTGTACATGTATTGCATTTAACATATTCAAGGGATTTATAGCAGTCTCTGTATTCTCAGAAAGGCAGTACGGCTTCCGCTTCACCAGGTCCACGGCCAATATGCTAATAACAATCACGGAGTACATATACCAAGCTCTTGAAAAGTCCGGCGAGGCTCGTGCTGTTGCCCTGGACATCTCCAAGGCTTTTGATAGGGTTTGGCACGCTGGCCTTCTACGCAAGCTACGCGGTTATAGTATTACCGGACGCTTGCTTGATCTTATTAAATCTTTCCTATCTAACCGCATAATGAAACTCATCTTGAATGGGCATGCCTCCTACTGTACAAACGCTGGAGTCCCTCAGGGCTCTATCCTAGGCCCGACGCTCTTCCTTATTTTCATAAATTATCTCCCAGACGTGATCAACTCCCAAGCACGTATCTACGTAGATGACACCATAATTTACTTCCCCATCAGTAAGAAATCCGGCGAGGCGGACAAACATAACCTCGCTGCTGTTCGTGAGAGGGGGTCTGCACTCCGTGGTGGAATGGGGAAAGAAGTGGCTTGTAAATTTCAATGCATCTATGACAAAACTGCTGTCTGTCAATCATCACAGGCAACCTCTCCTGCCTCCCATAAGCATGGGCCAAGCGAGTCTCCCTGAGAGCAATATACTGCGCCTCCTCGGCCTGACTCTCTTTTCCGATCTCAAGTGGAACCATTACATTGAATTAATAGCTAAATTCACTGATAGGAAGGTTCGGTCAATGTGTCGATCAAGGATTATTTTTCTTCCTTAATCTATCTTGCATATATACAAATCAACCATACGTCCGTGCATGGAATACTGCTGTCATGTATGGTCAGGCACATCCGCTGTTCATCTCAGTATTCTTGACAGGCTCCAAAGAAGAATCAGTAATGTGATATACCGACTTAGCGGCTCGACTCCAGCCACTTTCTCACCGACGTTATGTGGCTTCCTTCTCTCTGTTTTATAAATATTTTCATGGCTTCTGCTCCGATGAACTTCAGTCACTGGTGCCCCTGCCACAGGTGTTTACTCGTGCAACCAGACTAGCAACTGGGTCCCACCTATTCACAGTTAGATCAACCAAATACAGCCAACTATTCTACTCCTTCAGCTTCTTTTCTCGCACTTCTCGCCTTTGGAACTTTCTTCCATACTCTTGCTTTCCTGATAGCTACAATCTCCAGGAATTTAAATGCAATGTCAATACCCATTTCTTAACCACTTGACTCTAGTTCTTTCTACATCACCCTGTATATCTTTTTTCTTTCTCTCTGCCTTTGCAACTGTCATCAAACCTGTATTCCCATCCTTCTCTTGCTCCTTTTTCTGACACCCCCCTGTAGCTAGTTCGTCATTCCCTTTACTCTCTTCCTGTCTAATCTTTTACTCATATGTAGACCCCTGCGCATCAGTGGCGCTACCGCCTTGCATGGGGTGAAACGAGTAAAGAAAACTGAATTCAAAAATATAACTAAAAACCAACTTGAAATACACATATTATCGCCTCGAGTAATTATTTCCACACAAACTTGTAAACGCACAAAAGCTGAGTATCCTCCACCATGTATTTAATTTTGAAAGCAGAAAACATTTTTACCTCACAGCTCCTAATAAAATTAAATTTCGGCATTTATAATTAGTTTTTTGTCATAATTGAATTAGACCGGTACACAGTATATATATATATATATATATATATATATATTATTGTAAAACGTATCAAGAAAACAGTATCATTAATGATTAAATCATTAAGTCCTACAGTTAACAAAACGGTAAATTTAGTTGTCAATCCCAAAAGGTAATACCAAATGGGAAGAGGGGAATCAAAAAAGAATCAAAACAAAGCAAAAGCTGTGTTCGAAAGAAAAAAAAACCCAAGACGAAAACCTTAACAGTAAATAGCTCAATACGAAAGTATGAAAGTAGAGCAAAGATACGAACTAAAACTAAAAAGTGAGCCAAAGCCGACCGCGGTTTCACTCCTGAAGAGCCTTGTCATGACGATCCGGCGAGTGAAACCGCGGTCGGCTTTGGCTCACTTTTAGATTTAGTTCGTATATATATATATATATATATATATATATATATATATATATATATATATAATTTGTCATAATTAAATTAGACCAGTAAACAGTATATATATATATATATATATATATATATATATATATGTTTATTCCACCGAACGCCCATAGCCCAGGGGTAGAGTCGCTGACTGACGCCATTTCGGTCGGGTTTCAATCCTAGGTAAAAAAAGCAATCGGAGTCTAACCGTACTGATGAGCTGTGATACGGCGAAACAGATCTGTCTGCGGATGACACATATATATATATATATATATATAAATTCGTTTTTCTTCATAACTGAATTAGACCAGTACACAGTATATATATTCTAAACATATACTGTTAAATATAAGAGACAATGAATGTCTATTATGTTTAATCATGAGTCGTATTTTGCCTTTAATTTCAGTTGAAAATAACGACAAAAATTCTCCAACATTTGGATAATTTTTCATTAAGTTGGTTCTAAGCTGTCGGCTCACATGAGCCATCTTCAGAGAGGTTATAAGGACGGTAACACAAAAATAACGGTTCATGCTTAAACAATAGGACTGATTGGGTTCTATAGTCTTGGCTGGCAACTAGTATACCGCAGAAAGCCCAGTCATTCTTGTCTTTCGAGACATGATTGCCCAAAGCATGTATCACGCATGGCATTTAACTGATACTGGAACTAACCAACATCTATATCCACTGAGCCATGTGTTCTTAAGAACAAAAACAACTGAATTTTTGGGACTTATAAACCTAATGTTCAATAACCATCTTTATTACTGCAGTTCATATTGTAATTTTTTATGTTAATGTCTTTCTCTAGTATGTTTGGTGTTAATGGTTTTTCTCTTGTGTTTTTTTATTTTTTGTTTTTTGTTTTTTTTTTACCAGAGTTCATATTGTACTGTTTTGTGTTAATGGTTTTCGCTAGTATATTTTACCATTGCAATTTTTGACACTAATAAGAATGATATGCCCCAGTGATCGTAATAAGGAGTTCGGTTCGAAATTCATATCACCTGAAGAAGGCCGGAACGTACAACGGCCGAAACGTCGTATAAATGACAACCAAGATGTGGACAATATTCTGAATAATGTAAATACTACCTCATCTCGGAAATATAGACAAGTACCTGCGAATTGTATTTTCAACGGCTTTTCTATGTTCATAGTTAATTTGAATCTGTTTATGATAGGATAAGTTAAAAATGGTTTCGTAGTAGGAGGGCCAGCATGCTTGTCGTTATTTCTTTTTTTCATAATTCTTTAAAGTTAATTGTTTGATGCACGTCAACGACGCTATTTTGGGAATGGTGATGAATATGTTCAAGGAATGAATTAGTCTATCTTGCTTATTCATGTTCTGTAACAAGTTATTTTCTATCTGTGAAGACATTGACATTGCTAACAGAGAAGAAATAATAAATTTGAGTTTCACTTATGCGTGTCCCTTCTCTGAGTTTCGTGGAATTAGATTCAGTCTTCAGAAGATGTGTCATTAGATAGCATTTTTTTCATTTCACTGCAGGGCTCTGGCTTCCACTCGAGGCATGAAGACCAATGAAACTCACCCTTACCACACTATTCCTAACGTATTGCAAGGTGTTGGCTGATTTCAATGTTGTCTTATTCCTTGACAAGTTTCGACCGAAATATGAACTGGGCATGCCAATTTCATTTTCCACACCGATAAGCGCTACCCACCCGCCACACACACGTGTGTATATGGCATAATGTGTTTTAGTTCATAAAATTGATTCTGTGGGTATATATATATAGTGTGCGTGCATATATGTGCATATATATATATATATATATATATATATATATATATATAGTGTGCGTGCATATATGTGCATATACGTGCCTATATGTGAATATATATATAGAGAGAGAGTGTGTGTGTGCGTGCATATATGTGCCTATATATATATATATATATATATATATATATAGTGTGTGCCTGCATATATGTGCTTAGATATATATATATATATAGTGTGCCTGCATATATGTGCCTATATATATATATATATATATATATATATATATAGTGTGTGTGCCTATATATATATATATATATGTATATATATATATAATATTGTGCCTATATATATATATATATATATATATATATAGTGTGTGCCTGCATATATGTGCCTATATATATATATATATATATATATATATATAATGCCTATATATATAGTGTGTGCGTGCATATATGTGCCTATATATATATATATATATATATATATATATATTATATATATATATATATATATAGTGTGTGCGTGCATATATGTGCCTATATATATATAGTGTGTGCGTGCATATATGTGCCTATATATATATAGTGTGTGCGTGCATATATGTGCCTATATATATATAGTGTGCGCGTGCATATATGGGCCTATGTATATATATATATATATATATAGTGTGCGTGCATATATGTGCCTATGTATATAGTGTGCCTGCATATATGTGCCTATATATATAGTGTGCGTGCATATATATATCTATATGTATATATAATGGGCGTGCATATATGTGCCTATATACAGTGGGAAAAATAAGTGTTGGACACATCCCATTATTCTTTATTTAACACATTTTTTATGCAGCGAATAACGCGAAAATTTAACAAGAAATAGTTACTCATTTAACAATAACAAATAACTTTAGAAATTGGAACATTTTAATGCATAACAAAAATTATATAATAAAAACGAGAATAGCCTGGAAAAAAAGTGTTGGACACATTGTTTTAAATTATATTTTATTATTATTTTTTATAAATAATGCTGGAAATTGTTATTTGCATTTTAATTTGCCGACACTATTATACGTTTTAGAAGTGTCTCGATTGTTGTAGACCATTGTAATAAAAAGACAGATACGGAGGTAGCTTAAGATAAGCTTTATTTAACTAAGAATTAAGCAAGGTATAAGACGCCGCGAATCTGCAGCTTAGTTAGAAGGAATAAAGAAAGAAGGAAAGAAAAAGTCAAGGGAAGTAATTCACTTCTGGAAGGTACAAGCGGAAGTTAAAGAGTTCTCTTTTCTTTCAGCACAACCATACTCTACGTCGTTGGAAAGTATTGGAACACGTTAGTCACCAGTAAGCCATCACGCGTGAAGGTTCTCAGGATGAGTAAACGTAAAGAACTCTCTCAAGTCGTCCGTGATAAGATTATTGCCGAGCACAAGAATGGAATTGGTTATCGGCGTATATCTGCTCAATTCAAAATCCCTGTAAGCACCATAGGAAACCTTATTAGGAAATGGAAGGTGCATGACTCAACCGTGAACTGTCCGCGCACCGGAGCTCCTCGCAAGATGTCGGATCGAGCAGTAAGGAAGATTGTACGAAAAGTTCAGCAGCAACCGAGAACAACACGAGGCGAACTTCAGAAAGATTTGGAAAAAGCAGGGATAGTAGTAACGAAACCAACGATTAGTAATGTACTCCGACGCAACGGTCTTAAATCGCGTACACCTCGAAAGACACCATTACTAAAAAAATGTCATGTTAATGCTCGTCTGGAGTTTGCAAGAAGCCACTTATTGAAAACAGATGATTACTGGAATAATGTGATCTGGTCCGATGACACGAAAATTGAACTTTTCGACATTAACTCTATACGTCGAGTATGGAGAAGAGATGGCACAGCGCACGATCCCAAGAACACCCTCCCCACTGTAAAGTTTGGTGGTGGAAATGTCATGCTCTGGGGATGCTTCTCTTCAAATGGTACTGGGTCACTTCATATTATAGATGGAAAGATGAATGCAGCCAAATATCGGGAAATTCTTGAAAATAATCTCTTGCCTGCTTCCAATGCGTTAGGTATGCGACAGGGATGGATCTTTCAACAAGATAATGATCCCAAACATACTGCTAAAATAACCTCCGATTGGTTCGTACAGAACAAAATAGATGTTCTTAAGTGGCCCAGTCAGTCCCCAGACTTAAATCCTATAGAAAATCTATGGAGAGAGCTCAAAATCATGGTCCACCAGCGAGATCCACGTAATATTCAGGATTTGAAGAAAGTATGTGTTGAAGAGTGGGCCAAAATCTCGCCTAATCGTTGTCACAAATTAGTTTCGTCGTATAGAAAACGCCTCGAAGCTGTAATAGCCAATAAGGGGTTTTCAACTAAATATTAGATGAAATTGTGTTAGTGTGTCCAACACTTTTTTTCCAGGCTATTCTCGTTTTTATTATATAATTTTTGTTATGCATTAAAATGTTCCAATTTCTAAAGTTATTTGTTATTGTTAAATGAGTAACTATTTCTTGTTAAATTTTCGCGTTATTCGCTGCATAAAAAATGTGTTAAATAAAGAATAATGGGATGTGTCCAACACTTATTTTCCCCACTGTATATATATATATATATATATAATGTATTTATAATGTGCGTGCATATATGTGCCTATATATATATATATATATATAGACACATATATCCACGCACATTATATACATATATATATATATATATATGTATATATAATGTGCGTGCATATATGTGCCTATATATATATATCTATATATATATATTATATGTATATGTATATATAATATGCATGCATATATGTGCCTATATATATATATATATATATATAGTGTGCCTGCATATATGTGCCTATATATAATGTGCGTAAATATATATATCTATATGTATATATAATGGGCGTGCATATATGTGCCTATATATATAGTGTGTGCGTGCATATATATATATATATATATATATAAATATATTTATAATGTGCGTGCATACATGTGCCTATATATATAATGTGCGTGCATATATGTGCCTATATATATATATATATATATATATATATAGGCACATATATGCGCGCACGATTATATATACACACACTTATATATATACATATATATAGCCACATATATGCACGCACATGATATATACATACATATATATATATATAGGCACACATATGCACGCACATTATATATACATATATATATATATATGTATATAATGTGCGTGCATATATGTGCCTATATATGTGTGTATGTATGTATATATAATGTGCGTGCATATATGTGCCTATATATATATATATGTGTGTATATATAATGTGCGTGCATATATGTGCCTATATATATATATATATATTGTGTGTATATATAATGTGCGTGCATATATGTGCCTATGTATATATATATCTGTATATATAATGTGCGTACATATATGTGCCTATATATATATATATGTATATATAATGTGCGTGCATATATATATATATATATATATATATATTGTGCGTGTATATATGTACTTATATATATATACATATATATATATATATATATATATAATATGCGTGTATATGTGTGTTTGTATATGCATATATACCGTTATGTATATACAAATACACATATATATGCATAAAATTCTAAATAAATTTGTTTTTATTGAATATTAATTCACACTGCGAAATGTAAGTTTTTGTTTTTTGAGAATTCACTTTGTTATCAGTGAATGTTAAGTGAAAATGCCTTACATTTGAATGTATAAAACAATATGTTTGTTATTTAAAGAGTTTATATGGATGGGGATGACAAATTTATATGTGCGTTTAATTTAACAAATCAGAATGCAGTTCAACTTTTACCTTTAAAAATATGGCTTATATTATGGGGAAATAAATGTTTGTTTTTTTTTTTTTTGTGGGTGTGTGTTTTGTTTTGTTTTTTTTTTCAATCTTTACGGGTAAATATCATTCATTTGAGCCACCGCCTAGACGACTACTTTTCGGTGTGATGTAACCAGTATTGTTACAAGATGATTGTCTTAACTTTCTTTATCCCAGCATTAAAAAGAATAACAACAAAAAAGAATAAAAATATTTTCATTTCATATTTTTGATCTGACTTAAAGGGACCTTTGAGTGTAATTATACTACTTTTATTTCGGTTTAAATATCATTTTTCACTAATTTTTCATAAACTCTTAATTTGTAAAAATTTAAATCTCTATTTAATTATTATTATATTATATATTAAAACGAATTATTGGATATATGTAGGTTAATGGATATTCTTTTATGAATAATTTTTAACCCTATCCTAAGGTGAACATTTTACAATGTTTATAATATACGACACTTATTTAATTACGTTTATCTAATAGATTTTTATTCTTAAATTTAATAATATATAGTTTTTAATCTCGACACAAGCGGCATGGCTCGTTTAAATACTTACTTACTCTAGCTTTTATATATATATATATATATATATATATATATATATATATAGTGTGTGTGTGCGCGCGCACGCGCGTGTTGCGTAAGAATGTAATAAATCTTTTGATTTACTTATCAACTTATTTTGGTGAAGAATATATTTAAACTTTATCAAATTTTCACACACACGTGCGTATGTCTGTGTATACGAAACGTTTTTTCGCTTTTCAGTTGTTATAGAGAACTCACGAGATTGACAACTGTAAAAATGTAGAAAAGAAAATGAAATTTGTAAGTTAATGTATATAAATATGCATTTATAAAATAATGAAATAGACATTCTGTAATCAATCCAATTATTTTTATCGGAATTACTGTCGAGGGAGAAATTACGAAATTTCCATTGACTCCGATAAATACTGAACTTCATTATTTTTCTTTTTTTTATTATTCAATAAGATACATAATGACTTTTTATTCAATGTTTCAGTTTGCCTTTACTTTCAAATTTCTACGTATGTATATATGGACGCATATCTGTAGTATTTATTTAATGTATGTACATGGATGTATTTTTAATAAATTTCGACGCAAATGATAACCAACAACAGGAAAATTCTTTTAAGTTATCTTAATTAAAGACCCCCTCCCAGTCCCAGGTTGATTTCAGAGAAAATCTTACAGTAAAATTAGTAAATTATACTGAAATTGTAGAAAAAAGGAATGGTGATGAGAGGAGTCAAAAGGTGCAGTGCGACGCTCGCCGGTAGAACAGCCGTTTTTCTTTCTTCTTCGGTCGCCTCAAGGAAATGGATTTCATGTCTCCGTTTCTCGGCCGTTACGCTGGGCAGTTGTGAAAGACAGACACCTACTAAGCCTACTCCTACTTTCTCTTGGTCAGTCTGACTGTCAATCCGCATGTCCAACTTTAACACACACGGTCCCTTAAAAAAAAACGACGACTCCCAGCGCTGCTGGCACACCGCTATTTATGCCATTCCAAGAGAGCCAAAATGTGCGAATATCGTCTCGTTTTGGACGAGATAGGCGTGCATCAATTGTTTTCAATAGCGGCCATATTTCTTTTTTGTTATTAATTTGCAAGCAAGACACGTTCGTGCTCGTTTCGAATTCCGAGGTAAGTCATGTCTTTCGTCACAGAAATTCTAACATAAATTTAGAGTGTGAAATTTTCTACTCTTTAACAAGAAATTAAGATTACTTGCGTATATGTATTTTTATCATGTATATGGAATCTATTGGCGTATGCTTAGATGGTATATCACACGCTAAAAGTCTGCCTCCTCAGAGGGAGAACCGCCGATTGCTGTCAGATGTCTAACCGTACAGATGAGCTGTGATACATAATAAATATATATATAAAGTAAGTAATTCATCGAGTTTTATTCAACCTCGACAGAATACAGAAAGCACTGAACGGCCGTTTCTTCCTATATTTGGGACTCATCAGCAGTGCGCATCCACTACCAGGAATTGAAACCCAGACAGTTGCGTTACTAATCGAATGTCATACCAACTGTACCACGGGCCCCGGTGACGAAGAGGTAACGAATTAAACTCGATATAGCGCCGCTCATTCACATATTCCGTGGTGTTCCACCACGGAATATGTGAATTACACATCCTCCTACAATTTCTCATCTATATCGTTGCTTGAACCGGCTTCTTATGCTCTAGTGTGAGCGGTTTGGTGATAGTAGTCGTGGCTCCGGGAGGCACAGTCCTATGGTTAAAAGGAGCTCAGCCTCCTCATATGTATATTTGTTAATTTACCTCACTATATATTTATATATATTATATATATATTATGGAAATTTATATATATATATATATATATATATATAATAACAAGACCGACTCTGTAAGTATCTAAATCCTAAAACTATACGAAAATAAACTTTAAGGACAACAAATAACAGACAGAATCTAATTCCGTTACTATCCGTCGCTGTAAGGCGTTGGACAAGAGGGGGGGGGGAAGAAAACTACGGAATACAGACAATACATACAATACCCCGCAGTAAAGAAAAAAAAACCCAAACGGAACCAACCACAAAGAAAGAAAAAGTGCTCGATACAGAACTAACCAAAGCGGAATAACAAATAGGAAGCAATGTAGAGCAAAGACACGTAAAAAAAATCACAAGATCGCCAAAACCTACCGCGGTTTCACACAACGGCTCGTCAGGGCACTATTTATTTTGTAAAATTTACAAAATTATGGCACAAGGCCTAAAAGGGGAGGGGGAGAGGTTGGTTCTCACTTAAACTATCCTATACCTAGCTAAACACTATCACGACCCATTCACTCGTTACAATTTGCACAGTCACCAAAAGAACCCATCCATCTACTCCCAATCCTTCGTACACCACAATGCCAGAAACTTACAAGGGACACCTAAAAAGTGGGGAAATTAACCCGTGACAATAAAAATGTATTTATATACAATATAATATATACAATATAATGTAAAATATTTAATGAAAATGAAATGATGGGAGGGGGATGAACCCAAAAATAAACTAAAAATACAACAAATTTTGAACTAAAATAATAATCAATGTTAGTAAGAACCGACCATCCCAGAAAAAAGAGTGGCCGCTGTATTCCGCCCAATGGCGAAATCAAGAAGCACACTCGCTAAGGGGAGTGGGGAGGGGGGTAAAAAATTAGCGGAAAGGGACAATAAAAGGCTGAACCAGCCGAGATAAAAAGAGACCAAAACAAACTGGGGAGGTTGGGAATCTCGGCATGGATTATAACAAAAGAGAAAGCCGGGTACAGGCTAGGAACACATTCATTCACTTTAACTAGGTACACAAGAGAGAACTAGCTTAACCAGGGGAGGGTTCCAGAGGAATCCACCCCGATGTAACCAGCAGATCTAAAAGAGAAAATCAAGATTAGCCCCGTTCAAACGAACCAGGCTCGCCACATTTACCCACCTTTTGCTAAAGTCTGTCGAAGTCAAACGTTTCCAATCAGTTCTAATCTTTATTTTGAGCTGATGTTCAAAATAACAGATCAGATCCTGATGTGAAAGACGCTGACCTCGCAAGACTTCCTCCAATCGCGTCGTCCAAATCACCATTCGAGCCGTGGCTAGCAGCGACAGAAACACCATACGCTTCATCCCAGAGAACGGGGGCGACACATTATCACAGGCGAATGCACGATCAATGAGCACAAGCTCTCGCGGCTCGATACGAGCAGTCAACTCGCCGACCCGGTCCCATAGAGGGCGAACCCGCGAACAATGGTAGAAGGCGTGCGAAGCCGTTTCTTCCAAGCCAAGGTTGCAGCGTTCACAATCTGGCAAATCCGCCAGGCCCCATATGAAGGCCATGTCATTGAGAGGCAAGCGATTCCGAGCTAATCGCCAGGTGAGCGAAAACTCAGAGTTGTTGAGATAATCACTCCCTGGCGCCCAAGACCAGAACGAGCGAAACTCGTCCTCCGACAAGCGCAGCACATCACGTAGTGAATCCTTTGCGACGCCCTCCACTAACCCACGATAGAAGACTCTCCTAGGCCGTGAAAGGTCACTGGACCGTGGAATGGCCCGCAGGGCCGCCAGACATTCGAGGAGAAAACTCGATCGCTCTCGAGGCTTACGGCACCGCCTCAAGATGGGGGGAGTGATAGTAAGTCTAGGGAACATGTCCCTCACTATCCCCCTAAGCAATGAGTCTTCGGAAATCGCTCGCCTGAGAAAAACCAACCTCGACGCAACCTTATGGCCCATCAGGTATGGCATTCCCAGGCCCCCATGACACGGACGTTGGTAACAGACACGTTTGTCGACATAGTGTTTGCGTCCTCTCCATAAAATGGAGAATAGCAAACGCTCGATCGCCTTCTTATGCCGTTTACAAAGTGGAAGTACTGACAACTGGTAAAGGATGATGGGAAAGACGTATGTAGCACACGCCTCAGCCATACCCTTTAAGGACAACCTCCTTCGGCGCCAAATCTTGGCCGACGCGCCTACCTTTGCCAGTACTTCAGACCAATTTTTCTCCAACTGTAGGTCGGGCCCGAACCACACTCCAAGAATGCAGACCGGGCCGTCCGTCCAGTCGAAGGGCCCCGGGAGGGTCAGACCCTTCCAGGCGCCTAACCGCAAGCCGGACGACTTGTTGCGGTTAATCTTGGCCCCTGTCACCTGTTCGTACCGTTCAAGCGCCTTCTGTACCACCTCGATGTCCCTGCGGGAGGACACGAAAGTAGTGACGTCATCGGCGTACGCGGAAACCCTGGCTCGAGCACCACCAGGGACAGCGATTCCACGTAGGGCCGGACTGCACGCCCTGTCCCTTAGCCGGCGAAGGAGGGGCTCCAACGCCAAAGCATAAAGTAGGGGCGACAGTGGACAACCCTGTCGGACCGACCTAGACAGCGCCAGAACGCCCGACAACTTTCCGTTCACCTGTACCACAGCCGTCGGGGATTGATACAGGAGGCTAATCCAGCGGCGGAAGTTGGTTTCGAATCCAGCTGCCTGCAGGACAGCCGCCAGATACCGATGGTCAACCCTATCAAATGCCTTGGACTGATCTAAATGGATCAGCGCGGCTTCGTCGTCGTCTTTTATCCCCTCTATGATCGTGCGTATCAGATGCAGGTTGCTCTGAATTGTTCGGCCCTTCACAGCACAAGTCTGCTCAGGTCCCAACAGAGACTCGGCAACTAATTGCAAACGATTTTGCAAGATCTTGGCCAAAATCTTTAACTCTGTGTTTAGCAGAGTTATGGGCCGGCTAACCCTCTAGCTCCCTCCCCACACCCTTGCCTTTTCTCAACAGCGTGATCACACCCCTGGTGAACCGTTTGGGGATGGACCCCTGCCGGAACCAGTTGTTGAACACGACAGTCAAAATCGGGACAAAGATGTGCGACAGCCTCAAGTACAATTCATAGGGCAAACCATCGAGACCCGGCGATTTGCCACTGCCGACCTTCTTCAGCGCCGCGTAGACTTCGCCCTCCGTAATCTCTCCCTCGCAGCTAGCTGCATCAGCCGGCAAAAGCCGGGGGAAGTCAGCCAAATAGCTGCGAAACTCCTCATCACGGAGACCGGGCTCCTTGGTAAACAGGATCTCGAAATGCCGCCGAAACGCCTCGCACATGTCGTCAGTCGACCGCAGAGTGTGTCCCTCCGGGTTGCGAACCTCTCGAATGTACCGGTCGCCTCCGCGGCGAATTTCTTCCTTGCGCAGTTCTGCGCCCATATTCACAGCTTCGGAAGACATCTTGCTTAACTTATGTCTAACTACCTGGCCCATGTAACGATCGCTATTCGACCGGTCCACGGCCTCCTTAGCTATGGCTATCTCTAGGGGATCCCCACCAGCCACCGCCCGGGAGTAATTAGATCTAAGTGTCTTCACCTTGTCAGCCTTATCTAGTTTGAGCCGAATGCTGAACTGAGTGGTGAAAGACCTAATACTATCCTTAAGGTTATCCCACCACTTATTCCCGATGACTCCCCCAGTTAACGCCCGCTGCACTAAGTTAATTAGCTGGCGCCGGAAGTCCCGCCTGTCCAGTAAGGACACGTTGAACTTCCAGTAACCAGCCATTCTAACCCTATTTTCTAAATTTACCCGGGCACAAACGAGTTTGTGGTCCGAGTAACCTAGCCAGTGGAACGTGGGACAATCTAAGAAATCTAGTTCGGCTTCACGAACTAACATTCTATCAAGGTAGCTAGCCACCTTGGTAGAAGGCCAACTATTAGCCCACGTCCACATTCTCCCGCCCTTGTGATCGGCCCGGTATCTATCGACTAGACCGAAGTCCTCGATGAGATCGACCAAGCTACGATCACGTTCCTTCCCTCTAGCTCCCCGCCCTCTATCCAACTTGGGGTTCAGGATGGCATTCCAGTCCCCCACTAAGACGAGTCGCTTGGAATCCACCAGGAAGGGCTCCAACCGCCGAAAAAACGAGACGCGCTCCTCCTGGTCGTTGGGCGCATAAACCGCAACCAGACGAAACGCATTGCTTTTCACTGCAATATCGGCCACGATCAGCCGGCCCTCGGCACCGACATGGACAAGATCCACCCTCGCGTCCAGGGTACGCTTGACCAGCAAAGACACTCCTCTGGCCAGCCGGTTCCCATATGCTGAATAGACGACAAAGTCGTTAGACAGCACACAAGCATCGACCTTGCAAACAAAGTGAGTCTCTTGGATCGCGGCGACATCCACGCCGAAGGACAAGAGGTCCCGAAGCAGGCGGGCCGCCTTACTCCGATCCCTAAGGCCCTTCACGTTCATACTGGCTAACTTAATTGACATCGTTTAGACCTGAAAAGAGAAAGCAGAAAATTACTTCTGGTCACATACAGAGCGAAAATCTAATGGGAGTAGGGACCCCGACGGATTGTCCAAGGTTTCCTGTACCAATATCGGACGTAATTCGTCCGTCCTGGACAATGCCGCCGACGTCCGTAGGGAATGTTAGCTTTACAGCCCTATATAAAGATGGGTGGAGGATGACGGGGACCCTCCCGGCACAGAAATGTGAAAGCCGCTGAAGATATTTTGTGCCCGTTTGGGCCATTTTTATGTTTGGAAAGGCCTCGACGGCCCCCTGCACAAATTCCCAGGCTTTTGTTCTGCTACCCCCGGTATTTCTGATTAAGGTCAGTACCCCGGGGGCCCCTGGGAAATTGGCAGGGTCCTCGATAGACTTTCCGTCTATGTTTTTCAATTTGAATAGAGGCCTTAGGAGGGCCTTCTTCTGAGAAGAAAGGTCCCTCTCTAAGGCCTGTCTGTCTATTTTGCAAACATCTCCTTTTGCGAAAATGTTCTTGTTTTTCTCCCGTTTCGGGGAGGGTTTTTCAGGATTCGGGGATGGAATCGGGGAGGGAATATCAGCTGCAGGGGAGGAAGTTTCTGATTGGGTGGAGGGTGTGGGAGGTGTGGGGGGAGGAGAAGTTATTTTTCTTATAGGGGAGGTGGACTTACTCCTCCCCTCAAGAGACACAGTTCTGGTGGGTGATGTAGGGGCGGATTGGGTTCTGGTACTTTCCTTTACCCTCTCCGCTCTGCCTCGTTCCTGCACTTCCTTCTTTCCCTTTTTTTGGGTCACCTCCTCATCCTCCTCCCGTCCTCTCTTCAACGATAAGGAACGGGGGGGGAGGCATTTCCACCTCCATTACTTCTTGTTGTTGCTGCTGCTGCTGCTCTCTCCGTTGACTTTGTTGTTGTTGCTTTTGCTGTTGTTGATGTTGCTGCTTTGCCTCCCCACGAGGCTTCTTCTTCTCGGGAGACGGGGTCTTGGTTCATTTTGTTGTTGAGGAGGGGAAGCAACTTCTTCTTTTCTGGGGACCACCTCCGTCCATTCACCGCCTTTTCCTTCGGGTTTTCCTTCGGGTTTTCCTTCGGGTTTTTTTTCCGGAGGGACTGTTGCTTTTGCCACCGGCGGTGTTGCCGGTGTCACCTCCTTCTCTTGCGGTTTCCTTGCCGGACACATTTTGAATGTGTGTCCGGCCAGACCACACGCCCAGCAGTGCGGCTTCCTTCCTTCCACTACCACAAACAACTTTCTTCCTCTACAGAGCAAAATGTCTGGGACCTTCAAAAAATTTTCGCGGTCAACCACCACACTAACACATATATCTTCCGTGGCCACACCGGCCTTGCTGGTTATGCGTGCCACCTCTTCTACTGCGCCGAAAGTAGCAAAAAATGCTCCGACATGGTCACAGGAAATGTCCACCGGCACGCCATGTATAGTGATTTTTGTTTTTCTCGTACCAAGGTACTCGGTCTGAAACCGAATACCTTTTGCTGTTAGTACATTTCCTGCCAGATCCATCGCCTCCCCCTCCGAGCCCAGCAAGATGTCCCACATTGCACGGGACCTTCTTGCCAGTACGCAAGGTACAATGTCCAGGACTTTCAGGGCTTCTTCCATGTTCTCCCTACTGACAGCAATAAATTTTCGCGTTTTTTCATCGGCTGTCAGTAGAGAGATTGTCTTCTTTGCCACTACATTCACCACTTCTGGTATTGCTACCAATTCGTTGTCTTTTATGTAGTCTTGGTATTTTTCTCGCATTTGCGAGTAGTACTTGGCATCCTTGTTAACGGGTGCCTTTACCCATACCGTCGGTGAGGGAGTCACCGCAGGCACGGCATCAGAAGTTGAGGGCTGGGGAGACAAAGCCATAGCTTGACTTGCCCCCCCTCACAAAACACAAAAAATCCACAAAAAAGTTCAAACAGCGCGACGAAGACAGAACAAAGACAGCAAAAAAAACAGGTACTCACAATTAACTTCGGGCAACACGTAAATTCAACTTGTAATAAGACAAAAATGCGAGGCGCGCTCTGTTTCGAACAACGGCTCGTCAGGGCAAAGGCAAACCAAGGACTAATCAAATAAATAGACACCACCAAACAAAGACTAACAGACCAGCCTACCCGACGGGAGGGGAGGGGGAGGTTCAAAAAAAAAAAAAATATATATATATATATATTGACCTTAACTGATCACTTATGAAGAGGACATGAATAAATGGGGTAAACATAGCAAAAGGAGTAACAAAATATTTAGTGAATTTAACCTATTCTTGCCAAAAAACAGATGTAACCCATAGGAATGTAGGTAAATAGATTTTTATCATTTTTGTGATGATAATACTTATAAATTCTTAAATAAGTAATTCATTGAGTTTTACAATTTCTCATCTGTATATCGTTGCTTGAACCGGCTTCTAATGCTCTAGTGTGAGCAACTGGTGATAATTGAAAAAAAGGAGCTCAATGAGTTCGGAATTGGTGATGATAGTCGTGGCTCTAGGAGGTACAGTCCTATGGGTGCAAGGAGCTCAGCAGAGTTCCACCCGGGTCCATGAATTACACATCCTCCTACAATTTTCTCATCTGTATATCGTTGCTTGAACCGGCTTCTAATGCTCTGAGTGGCAGGCGGCCGGTGATGATAGTCGTGGCTCTGGGAGACACGGTCCTATGGGTAAAGGAGCTCGAGTTCCACCACGGAATATGATTACACATCCTCCTACAATTTCTCATCTGTGTAACTCGTTTGCTTGAACCGGCTTTAATGCGCCGTGTGACTTGGTGATAGTAGTCGTGGCTCTGGGAGGTACAGTCCCTGTGGGTAAAAGGAGCTCCTTGGAGTTCCACCACGGAATATGTGATTACACATCCTCCTACAATTTCTCATCTGTATATCGTTGCTTGAACCGGCTTCTAATGCTCTAGTGTGAGCGGCTTGGTGATAGGTGGCTGTAGGAGGCACGGTCTGTAAAAGGAGCTCAGCAGGTTCCTGCGGAATATGTGGTCCCACATCCTCCTACAATTTCTCATCTGTATATCGTTGCTTGAATGACTTCAATACGCTCTAGTGTGTAGACGGCTTGGTGATAATGGGTGACTCTGGGAGAGGTACAGTCCTATGGAGTAAAAGGAGCTCAGCAGGTTCCACCACGGAATATGTAGATTACACGTATACCGTTTCATCTATCGTTGCTTGAACCGGCTTCTAATGCTCTAACGGTGGGCGGCTTGGTGATAGTAGTCGTGGCTCTGGGGAGGTACAGTCCTATGGGTAAAGGAGCTCGGCAGAGTTTTCACCACGGAATATGTGAATTACACATCCTCCTACAATTTCTCATCTGTATATCGTTGCTTGAACCGACTATTGTCTGGTGAGCGGCTTGGTGATAGTAGTCGTGGCTCTGGAGGCACGGTCTATGAGTAAAGAACTCAGCAGGGTTCCCACCACCGGAATATGTGAATTACATCCCCACCTCCTACAATTTCTCATCTGTATCCTGGCCTTGAACCGGCTTCTAATGCTCTAGTGTGAGCAGCTTGGTGATAGTAGTCATTGACTCTGGGAGGTACAGTCTATGGAGGTAGGGAAGCAGCAAGTTCCACCACGGGTCATGTTGGATGCATCCTCCTACAATTTCTCATCGTATATCGTTGCTTGAACCGGCTTCTAATGCTCTAGTGTGAGCGGCTTGAAGGTGATAGTAGTCGTGGCTCTGGGAAGGCACGGTCCTATAGATAAGGAGCTCATGAAACACCACGGAATAATGTGAATTACACATCCTCCTACAATTTCTCATCTGTATATCGTTGCTTGAACCGGCTTCTAATGCTCTAGTGTAGGCGGCTTAGGCCGTAGTCGGCTCTGGGAGGTACAAATTCTATGGGTAAAAGGGCTCGGCAGAGTTCCACCACGGAATATGTGAATTACACATCCTCCTACAATTTCTCATCTGTATATCGTTGCTTTGAATGGCTTCGTGCTCTAGTGTGAGGCGGCATTGATAGTCGCTCTGGGGAAGCTGATCTATAGGTAAAAGGAGCTCCTTGAGGTTCACCACGGGTCTCTTGGATACACATCCTCCTACAATTTCTCCTTCTGTATATCGTTGCTTGAACCAGCTTCTAATGCTCTAGTGTGAGCGGCTTGGTGATAGTAGTCGTGGCTCTGGGAGGTACAGTCCTATGGGTAAAAGAGACTCGGCAGGTTCCACCCACGGAATATGTGAATTACATCCTCCTACAATTTCTCATCTGTACTCTCGTTGCTTGAACCGGCTTCTAATGCTCTAGTGTGAGCGACGGTAATGAGTCGTGGCTCTGGAAGTGCAGTCCATATAGGTGAGGAGCTCAGCAGAGTTTCACAGATCTTGGAATTACACATCCTCCTACAATTTCTCATCTGTATATCGTTCACTTCAGACGGCTTCTAATGCTCTAGTGTGAGCGGCGGTGATAGTAGTCGTGGCTCTTGGGCACGGTCTATGGAAGTGCTTTCAGCAGAGTTCCACCACGGAATCTGTGAATTACACATCCTCTACAATTTCTCGTCTGTATATCGTTGCTTGAACCGGCTTCTAATGCTCTATAGTGTGGCTTGGTGATAGTAGTCGTGGCTCTGGGAGGTACAGTCCTATGGGTGGGGAACCCAGCAGAGTTTCACCACGAATATGTGAATTACACATCCTCCTACAATTTCTCATCTGTATATCGTTGCTTGAACCGGCTTCTAATACTCTAGTGTGAGCGGCTTGGTGATAGTAGTCGTGCTCTACAAGGCGGTCCTATGGTAAGGCTCAGCAGAGTTCCACCACGGAATATGAATTACATCTCCTACAATTTCTCATCTCCTTTCTCGTTGCTTGAACCGGCTAATGCTCTAGTGTAGGCGGCTTGGTATTAGTAGTCATTAGCTCTGGGAGGTACAGTCCTGGGTAAAAGGAGCTCAGCAGAGGTTCCACCACGGAATATGTGAATTACACATCTCCTCCTACAATTCCTCATCTGTATATCGTTGCTTGAATGACCTAATGCTCTAGTGTGAGCGGCTTGGTGATAGTAGTCATGACTCTGGGAAGCACGGTCCTGTGATGAGCTCCAACAGAGTTCCCACCACGGAATATGTGAATTACATCCTCCTACAATTTTCTCTCTTCTCTATCGTTTGAACCGGCTTCTAATGCTCTAGTGTGAGCGACTTGATAGTAGTCGTGGCTCTAGTGCAGTCTGGGTAAAAGGAGCTCAGCAGAGTTCCCACCACGGAATATTGAATTACACATCCTCCTACAATTTCTCATCTGTATATCGTTGCTTGAACCGGCTTCTAATGCTCTAGTGTAATGACGGCTTGGTGATAGTAGTCGTGGCTCTGGAGGTGATCCCTGTGGGTAAAAGGAGCTCGGCAAGTTCCACCACGGAATATGTGAATTACACATCCTCCTACTGTACCTCATCTGTATATCGTTGCTTGAACCGGCTTCTTCCTCTAGTGTGAGCGGCTTGGTGATGGTCGTGGCTCTGGGAGGTACAGTCCTATAGTGCAAAAGGGCTCAGCAGAGTTCCACCACGGAATATGTAGATGCGTACTCTACAATTTCTCATCTGTATATCGTTGCTTGAACCGGCTTCTAATGCTCTAGTGTGGGCGACTTGGGTGATAGTAGTCGGCTGGCTCTAGGTGGTCTATGGGTAAAAGGAGTAGCTTGGAGGTTCCACCACGGAATATGTGAATTACACATCCTCCTACAATTTCTCATCTATCGTTGCTTGAACCGGCTTCTAATGCTCTAGTGTGAGCGGCTTGGTGATAGTGTCGTGGCCCTCTGGGAGGTACAGTCCTATGGTACAAAGGAGCTCAACGAAGAGTTCCACCACGGAATATGTGGGTACATCCTCTGGTGTTCTCATCTGTATGTCGTTGCTTGAACCCAAGCTTCTAATGCTCTGATGACGGCAGTGATAGTAGTCATTGGCTCTACGGGAGGTACAGTCCTATGGGTAAAGGAGCTCAGCAGAGTTCCACCACGGAGATATGTGAATTACACATCCTCCTACAATTTCTCATCTGTATATCGTTGCTTGAACCGGCTTCTAAATGCTCTAGTGTGAGCGGCTTGGTGATAGTAGTCGTGGCTCTGGAGGAATTACCAGTCCTATGGGTAAAGGAGCTCGACAGAGTTCCACCACGGAATATCATAGATGCATCCTCTACCGTTTCTCATCAACATCATCATTGCTTGAACCGGCTTCTAATGCTCTAGTGTGGGAGCGAGCTTGGTGGGTAGTAGTCGTGAGAAATACCGGTACGTTCCTGTAGGTAAAGGAGCTCAACGGGATTCACCACGGAATATGTGAATTACATCCTCCTACAATTTCTCATCTATATCGTTGCTTGAACCGGCTTCTAATGCTCTAGTGTGAGCAGCTTGTTGATGATAGTCGTGGCTCTGGGAGGAGTACAGTCCTATGGTGGAGCTCAGCGAGTTCCACCACGGAGATATGTGAATGAGCGACGCTATGCCGAGTTTAATTCGTTACCTCTTCATCACCGGGCCCCGTCCTTATTCATTTGGATATATTTGTGTGTGTGTGTGTGTGTGTGTGTGTGTGTGTGTGTGTGCAGGCTTCATTAAAAATGACAGACAAGGCATAATGGATAAATTTTCTTATATAATTTTTCATGTGATCTTAGGATTATTTTTCTTTTGAGGATATAAATTATATAAAAATTGTTCAAATGTTTTGTTTATCCGAACGCTTTCGGCGATACTTTTAGCCATTATCAAGGATATTTTTGTACGTGCCAGAGAATATATGTAATGTTATGTATCTTTGTAGAGTAGTGTGTATGTTTATTGTACCGAACGCGGTCAGCACGTTATTAGTGTGTTCGTAGTTAATATTATTGAGTGTTGTTTTTTTTATTAACAATACCTTCAAATACTTTTAGCCTTTTTTGCATGTGGATGATGATACGATATTTGTGTTGTCAACAAGCATGTCACGGGTTCAGTTTGGTAGGTCTCCTTGTGTCTTTAAATGAGATCGAATTGAACTCTGTTCTGAGAGATGCAGCGTGAGTCTTCGTGTTAGCTTCGTAGTAGTATGACCGATGTAATTATTTACGAAATTGGGTATATCAAGAACGCAGTTCTTCAAAGAGCATCTAAATAATATTGGTTCGTTGTAGTTTAGATCTTACGGGTGAAATGTTATTTTTGAGGATGACGTTAGCCTTTTTAAATTTTGTATAATTGGAAATTTTTTTGTTTGTTTAAGTCAACGGGAGTTGCGTATTTTCAGATGATGTTTCAATCGAAATGAAGATTCGTCCTGTATATAATTGCTATGTATTTGGTTTTTGTAGAAAATATTGATATTAATTTCTAAAGGAAATGCAATGTGGTAGTCAAAGAAACAATTTGGAAATCCGTTGTTGACAATAGCTTGTTTCAAGTTATGAAGTTAATTAAGGAAAAGCGGGCAAAGATGAATTCTCGTAGGCTCTCGTGAGAAAATTTTTAATAACACCAATTTTATATCGAAGGAGAAATTCAAATGACAAAAGTTTTTACTGGTACGTTTCATTTTGTAACTTAATGAAAGTATTATTACGAGACTCTTTGAGGACATATAAGAACAGGAGTATTTTTTTTAATAATACCAATGGATCTATCTTCAATCGCCCATCTCTCTTCAACGGGACCGTCTTCAATCGCCCATCTCTCTTTAACGGGACCGTCTTCAATCGCCCATCTCTCTTCAACGGGACCGTCTTCAATCGCCCATCTCTCTTCAACGGGACCGTCTTCAATCGCCCATCTCTCTTCAACGGGACCGTCTTCAATCGCCCATCTCTCTTCAACGGGACCGTCTTCAATCGCCCATCTCTCTTCAACGGGACCGTCTTCAATCGCCCATCTCTTTACCGACCATAACTATAGCTATGTTCAACAAATTCCTCTATTTCTAGGATTATGTTAATCGTCTTTATGTGCGTGTGTCTCATATTTCAGTTTAACAAAGAAACTAAATTTTCTGTGTGTGTGTGTCTGTGTGTATGATAGAGAAATCATTGATTAATTTCCACTAAAACAATGAGCAGTTTTTTGTTGACTCAATAAAGACCCAAGAGCCACTCAGTGTAGTTGTAAGAGCATATCGAGAGATAGTAAGTAGTGCATATTATGAGACTATATTGGATAGATAACAATTGATCTTCGTTTTGAAGAGGTTATAGTGGTCACGGAAGCATCCCTTCGGGAGTCATTTACAAAATGCAACAGTTCTGGAAAAGAAGTTGTCAGAGTCGAACTTGCTCTTCACAAATGGAATATAAAGCAAATGGGGAGATGTCGATTCGGTGTATTCGGTCTGGAGGGCAGTAGCTGTCAATGTCTGGATTGATCGAACTCATAAACGTAGTTCATCCGAGAATCTGCCATGAAAATAGCGACAGAGTAGCGAAAATCCAGCAATGTTTCACCTGTGTGGAAAGTGGTTGTAGTGTGGAAAGTTATCAGCCACAAGAGGCGCTCTAACGCTTCTGAACTTTGTGGAGGCTGGAAATGTTACAAGATTTTATTGATATTATTTTCTGTAGCATTTTTCACGTAAAAAAATGTACCTTAGCAAAATCGTTACATAGGAGGAAAGTTATGAGAAAGAGTGAAAGGTTACAGGGTGTGTCAGGAAGTGAGTAAGAGAAGGGTTAAGATACTGAACATGGAGTGAACGGAGAAAGGAGCATGAGAGAAAGGATGCAAGTTCGTGAGATAGGAAATGACTATTGACTTTACACTTAAACTCCTAGAGATTGTAGCTGTTGGAAAAATCAAGTAAACGGAAGGGAATTCCACAGGCGGGAAGTGTGAGAAAAGAGTGGGACCTCGTTGCTAATCTTGTGGCTCGAGCAAATTCATGCATAGGGGCAAGAGTGAGCTAAATTCATCGGAGCAGAAGCTGTGAAAGTATGAAAAGACACAGAGAAGCCAAATTGCGCCGCTGAGAACGTGACTATCTGAGCTACCAGGTCGGAAGCGATCACATTACCGATTCTCCGTTGGATTTTGTCAAGGACCCCCTAGGTGGATAACAGGGGCATCTAATGTGCTCAAAAAACTCACTGAGTGAAGTTTATATTGAATAAATGGGAAAATATCTCAAGATTTTATAGACAATACCTACGTACGTCTTAAGATGAAAATCGTTAAATAATCGAGTTAAAATCTTATTGAATTAATTAGAAAAATAGCAAGATTTTATGCACACGACTTTTGCGTGTGTTTCCGTGTATGAGGACATAAAATCATTGAATTAACTTCCCATTAAATTCATTAGAAACTTACCAAGATTATTCACACTACTTGTTTGTGCATCCCTTCGTATGCACACATAAAATCATTGAATTAATGTCGTGCACGTAACACAGTTTTTATTTTCTCTTGATGTCAATTTTCTTGTGATTTGCAAGTGTACATGCCTCAGTGAATTACATTTGATGTGCACTTGACGTAACAAACAGTGGAACTCTTCAGAAATTAAGATAAACAAAGATTACTTCGCCTTATCTCAGCAACCTTTTCCCATTCATTCAATTTTCATATGAAAAGAAAATGCTATTTGTTTCCTTGTGTTTTTACAACCCTCTCAAATCAATCTCATCAAGCCGACGTATCTGTTAAACAAGACATTTCGCAGAAAAGAGATTCACTGTAATTAATCATTTTTTTTTCTTCTCACTTTTATTTATTTGACTTATTTTCCTACTTAGTTTTTGTGATTCAAAGCCAGGTTGATGATACCATTATATTTTAGAGATCGAA
This sequence comes from Ascarosepion bandense, assembly GCA_037127315.1. Taxonomy (NCBI): domain Eukaryota; kingdom Metazoa; phylum Mollusca; class Cephalopoda; order Sepiida; family Sepiidae; genus Ascarosepion; species Ascarosepion bandense. The sequence continues at coordinate 5,937,677 of JBBBDQ010000490.1, read as the reverse complement.
ATTTTATCACTTTCTTTAAAACGAGATAATTCCATTTGAAACCTTAATCGATGGTATACTTACATCTCGCTCTAGCAAATAAATCCTCTTTTCAAGAAAGAACCACCCAAAACGAGAAATAAACTCTATTTTGACACAATATGATGAACATAATGGCTCTCTTTTAAACAATTTATTGCAACCACCAGGATGTGCGTTGTAGTGCATTGGATATCGGCTCGTAACGAGAAATTGGGGAGCCGAGTTCGAATTCCAGCTGAATTCCTTGCATTCACTTACGCATAAATACCTTTGGGAAAGGTATTAATCCGTCTCTTCCTTCCAGTTATGGGTTAAATAACAGGACAGATTGGGTTCTATAGCCTTGGTCGGCAACCAGTCTACCGCAGAAAGCAATGGCAACCTACTGCAGGATAATCATCTGTCCAGTCAGTCATGTCTCTTTCGAGACATGATCGCCCAAGCGTGTACCCCGTATGGCACTTAACTGACTGACTGAGGATAATAGTTGAAAACATGATTAAAACTTCTACTGAGCATAAAGTTGGGGATCCGTTTTCTATTGTTATGAAGTAATAAACTGATCCCCCACTAATTACTACTTCTCTTCTCCCTCTAGCTATGAGTCAAATAACAGGACAGATTGGATTCTACAGCCTTGGTCGGCAACCAGTCTACAGCAGAAAGCAATGGTAACCTACTGCGGGATAATCTTCTGCCCAGTCAGTTATTTCTCTTTCTAGACATGATCGCCCAAAGCGTGTATCACGTGTAGCACTTAACTGACTAACTGAATATAATAGTTAAAAACATGATTGAAACTTCTACTGGGCATAAAGTTGGGGATTAGTATTATATTGTTATAAAGTAATAAACTGATCCCCCATTAATTACTACTTCATGATATAATACATCTCTTCTCCCTCTAGCTATAAGTCAAATAACAGGACAAATTGGGTTCTACAGCCTTGGTTAGCAACCAGTCTACCGCAGAAAGCAATGGCAACCTACTGCGGGATAATTTTTTGCCTAGTCAGTCATGTCTCTTTGGAGACATGATCGCCCAAGCGTGTATCACGTATGGCACTTAACTGACTGACTGACTGACTGCAACCACCATTATACTAATTCGATCTTTTAATCTAAAAGTGACACTATATTTCAAACTTTCCATTATCAGATATTTTTATGTTACTAATATGTATTTTATTTGTCTATATTTCTTAGATGAGGTTTTGTAACTATTTACTTTTTTGGGACTTGTCCTCATATTGTCATCTTTGCAATGGATCACTTAAACATTCGCCTCTCTCCAGTGGGTCCTGGGCATGACGGTAAAGTGCATCCGGCAGCAAGGCCTCTGATTGGAAGGTTATGAGAAGCATGGAACCACCTCTTAATTGCTGTTGTTTCCAGGTCCACCCTGACCCGGAGTGGTAGCACCTATTAGGGTCCCATCTATAGATAAATAGTTAACCCCCAAACTGCGGTCAAAACACTGTAAAAATATAAAAATAGACTTTTATAGAAAAATAAAGGAAGGAAAAATATTACCAACAATACATTTTCAAAGAAAAAATTATTACCGTAACACATTTTTGAAAGAAAAAAATTATTCCCAGAAAAACATTTTTGAATACAAACTAGAAGACATTTTCAGTTTTCTAAAATAAAAAAAAGAACAAAAACAAAACAACTTTCATTAAAATATGACTGAATCAACCTTTTCACAATAACCGAACATTAAAAAAGAATACCTTAAAAGCCCACCTTTTTGGCATTAAATAACCCACAGAGGTTGATATACCGTTAAGCAACACTCAAACTCTCTCCACTGGCTCAATAAGTTGTGACCCAAAGAGTTATTCAACTCTGTACCTTGGTGGAATCACTTAAGGCAGTTCTTGGTCGTAAAGGTCTGAACTGATAACAATAAATAATGAACATTTGCTATGATTGGTTTTCTGATCAGAAGCTTTGATTCCGGAAGTAGTTTATCACCGGAACTGTCTCATAAACACCTGATCAGCCCTCTCTCTATATTTTGATTGAGTCAATGTCCGACGTTCTGTGAATCGTCTCTCGGTCTACTTTTTTCCCTGTTGACCTCTTCTTCTGTCTAAGGTACTACTTTACAGGATATCAGTGGAAATATTGTTAACTCTTGTTCGTAGCATTTTAACTTTTTCATCTGGACAGTCGATATGACATCATTCATTGGGTCTGTCTCTTGTGTGTTTGATGGTATCACACACTGCTAATACAGTTTATGTAGAACATAGGTTCCCAAACTTTTTGCTACATCAAGAGCAGACAAAGTTAATGTAAATTTTTCAATACAATAGTACCAATCTATAATAATCAAAGGTATAGTAGTCGTAACCTAGCCGTGATTCTTAATGTGAGTGTTGAGCTTGTACTGCCTGTGCCAGTTTATTTATTCTTGGCTTTGTGAGTGAAAGGGCTATTCGGGCGTCGTTTGCCACGTTGAGTCTGCTACGTTTCTTGGTCTTCATTCCAAGGACACAATGTGAAATTATAAGCTGACTGCCTCTTCCCAAACCAAACATCCATTACCCCACAAAAATGGGCTCATTACCCCACTGGGGTAATTGACCCCGGGGTTAGGAACCATGAATGTAGAAGAAGCTTAATGCCTGGAAACTTCGCTGCAACTTAAATTTAATCTACACGATTAAATGTGTAACGGATAAGAAATTAATTAAAATAAACCTTCACTTTTACAACAATTTACAATGACGTGTGAAATCCTGGTTTTCCCGAATAGAAAAAAGATTGACCATCTGCTTAACGAAAAAGTCGAAACCAGATTTCGCAAGTATGTGTTAAAATGATTTTAACCAATGGGAGCGACTTGCAAGACTTGAAGACTTAGCGATCCAGTGCGAAATTCAAAAAGACTATATAAATGACCTTGACATCAGTCAAGAGTCAGACAGATGGGAGCAACGAAGGAGAAACACATATCTAAAATCTAACTTCAAACTTCAAGCGACCTGGACATTGTTCTTTTTCTTAACAATCTCTCTTAACAATTACTACTACAAACATTTTGTACGAACCCTTATACCTTTAAGTTTCTCATTGAACATTAATTTCTAAGAATTCTTGTTATTCTTTCCTTTTAATAAATTTCTATTTTAACATTCAAAATGTATATTTTATTATTCCACTCTTCTACACTAATCCATACATTCAAACTGACAACCAACCTTCTGAGAAAAATTCTGATGATTATAACTTTGCATAAAACGTGTAAGCTGTAGGGAGTTCGGTTAAGTCTGACACAAGGCCGATTCAAAGAAATATTAACCAGCTCCCTACGCCACAAATGCATTCAAATGACGAGTTCATAAGATGAAATACATGGCTTGCGAATGTTATGCTTAAAATGGAATGGCAACGATAATTGAACAGAAGAAACGAAAATAAGAATTTTATAAATCGATTTATTTTATTAAATGAAACAATTGTATAACATTTAACAAGAGATAAAAAAAATTCTTTTTTTTTTTTTAATTCCGACATTATTCTGGACGAGACGGAATATTTAAGATACGGTATAGAATAGAATAGAATAGAATAGAATAAAAAGATTTTTTGTAACATATTTTGAGATTCCAAATGGATTTTTAAATAAAATTTGTAGGACGTCGTCATTTTATTTTTAATTAGATTGAAGAGCTAAACAGAAAACAAAATGGTAATGAGACTATATTTTCTTCCAGATTGAATATTTGACCGTTTCAACAAATCATATCTGAAATAATGTGAGTATAATTATATATTTTATAGCAGACGCTTGAATTATAAATGTTTTGAGTTAAATTTAATGTTAACAAAATAAATAAGAGAAGCAGCACTTAACCGTATTTTATTAAGTTTATTCCGTAATATTAGCAAAGTGATATATCAATCATCGAAGTTAAGCAACGTTGAGCCTGGTCAGTACTTAGATGGGTGACCGCTTGGAAATACCAGGTGCTGTAAGCGTTTAGTGACGGATGTGCGTTGTGGTGCAGTGGATATCGGCTCGGAAAGAGAAATCGGTGAGCCGAGTTCGAATTCCAATTGAAAACCTTGCATTCATTTAAGCACTGGTACCCTTGAGAAATGTATTAATCCGTCCCTGCCCTTCAGTTATGAGTTATAACAGGGTAGGATTTGGGGACCCTGCCCTTAAAAACAAACCCCAATGAATCTTGATACTCGAAAAGGAAAAAGTATTACTAGACACAAAACTTATATAAAAACAACAATAAATTGTTGAAAAGAAAAAAGCAATAAATAAAAATTTAGTTGGCATTAAATGACCCGCCGAGATTGCTATGCCATAAAAACAAAACAAAACAACCAACCAACCATTTATATTTAACAAAACAGAAATTAATGTAATTAAAGACATTGGAAAGCCTACCAGTATTCCTCGCCATTTTTGTTCTAAACTAATTACGAGATTTCCCAAAGATCAACGAGATTGTAAAAGACTAAGTAGAATTGTCTTTTACGTTGTTCAATGTTTTCTTTGCATGATTTTATATTCAGTCAGTCGGTTCAGTGCCAGACATGAGACGCTTGGGCGATCATGTCTCGAAAGAGACATGACTAACTGGGCAGTAAGTTGCCATTGCTTTCTGCGGTAGACTGGTTGCCAGCTAAGGCTATAGAACCCAGTCTGTCTTGTTATTTAATCCATAGCTGGAAGGAGAAGAGATAGATTATATTACATACTTATATTAAGTATTATTAGTGGGGGATCAGTTAATGACTTCATAACAATAGAAAACCGATGTCCCCCCCACACACATTTGATACCCAGTAAAGCTTTATTTTTCCAACTATTATATTCAGTCAATCAGTTAAGTGCCATACGTGATACACGCTTTGGGCGATCATGTCTCGAAAGAGACATGACTGATTGGGCAGAATATTATCCGGCAGTAGGTTGCCATTGCTTTCTGCGGTAGGTTGGTTGCCAGCCAAGGCTATAGAACCCAATCTGTTCTATTATTTAACCCATAACTGGTGTGAGAAGAGATAAATTATATAATTATATTAATAATAGTAATTAGTGGGAGATCAGTTTATTACTTCCTAACAATATAAAACTGATCCTCCACTTTATGCCCAGTAGAAGCCTTAATCATGTTTTCAACTATCATATTCAATCAGTCAGTTACGTGCCATACGTGATACACACTTTGGGTGATCATATCTCGAAAGAGACATAAGTGACTGGACAGAAGATTATCCCGCAGTAGGTTGCCATTGCTTTCTGCGGTAGACTGGTTACCAGCCAATGCTATAGAACCCAATCTGTTCTATTATTTAACCCATAACTGTTGGGAAGAGACGGATTAATACCTTTCCCAAGGGTACTTGTGCGTAAGTGAATGCAAGGGGTTCAACTAGAATTCGAATATGGACAAAAAATGAAAAAATAGTGAAGAAAAAGCGTAAAAGATCCCCAACCACGTTATATTGAAGGGCAAAATTTTAATTTTCAAACGATCTGTCTGATTGGCATAAACCTAAAAAGAAAAAACTAATAGTTTTAAATATGTTTTCCGTGGTTCCTTTTTTTATATATATAAAAGAAAAAGGGTATTAAATAAATCGTGAAAAAAAAAATTATTCCAGACGAAGATTGATTCTCAACGATCAGCCAATTGTCACAAACGTCTTTTATTTCTTTATTTGGTTTCTTTGTCACCATTTATATTATAACAGAAAAAATAAATGAAAGGCATTGCGAAAGAATCAATGAAACAAAATCTGAAAAAGAAATTAATTGAGGAGAGAAATGTTAGCAATAAACTCACCCACGTTTTATTCCAGACAAACATTTTCATTTTCCGACAATGAGACCGATCGCCAACAAAAGCAGAATTTCATTTTATTTTTTGGTATTTATTTTTACACTAACAATTTAATTTTACAAAAGAAAAAAAAAAGATATGAAAGGCATTGTAAAAAACGAAATGAAAATTGTTTGAAAAAAAAAAAAAGAAACGCGTAGCAGGATCTCCACCCACCTACTATTCCAGATCAAGATTTTAATTTCTCAACGATCAGCCCTATTTCCACTCAGGTAAATAGAATTTTCTTTTCCTTACGTATATTAGCGTAATACAAAAATAAAAAGTGAAAGATTTTGAAAAAATTGTAGAAGTATCATCACCCAAATTCCATTCCACAGCAAGTTTTTAGTTATCAACGATCAACGCAATTAACACCAACGTAAGTAGATTTTTTTTATTGCATTTTTATCTTTTCCTTCAAAACATTCCTTTCAAAAAGAAAAACCAAAACTAAATATCCCAGAGCAAAATCGTAAATTATCAACGATCAGCGCGATCAATCTAATGTAAGTACATTTATTTTTATTGCATTTGTGTTTATTTTCCTTCCTAAAATAAAATTAAAAAAAGAAAAAAAAAGAAAGGAAAATAGAATTGATGAAAATCGTTCAGAAATATTCCAAAACACGATCCATTCAATAGAAAGAATATTTTAAAGGCATTAGTAATTATTTTCCCTACCAACATTCATCTGAAAAAGTATTGCAAAACAAGTTATATGCAATTTTCAAAAACACAATTTTATTCCAGAACAAGATTTTGAATTCCCAACGATCAGCCGGATTTCCGCAAACGTAAGTAGAATTTTCTTTTATTGCCTTGTTTTTGGGTTCTTTTTAGGTTCATTTATAAAAAAATATATATATCCCCGCCCCCGTTTTATTCCAGAGCAAGATTTTGAATTCACAATGATCAGTCGGATTGCCGCTAACGTAAGTAGAATTTTCTTTTACTGCCTTATTTTTTTTTTTTTTTAGGTTCCTTTATAAAAAAAATAAAAAAATATCCCCACCCCCATTTTATTCCAGAGCAAGATTTTGAATTCACAACGATCTGCCGGATTGCCGCAAACGTGAGTAGAATTTTCTTTTACTGCCTTATTTTTTGTTTTTTTAGGTTCCTTTATAAAAAAAAAATATATATCCCCGCCCCCGTTTTATTCCAGAGCAAGATTTTGAATTCAAAACGATCAGCCGGATTGCCGCTAACGTAAGTAGAATTTTCTTTTATTGCCTTGTTTTTGGGTTCTTTTTAGGTTCATTTATAAAAAAAATATCCCCACCCCCGTTTTATTCCAGAGCAAGATTGTGAATTCAAAATGATCAGCCGGACTGCCGCTAACGTAAGTAGAATTTTCTTTTACTGCCTTGTTTTTTGTTTTTTTTTAGCTTCCTTTATGAAAAAAAAAAAAAATATATCCCCGCCCCCCCATTTTATTCCAGAGCAAGATTTTGAATTCACAACGATCAGCCGGATTGCCGCAAACGTAAGTAGAATTTTCTTTTACTGCCTTATTTTTTGTTTTTTTAGGTTCCTTTATAAAAAAAAATATATATCCCCGCCCCCGTTTTATTCCAGAGCAAGATTTTGAATTCACAACGATCTGCCGGATTGCCGCAAAAGTAAGTAGAATTTTCTTTTACTGCCTTATTTTTTTTTTTTTAGGTTCCTTTATTAAAAAAATAAAAAATATCCCCGCCCCCGTTTTATTCCAGAGCAAGATTTTGAATTCACAACGATCAGCCGGATTGCCGCTAACGTAAGTAGAATTTTCTTTTATTGCCTAATTTTTTTGTTTTTTTAGGTTCATTTATAAAAAAAAAAAAAATATCCCCACCCTCATTTTATTCCAGAGCAAGATTTTGAATTCACAACGATCAGCCGGATTGCCGCAAACGTAAGTAGAATTTTCTTTTATTGCCTTTTTTGGGGTTCTTTTTAGGTTCATTTATAAAAAAAAAAAATTATCCCCACCCCCATTTTATTCCAGAGCAAGATTTTGAATTCAAAACGATCAGCCGGATTGCCGCAAACGTAAGTAGAATTTTCTTTTACTGCCTTGTTTTTGGTTTTTTTACGTTCCTTTATAAAAAAAATATATATATCCCCGCCCCCGTTTTATTCCAGAGCAAGATTTTGAATTCACAACGATCAGCCGGATTGCCGCAAACGTAAGTAGAATTTTCTTTTACTGCCTTATTTTTTGTATTTTTTTAGGTTCATTTATAAAAAAAAAAATATCCCCGCCCTCGTTTTATTCCAGAGCAAGATTGTGAATTCAAAATGATCAGCCGGACTGCCGCTAACGTAAGTAGAATTTTCTTTTACTGCCTTGTTTTTTTGTTTTTTTTTAGCTTCCTTTATGAAAAAAAAAAAAATATATCCCCGCCCCCCCATTTTATTCCAGAGCAAGATTTTGAATTCACAACGATCAGCCGGATTGCCGCAAACGTAAGTAGAATTTTCTTTTACTGCCTTATTTTTTGTTTTTTTAGGTTCCTTTATAAAAAAAAATATATATCCCCGCCCACGTTTTATTCCAGAGCAAGATTTTGAATTCACAACGATCTGCCGGATTGCCGCAAAAGTAAGTAGAATTTTCTTTTACTGCCTTATTTTTTTTTTTTTTAGGTTCCTTTATTAAAAAAATAAAAAATATCCCCGCCCCCGTTTTATTCCAGAGCAAGATTTTGAATTCACAACGATCAGCCGGATTGCCGCTAACGTAAGTAGAATTTTCTTTTATTGCCTAATTTTTTTGTTTTTTTAGGTTCATTTATAAAAAAAAAAAATATCCCCACCCTCATTTTATTCCAGAGCAAGATTTTGAATTCACAACGATCAGCCGGATTGCCGCAAACGTAAGTAGAATTTTCTTTTATTGCCTTTTTTGGGGTTCTTTTTAGGTTCATTTATAAAAAAAAAAAATTATCCCCACCCCCATTTTATTCCAGAGCAAGATTTTGAATTCAAAACGATCAGCCGGATTGCCGCAAACGTAAGTAGAATTTTCTTTTACTGCCTTGTTTTTGGTTTTTTTACGTTCCTTTATAAAAAAAAATATATATCCCCGCCCCCGTTTTATTCCAGAGCAAGATTTTGAATTCACAACGATCAGCCGGATTGCCGCAAACGTAAGTAGAATTTTCTTTTACTGCCTTATTTTTTGTATTTTTTTAGGTTCATTTATAAAAAAAAAAATATCCCCGCCCTCGTTTTATTCCAGAGCAAGATTTTGAATTCACAACGATCAGCCGGATTGCCGCAAACTTAAGTAGAATTTTCTTTTACTGCCTTATTTTTTGTTTTTTTTTTAGGTTCATTTATAAAAAAAAAAAAAAAAATATCCCCGCCCCCATTTTATTCCAGAGCAAGATTTTGAATTCACAACGATCAGCCGGATTGCCGCAAACGTAAGTAGAATTTTCTTTTACTGCCTTATTTTTTTTTTTTTTAGGTTCCTTTATGAAAAAAAAAAATATCCCCGCCCCCGTTTTATTCCAGAGCAAGATTTTGAATTCACAACGATCAGCCGGATTGCCGCAAACGTAAGTAGAATTTTCTTTTATTGCCTTGTTTTTGGGTTCTTTTTAGTTTCATTTATAAAAAAAAATATCCCCGCCCACGTTTTATTCCAGAGCAAGATTTTGAATTCAAAACGATCAGCCGGATTGCCGCAAACGTAAGTAGAATTTTCTTTTATTGCCTTGTTTTTGGGTTCTTTTTAGGTTCATTTATAGAAAAAAAAAATATATCCCCACCCCCATTTTATTCCAGAGCAAGATTTTGAATTCAAAACGATCAGCCGGATTGCCGCAAACGTAAGTAGAATTTTCTTTTACTGCCTTATTTTTTGTTTTTTTTTAGGTTCATTTATAAAAAAAAAAAAAAAAATATCCCCGCCCCCGTTTTATTCCAGAGCAAGATTTTGAATTCACAACGATCAGCCGGATTGCCGCAAACGTAAGTAGAATTTTCTTTTATTGCCTTTTTTGGGGTTCTTTTTAGGTTCATTTATGAAAAAAAAAAATTATCCCCACCCCCATTTTATTCCAGAGCAAGATTTTGAATTCACAACGATCAGCCGGATTGCCGCAAACGTAAGTAGAATTTTCTTTTACTGCCTTATTTTTTGTTTTTTTACGTTCCTTTATAAAAAAAAATATATATCCCCGCCCCCGTTTTATTCCAGAGCAAGATTTTGAATTCACAACGATCAGCCGGATTGCCGCAAACGTAAGTAGAATTTTCTTTTACTGCCTTATTTTTTGTTTTTTTTAGGTTCCTTTATAAAAAAAAAAAAATATCCCCGCCCCCATTTTATTCCAGAGCAAGATTTTGAATTCACAACGATCAGCCGGATTGCCTCAAACGTAAGTAGAATTTTCTTTTACTGCCTTATTTTTTGTTTTTTTTTAGGTTCATTTATAAAAAAAAAAAAATATCCCCGCCCTCGTTTTATTCCAGAGCAAGATTTTGAATTCACAACGATCAGCCGGATTGCCGCAAACGTAAGTAGAATTTTCTTTTACTGCCTTATTTTTTGTTTTTTTTTAGGTTCATTTATAAAAAAAAAATATCCCCGCCCCCATTTTATTCCAGGGCAAGATTTTGAATTCAAAACGATCAGCCGGATTGCCGCAAACGTAAGTAGAATTTTCTTTTATTGCCTTGTTTTTGGGTTCTTTTTAGGTTCATTTATAAAAAAAATATCCCCACCCCCGTTTTATTCCAGAGCAAGATTTTGAATTCAAAACGATCAGCCGGATTGCCACAAACGTAAGTAGAATTTTCTTTTACTGCCTTATTTTTTGGTTTTTTTTTAGGTTCCTTTATAAAAAAAAAAAAAAATATCCCCGCCCCGTTTTATTTCAGAGCAAGATTTTGAATTCACAACGATCAGCCGGATTGCCGCAAACGTAAGTAGAATTTTCTTTTATTGCCTTGTTTTTGGGTTCTTTTTAGGTTCATTTATAAAAAAAATATCCCCACCCCCGTTTTATTCCAAAGCAAGATTTTGAATTCAAAACGATCAGCCGGATTGCCACAAACGTAAGTAGAATTTTCTTTTACTGCCTTATTTTTTGTTTTTTTAAGTTCCTTTATAAAAAAAAAATATATATATCCCGGCCCCCGGTTTATTCCAGAGCAAGATTTTGAATTCACAACGATCAGCCGGATTGCCGCAAACGTAAGTAGAATTTTCTTTTACTGCCTTATTTTTTGTTTTTTTAAGTTCCTTTATAAAAAAAAAATATATATCCCCGCCCCCGTTTTATTCCAGAGCAAGATTTTGAATTCACAACGATCAGCCGGATTGCCGCAAAAGTAAGTAGAATTTTCTTTTACTGCCTTATTTTTTGTTTTTTTAAGTTCCTTTATAAAAAAAAATATATATCCCCGCCACCGTTTTATTCCAGAGCAAGATTTTGAATTCAAAACGATCAGCCGGATTGCCGCAAACGTAAGTAGAATTTTCTTTTATTGCCTTGTTTTTGGGTTCTTTTTAGTTTCATTTATAAAAAAAAATATCCTCGCCCACGTTTTATTCCAGAGCAAGATTTTGAATTCAAAACGATCAGCCGGATTGCCGCAAACGTAAGTAGAATTTTCTTTTATTGCCTTGTTTTTGGGTTCTTTTTAGTTTCATTTATAAAAAAAAATATCCTCGCCCACGTTTTATTCCAGAGCAAGATTTTGAATTCAAAACGATCAGCCGGATTGCCGCAAACGTAAGTAGAATTTTCTTTTATTGCCTTATTTTTTGTTTTTTTTAGGTTCCTTTATAAAAAAAAAAAAATATCCCCGCCCCCGTTTTATTCCAGAGCAAGATTTTGAATTCACAACGATCAGCCAGATTGCCGCAAACGTGAGTAGAATTTTCTTTTACTGCCTTATTTTTTGTTTTTTTTAGGTTCATTTATAAAAAAAAAATATTTCCACCCCCGTTTTATTCCAGGGCAAGATTTTGAATTCACAACGATCAGCCGGATTGCCGCAAACGTAAGTAGAATTTTCTTTTACTGCCTTATTTTTTGTTTTTTTTAGGTTCATTTATAAAAAAAAAAAATATCCCCGCCACCGTTTTATTCCAGAGCAAGATTTTGAATTCACAACGATCAGCCGGATTGCCGCAAACGTGAGTAGAATTTTCTTTTACTGCCTTATTTTTTGTTTTTTTTAGGTTCATTTATAAAAAAAAAAATATTTCCACCCCGTTTTATTCCAGGGCAAGATTTTGAATTCACAACGATCAGCCGGATTGCCGCAAACGTAAGTAGAATTTTCTTTTATTGCCTTGTTTTTGGGTTCTTTTAGTTTCATTTATAAAAAAAAATATCCTCGCCCACGTTTTATTCCAGAGCAAGATTTTGAATTCAAAACGATCAGCCGGATTGCTGCAAACGTAAGTAGAATTTTCTTTTATTGCCTTATTTTTTGTTTTTTTTAGGTTCCTTTATAAAAAAAAAAAAAATATCCCCGCCCCCGTTTTATTCCAGAGCAAGATTTTGAATTCACAACGATCAGCCGGATTGCCGCAAACGTAAGTAGAATTTTTTTTTATTGCCTTATTTTTTGTTTTTTTTAGGTTCATTTATAAAAAAAAAAAAATATCCCCGCCCCCGTTTTATTCCAGAGCAAGATTTTGAATTCACAACGATCAGCCGGATTGCCGCAAACGTAAGTAGAATTTTCTTTTATTGCCTTATTTTTTGTTTTTTTTAGGTTCCTTTATAAAAAAAAAAAAAAATATCCCCGCCCCGTTTTATTCCAGAGCAAGATTTTGAATTCACAACGATCAGCCGGATTGCCGCAAACGTAAGTAGAATTTTCTTTTACTGCCTTATTTTTTGTTTTTTTTTAGGTTCATTTATAAAAAAAAAAAAATATCCCCGCCCCCGTTTTATTCCAGAGCAAGATTTTGAATTCACAACGATCAGCCGGATTGCCGCAAACGTAAGTAGAATTTTCTTTTACTGCCTTATTTTTTGTTTTTTTTAGGTTCATTTATAAAAAAAAAAAAATATCCCCGCCCCCGTTTTATTCCAGAGCAAGATTTTGAATTCACAACGATCAGCCGGATTGCCGCAAACGTAAGTAGAATTTTCTTTTACTGCCTTATTTTTTGTTTTTTTTAGGTTCATTTATAAAAAAAAAAAATATCCCCGCCACCGTTTTATTCCAGAGCAAGATTTTGAATTCACAACGATCAGCCGGATTGCCGCAAACGTGAGTAGAATTTTCTTTTACTGCCTTATTTTTTGTTTTTTTTAGGTTCATTTATAAAAAAAAAAATATTTCCACCCCGTTTTATTCCAGGGCAAGATTTTGAATTCACAACGATCAGCCGGATTGCCGCAAACGTAAGTAGAATTTTCTTTTATTGCCTTGTTTTTGGGTTCTTTTTAGTTTCATTTATAAAAAAAAATATCCTCGCCCACGTTTTATTCCAGAGCAAGATTTTGAATTCAAAACGATCAGCCGGATTGCCGCAAACGTAAGTAGAATTTTCTTTTATTGCCTTATTTTTTGTTTTTTTTAGGTTCCTTTATAAAAAAAAAAAAATATCCCCGGCCCCGTTTTATTCCAGAGCAAGATTTTGAATTCACAACGATCAGCCGGATTGCCGCAAACGTAAGTAGAATTTTCTTTTACTGCCTTATTTTTTGTTTTTTTTAGGTTCATTTATAAAAAAAAAAAATATCCCCCGCCCCGTTTTATTCCAGAGCAAGATTTTGAATTCACAACGATCAGCCGGATTGCCGCAAACGTAAGTAGAATTTTCTTTTACTGCCTTATTTTTTGTTTTTTTTAGGTTCATTTATAAAAAAAAAAAAAATATCCCCGCCACCGTTTTATTCCAGAGCAAGATTTTGAATTCACAACGATCAGCCGGATTGCCGCAAACGTGAGTGAATTTTCTTTTACTGCCTTATTTTTTGTTTTTTTTAGGTTCATTTATAAAAAAAAAAATATTTCCACCCCCGTTTTATTCCAGGGCAAGATTTTGAATTCACAACGATCAGCCGGATTGCCGCAAATGTAAGTAGAATTTTCTTTTATTGCCTTGTTTTTGGGTTCTTTTTAGGTTCATTTATAAAAAAAATATCCCCACCTCCATTTTATTCCAGGGCAAGATTTTGAATTCACAACGATCAGCCGGATTGCCGCAAACGTAAGTAGAATTTTCTTTTATTGCCTTGTTTTTGGGTTCTTTTTAGGTTCATTTATAAAAAAAATATCCCCACCCCCGTTTTATTCCAGAGCAAGATTTTGAATTCAAAACGATCAGCCGGATTGCCACAAACGTAAGTAGAATTTTTTTTTACTGCCTTATTTTTTGGTTTTTTTTAGGTTCCTTTATAAAAAAAAAAAAATATCCCCGCCCCCGTTTTATTTCAGAGCAAGATTTTGAATTCACAACGATCAGCCGGATTGCCGCAAACGTAAGTAGAATTTTCTTTTATTGCCTTGTTTTTGGGTTCTTTTTAGGTTCATTTATAGAAAAAAAAAATATATCCCCACTCCCGTTTTTTCCAGAGCAAGATTTTGAATTCAAAACGATCAGCCGGATTGCCGCAAACGTAAGTAGAATTTTCTTTTACTGCCTTATTTTTTGTTTTTTTTTAGGTTCATTTATAAAAAAAAAAAAAAAATATCTCCGCCCCCGTTTTATTCCAGAGCAAGATTTTGAATTCACAACGATCAGCCGGATTGCCGCTAACGTAAGTAGAATTTTCTTTTATTGCCTAATTTTTTTGTTTTTTTAGGTTCATTTATAAAAAAGAAAAAATATCCCCATCCCCGTTTTATTCCAGAGCAAGATTTTGAATTCAAAACGATCAGCCGGATTGCCACAAACGTAAGTAGAATTTTCTTTTACTGCCTTATTTTTTGTTTTTTTTAGGTTCCTTTATAAAAAAAAAAAAATATCCCCGCCCCCATTTTATTCCAGAGCAAGATTTTGAATTCACAACGATCAGCCGGATTGCCGCAAACGTAAGTAGAATTTTCTTTTATTGCCTTGTTTTTGGGTTCTTTTTAGGTTCATTTATAAAAAAAAATATCACCGCCCCCGTTTTATTCCAGAGCAAGATTTTGAATTCACAACGATCAGCCGGATTGCCGCAAACGTAAGTAGAATTTTCTTTTATTGCCTTGTTTTTGGGTTCTTTTTAGGTTCATTTATAAAAAAAAATATCCCCGCCCACGTTTTATTCCAGAGCAAGATTTTGAATTCAAAACGATCAGCCGGATTGCCGCAAACGTAAGTAGAATTTTCTTTTACTGCTTTATTTTTTTTTTTTTTTAGGTTCCTTTATGAAAAAAAAAAAAATATCCCCGCCCCCGTTTTATTCCAGAGCAAGATTTTGAATTCACAACGATCAGCCGGATTGCCGCAAACGTAAGTAGAATTTTCTTTTATTGCCTTGTTTTTGGGTTCTTTTTAGGTTCATTTATAAAAAAAAATATCCCCGCCCCCGTTTTATTCCAGAGCAAGATTTTGAATTCAAAACGATCAGCCGGATTGCCGCAAACGTAAGTAGAATTTTCTTTTATTGCCTTATTTTTGGGTTCTTTTTAGTTTCATTTATAAAAAAAATTATCCCCACCCCCGTTTTATTCCAGAGCAAGATTTTGAATTCAAAACGATCAGCCGGATTGCCACAAACGTAAGTAGAATTTTCTTATACTGCCTTATTTTTTGTTTTTTTAGGTTCCTTTATAAAAAAAAAAAAATAACCCCGCCCCCATTTTATTCCAGAGCAAGATTTTGAATTCACAACGATCAGCCGGATTGCCGCAAACGTAAGTAGAATTTTCTTTTACTGCCTTATTTTTTGTTTTTTTTTAGGTTCATTTATAAAAAAAAAAAATAAATATCCCCGCCCCCATTTTATTCCAGAGCAAGATTTTGAATTCACAACTATCAGCCGGATTGCCGCAAACGTAAGTAGAATTTTCTTTATTGCCTTGTTTTTGGGTTCTTTTTAGGTTCATTTATAAAAAAAATATCCCCACCTCCATTTTATTCCAGGGCTAGATTTTGAATTCACAACGATCAGCCGGATTGCCGCAAACGTAAGTAGAATTTTCTTTTATTGCCTTGTTTTTGGGTTCTTTTTAGGTTCATTTATAAAAAAAATATCCCCACCCCCGTTTTATTCCAAAGCAAGATTTTGAATTCAAAACGATCAGCCGGATTGCCACAAACGTAAGTAGAATTTTCTTTTACTGCCTTATTTTTTGTTTTTTTAAGTTCCTTTATAAAAAAAAAATATATATCCCCGCCCCCGTTTTATTCCAGAGCAAGATTTTGAATTCACAACGATCTGCCGGATTGCCGCAAAAGTAAGTAGAATTTTCTTTTATTGCCTTATTTTTTGTTTTTTTAGGTTCCTTTATAAAAAAAAATATATATCCCCGCCCCCGTTTTATTCCAAAGCAAGATTTTGAATTCAAAACGATCAGCCGGATTGCCGCAAACGTAAGTAGAATTTTCTTTTATTGCCTTGTTTTTGGGTTCTTTTTAGGTTCATTTATAGAAAAAAAAAATATATCCCCACCCCCGTTTTATTCCAGAGCAAGATTTTGAATTCAAAACGATCAGCCGGATTGCCGCAAACGTAAGTAGAATTTTCTTTTACTGCCTTATTTTTTGTTTTTTTTTAGGTTCATTTATAAAAAAAAAAAAAAATATCCCCGCCCCCGTTTTATTCCAGAGCAAGATTTTGAATTCACAACGATCAGCCGGATTGCCGCTAACGTAAGTAGAATTTTCTTTTATTGCCTAATTTTTTTGTTTTTTTAGGTTCATTTATAAAAAAAGAAAAAATATCCCCACCCCCGTTTTATTCCAGAGCAAGATTTTGAATTCAAAACGATCAGCCGGATTGTCACAAACGTAAGTAGAATTTTCTTTTATTGCCTTGTTTTTGGGTTCTTTTTAGGTTCATTTATAAAAAAAAATATCCCCGCCCCCGTTTTATTCCAGAGCAAGATTTTGAATTCACAACGATCAGCCGGATTGCCGCAAACGTAAGTAGAATTTTCTTTTATTGCCTTGTTTTTGGGTTCTTTTTAGGTTCATTTATAAAAAAAAATATCCCCGCCCCCGTTTTATTCCAGAGCAAGATTTTGAATTCACAACGATCAGCCGGATTGCCGCAAACGTAAGTAGAATTTTCTTTTACTGCCTTATTTTTTGTTTTTTTTTAGGTTCATTTATAAAAAAAAAAAAAATATCCCCACCCCGTTTTATTCCAGAGCAAGATTTTGAATTCACAACGATCAGCCGGATTGCCGCAAATGTAAGTAGAATTTTCTTTTACTGCCTTATTTTTTGTTTTTTTTAGGTTCATTTATAAAAAAAAAAATATCCCCGCCCCCGTTTTATTCCAGGGCAAGATTTTGAATTCACAACGATCAGCCGGATTGCCGCAAATGTAAGTAGAATTTTCTTTTATTGCCTTGTTTTTGGGTTCTTTTTAGGTTCATTTATAAAAAAAATATCCCCACCTCCATTTTATTCCAGGGCAAGATTTTGAATTCACAACGATCAGCCGGATTGCCGCAAACGTAAGTAGAATTTTCTTTTATTGCCTTGTTTTTGGGTTCTTTTTAGGTTCATTTATAAAAAAAATATCCCCACCCCTGTTTTATTCCAGAGCAAGATTTTGAATTCAAAACGATCAGCCGGATTGCCACAAACGTAAGTAGAATTTTCTTTTACTGCCTTATTTTTTGTTTTTTTTTTAGGTTCCTTTATAAAAAAAATAAAAAAATACCCCCGCCCCCCGTTTTATTCCAGAGCAAGATTTTGAATTCACAACGATCAGCCGGATTGCCGCAAACGTAAGTAGAATTTTCTTTTACTGCCTTATTTTTTGTTTTTTTAAGTTCCTTTATAAAAAAAAAATATATATCCCCGCCCCCGTTTTATTCCAGAGCAAGATTTTGAATTCACAACGATCTGCCGGATTGCCGCAAAAGTAAGTAGAATTTTCTTTTATTGCCTTATTTTTTGTTTTTTTAGGTTCCTTTATAAAAAAAAATATATATCCCCGCCCCCGTTTTATTCCAGGGCAAGATTTTGAATTCACAACGATCAGCCGGATTGCCGCAAACGTGAGTAGAATTTTCTTTTACTGCCTTATTTTTTGTTTTTTTTAGGTTCCTTTATAAAAAATAAAAAAAATATCCCCGCCCCCATTTTACTCCAGAGCAAGATTTTGAATTCAAAACGATCAGCCGGATTGCCGCTAACGTAAGTAGAATTTTCTTTTCCTGCCTCGTTTATTTTTTTTTAGGGGTGGTGTTCATTTATAAAAAAAAATATATCCCCACCCCATTTTTATTCCAGAGCAAGATTTTGAATTCATAACGATCAGGCGGAATGCCGCAAACGTAATAAAATTTTCTTTTACTGCCTTGTATATTTTTTTTGGGTGGGGGGGTTAATTTACGAAAAAAAAAATATCCCCGCCCCCATTTTGTTCCAGAGCAAGATTTTGAATTCAAAACGATCAGCCGGATTGCCACAAACGTAAGTAGAAGTTTTTTTACTGCATTTGTTTTTTGTTTATTTGAATTTGTATTTCGTTTCGTTTCTTACATAGGTTTAAAAAGAAAAAAAATGAAATTTTCTTTTGATTTTGAATTTCTCTACCGTAAGTAGAATGTTCATTTATTAAATTTGTATTTCTTTTCTTTTTTTTTTCTTTTTTTTTTGAAAATTTTTTTATAAAAGAGAAAGGAAAAATATTTTCAACCCACATTTTGTGAAAAAAAAAATTCACACTTATCCCCACCCACGTTATCTTTCAGAGAAAGGCAACAAAAAAACTTGTGAAAAAGAAATATGAGTTTGAAAAAAAATCGTAGAATTATCCCCGCCTTAGTTCTTTTTCAAATCAAGATTTTGCTTTCACATCGATCAGTCTGATGGCCAAAAACATAAGAATTCTCTTTTAATGCTTTTCTCTTGTATTGCTTGCCTTCATTTATTACATACTAGCAGTATAGCTCGGCATTGCTTGGGTGTAATGAAACCTTTAAAACTAATTCATGGTCCTGGATTTCCTGGTATCGATATCAAATAAGTTTTTTTCGTCGTAAACTAAATTTTGAAGGCTAAATAAGTCCTCTGAGTAAATAGTATCATGGCTGAGACTAAGAACTACAATTACACCTGCTTAGAGCCAAACCCGAAGCAAAAACTAAAATAAAAGGGCTGAAAAAAATAGACATACAGGCAGATAAACAGACACACACACACACACACACACAAACATATATATATATATATATAATCGATTTTCTGCACTATTGTAAGAACTGCAACCTTGAAACTTCTGAATATCGTTTCTTACGTCTTTGTCTATGAGTGTATCAAATTTGATTAAAATCGGACCACTCCTTCTATAACCCGATTTTTCGATTATCGATTTTCAATATTTATCGGGAGTACCTTGACACAAAACCTAGCTAAGAACACTTGCAGACGCTTATAGTACAACTGTAAGTTTTCAAGAAAATCGGTTCAGCCGTTTCGGAGTCTATAGGTAACGGACACACACACAGAGACAAAGTTCCATATATGTGTGTGTGTGTGTGTGTGTATGGAATTATATGTTTGAACATTATTGTTGATCGATACTCATATTTAAGTAGATATTCTGTTTATAATCAAATAGTGTTATATATTTATTCTTACGGGCCTGATTATTTACGATACATTTTTGTTACGAAAATGTCTGTCATTCGGCATGATTTGAACTGATCGTCATTTGTGGTCGAAGGCTCTAAGACGCGCCAGGTCACTTGGTGGCTTCCCCTATGTGAATAGGGGTCGCAGGTTCGAATCCTGCCCAATGACACGCATTTTCGTAAAGAAATTTTATCGTAAATAATCAGGCCGGTAGAAATAAATATCTAATACTCTTTGATTATAAACAGAATATCTACTTAAGTACGAGTATCGATCAAAAATAATGTTCAAACAAATCATTTCAAATTGTCGGTTTCGTTAATTTTCGTTAATTTCCGTGATATATATATATATTAAAATAGCAGTATTTGGGATACCAGTCCAATATTTTTTTTAGCAACGATCAACCTGATTGCCGTCAAATCGGTTAGTGATTTGAAAAGCTATGAAGTAATAAACAGCCAGTCTTCTATCATAAGTTTTGGGGTGTGCTCAGTTTTTCATCCAACCTTATAGTAAATTGATCCTGTGCAATTAACTTTTTTACTTGCACATATTCAACAACTGAATCCTTTGTGAAATTTTTGAATAAAGCCATTCTTGGAGTTTCCGAGGAAGATGCCATTATAAGAACTTGAAAAAGACAAAAACAAGAGCAACAACTCGTCCCCAAAAAAACAAAACAAAGCGACCCCAACGTGAGTGGTGCGAAAATGGAGGATCGATTTACTATAACGTTGTATGAGAAACTGAGACCCCCCCCCCACCAATAAAATAGTTTAAATATTGAACTTTTTCCAATTTTTTTTTTTTGATAATCGGAAACTTTATGTAATAATCGATAAGACTGCGCTGAAAAAAGTAAAAACAAAATGTAAAACAACAAATTTAAAGGGGGTGGTAGTCTCGTTCAGGTCCGCCAAATGGTGGTGCTAGTCTCGTTCAGGTCTGCCTAAATTTCTTGTTTTCCTCAATTATTTCACATCTGAAATGGTAAGTTTTATTTTTGAATTTTTTTTTTATTGAAGGAAATAAAATCCATTACGAGTTTTCGTTTTAATGCAATATTTTATTCAAATATAATAGAATTTTTCTAGAATCTTCACTCATTTTTACTAAGAAAAATGTGAATAGATTTAAATATGAACAAACACATTTTGTTCCCTACTCTTCAGACCTGTAGAGTGAGTGGTTAGGGTTAAATGAAAATAAAAGCCAGAACTGCCCAAGAAACAATCAAAGTAAACACGGTTAAAAGAATCGAAAGTAAGCAAACAATACATGCAAAACAAATTGGGTCCCGAAGGCTTTTCCCTCTTCAAATTTATCCAAAATAGCATTATTTCTGTGCAAATGTATATGCTGAACTCAAATCAACTAAAAAATGAATACGCGGGAAATATTTTTTGTATAAGGCGCATCCATGGAGATTTATTTCTTTTATAATCATTCCATCCAAAAGCAAAGCATTACTGCCACTGGTGTGCAGTGGGCTACATAAGAGGTGAGTGATGAGAAAGAGGAACAAGTCAAAGGAAGTGTCAGAGAATGGATAAAAGAAGGATGGAAACACTGGTGTGAAGGGGGCTGCATGAGAGTCGAGTGGAAAGGGAGAAGAGCATGATACAAGGGTTGTTAGGGAAAGGATGCAAGTCAAGCAGATAAGAGATGGAAATTGACATTGCATTTAAATTCTCTGGAGAGTCTAGCTGTCAGGGAAGCAAGTATATGGAAGGGAACTCCACAGGTGGGAAGTGCGAGAAAAGAAGCTAATAGAGTAGAAGTTGCGGTTGCATTTGATTGATGTCACTGTAAAAAGGTGGGACCTAGTTGCTAGTCTAGTAGCTTGACTAAATTCATATAGGTAGGCACCAGGAAGCTAAGCTCGTTAGAGCAGAAGCTGTGAAAATATTTGTAGAAGGGACAGAGAGAAACCACATTACGAAGGTGAGAAAGTGACTGGAATTGAGCTAACAGATCAGGATCTCTCTCTCTCTCTCTCGCTCGCTCGCTCTCTCTCGCTCTCTCTCTCTCTTTCTCTCTCTCTCTCTCTCTTTCTCGCTCTCTCTCTCTCTTTCTCTCTCTCTCTCTCTCGCTCTCTCGCTCTCTCTCTCTCTCTCTCTCTCTCTCTCTCGCTCTCTCGCTCTCTCTCTCTTTCTCGCTCTCTCTCTCTCGCTCTCTCTCTCGCTCTCTCTCTCTTTCTCTAATATATATGAGAGAGAGAGGGGTGATGGTGGATGTTATAATATTTCAGTTTAAACAACCTCTCTGAAGATGGCTCATGTGAGCTGAAAGCTTAGAAGAAAATCAATAAATAATTATCCAAATGTTGGAGAATTCTTGTCTTTATTTTCAACTGAAATTAAAGCAAAAATACGTTTAGAACGGCTCATGATTAAACATGATAGACATTCATTGTCTCGTAAAATTTAACAGCATATGTTTGGAAAATTACTTGCTGCCTTGATACACTATATATATATATATATATATATATATATATATAGGTAACGAACCTTCCAAGGTTTCACTTAACCGGATCTTCAGGGAAGGTTGTCCAACCTTCCCTGAAGATCCAATTTGGTGAAACCTTGGTAGGTTCATTGGCTCTCTTGGTTAGCTACTTACTTTGTTTGCTCGACTTGTGTATTGAGCGCTTTTTGTTTTAGGTTACTCGTCTCGGGTTTTTTTTCTTTGGGCTGCGTACTTTGATGTTCGAGTGATCGAGCGAGAACCGGTGTATTCAACGTGATATGGCCGTAAGCACACACATCCGTCACTAAACGCTTACAGCACCTGGTACTCTCAAGCGGTCACCCATCTAAGTACTGACCAGGCTCAACGTTGCTGAATTTCGGTGATCGAGCGAAAACCGGTGTATTCAACGTGAGAGGCTGTAAGCCCTGAAATATGTGTATGCACTAAAATGGCGTTTATACTAACAAGAACCATATGTTTGTGGACGTGCGTTGTGGTACAGTGGATATCGACTCGGAAAGAGAAATCAGGGTGCCGAGTTCGAATTCTAGTTGAATTCTTTGCATTCACTTTCGCACAAATACCTTTGGGAATTATTAATTCGTCTGTTCCCTCTAGTTATGGGTCAAATAATAGGACAGATTGGGTTTTATAGCCTTGGCTTGCAACCAGTCTACTGCAGAAAGCAATGGCTTCGAGACATGATTGCCCAAAGCGTGTATCACGTATGACACTTAACTGACTGACTGAATATAATAGTTGGAAACATGGTTAAGGATTCTACTGGAAATAAAGTGAGGGATCAGTTTTATATTGTTATGAAGTAATAAACCGATCATCCACTAATTACTACTTAATGATATAATATATCTCTTACCCCTCTAGCTATGAGTTAAATAACAGGACAGATTGGGTTCTATAGCCTTGGCTGGCAAGCTGTCTAACACAGAAAGCAATGGCAACCTACTGCGAGATAATCTTCTGCCGCTGTCAGTCATGTCTTGAAAGAGACATAATTACCCAAAGCGTGTGTCACGTATGGCACTTGACTGAATGTTTGCTGATCTGAAGATCGAAAGTTAATACGACTTGAACATCGCTATTGTTCCTCAAAACTAAAAACGGTTAACAATATTCAATAACCTCTACTTGCTTAACGGTATCGCTTCTCCTTACATCAGGGGTTGAATTAGGAACAGCCGTTGGTCACTGTAAAGCCATTTTCATGAGGATATGCCACCGATGAGGACCCCACTATGCGCGCAATTACAAATAATAGAACATCTTCTTCTTCTATGTACCCTGCCCCTTCAAAACGTAGGCGATCATGGCTTTCCACGTCTCCCTATCCCTGGTGCCTCTTAGCACGCTTTCTCCTGTTACACCACCCAAACCCCGCTCTGCCATCCACTAGCTCAAGCCCATAAATCTAGAATATAAATGTATATAAACTAACATGACCACAAAATGAGGGATCACTTTATATATTGATTATAATATAGATTTGATCCCCCACTTTATATCCATATTATAATTGCTTATAAACAGTTGGCATATATATTCTTCTTCTCTGTACCCTGTCTTTTCAGGACGTAGGCGATCATGGCTTTCCACGTCTCCCTACGTCTCCCTATCACTGATGGCTTTTAGCACGCTTTCTCCTGTTACACCACCCTAACTCTGCTCTGCCATCAACTAGCTCAAGCCCATAAATCTAAAATATAAAAGTATAGAAACTAGCATGGCCACAAAATGAGGGATCAGTTTATATATTGCTTATAATATAGAATTGATCTCCCATTTTATATCCACATTTCTTATAAACAGTTATATATATTCTTCTATGTGCCCTGTCCCTTCAGGACGTAGGCGATCATGGCTTTCTACGTCTCCCTATCCTTGGTGGCACGCCTTTTCCTATTACACCACGCAACTCTCGTTCCATCATCCACCTGATTAGGTCCTTCAAATATGTTATCCGTTGCTTTCCCCTGTCTCTTTTCCCCTCTATCTGGCCTGTTAGTATCAGGTTCTCCAAGCCCTCCTTCCTCATTGCATGTCCCAGAAACTTCAGTTGTCTCTTCCTGGTGCTCAGTATTAATTTCCTTTTCATTTCCATCATTTCTAAGACCTCATCATTGCTCACATGCTCGATCCATGATATTCGCAGCATCCTTCTGTAGAACCACATTTCAGTTGCTTCAAGTTAATGATATTGTCCAACATTCACTGCCATATTGAAGAACGGACAGCACATAGCAATCCAGTACTCTCCTCTTTGTTTCTAGCAAAATTTTTCTGTTACTTAATACTTTACTCAACTTCTGGAATGCTTCCTTCGCCATGCCAATTCGCCTTCGGATCTTTCCGTCCTCTGTTAGAACACTTCCCAGGTATTTCAATTTTTATACCTGCTTGATTCTAGTATCCCCGACCTGTATTTAGCATATCGGGCTACCCTTTTTACTGATGACCATACATTCGGTTTTCTTTCAGTTTATTTGTAGCCCTTTCTTATTACTCTCTTCAGCTACCTTCTGTAGGAGGTCTTGTAGTTTCTTTTCCGTGTCTGCTATCAGCACTGTATCATCTGCGTATCTTAGGTTGTTTAAATTGTGGCCTCCGATGACAAATCCTGGCGTCTCATCTAGGGTCCTCAATATATTCTCGCTATACAAGTTGAACAGATTCGGTGAAAAGACATCTTTGTCTTCTAGTTTGCCCCAATCTGGAAGATTTAACGACCTTGAAGCCTTCAAAATCCAGACAAGGCTTTGCGTGCAACACAGGATGGGTGTGGTTCAACACCTCTTTACTGATAACCATCTTTAATGCACTTAATCTTAAAATGAGTTGGAGAAAAATCTGTCATAAAAATTACTTATATATATATATATATATATATATATATATATAAACAGAATTATGAGATTTTGAAACTGGTCTTTCCATTTATATTGTTATTCTCCACAATTACGCCAGGGCAGATGTGTCGACAGTTAAATTTAACTCCGCAAATTAAAATCTTCGAAAAATAAAAACGAAAAAGCTGTCTTAAGTAATAGAAATGAATGAAAATAGTTAATTTAACCAAAAGTTTTGTAGATTTTGAAAAAGAAATTAAAAAAAAACCTTTTAGTTTGAAATTGAAAAATGTCTTCATATGCAGCGGGTGTCTGTCGTGATGTTAATGCAGATTCAAAAACCACTTTAAACAGATTTTCTCAAAAAATTTTATCCATTTATGATTTATTAAATTTAGTCATTTATTTGAAATTTTCTAGTCGACGCCAGTTGTTTGAAATTTCAAACTACCGACTATAAAACTAAAAAGAAAAAGATAAACTAGCGAATAATGAAGTTGAACTTCGTGTGCAATATCTATGAGAGTGATGATTAATACAAAATATGGAATTTGTCACTTAGCTCATTGAGATTCTCCCGAACGTTCCGACTCTAGAGTTTCGTAGATGGGCCATCCAGCAATCAGTAGTTGACTGATTTTCTCGTTTTTCTTTTCCTAGCAGTATAGCCCGGCGTTGCTCGGGTGTAATGAAAGCTTTAAAACTATTCCATGGTCCTGGAGCTCAGACTCTTTGGACGTTGGTACGAAAGACTAAAAAGCAATAGTTATTTCCAGTTAAAGTGAAACCGTAGACTGAAAGAAAAATGAATGGATGTAAATCAAATTTTGATTTCCTGGTATCGATATCAAATAAGTTTTCGTCGTAAACTGAATTTTGAAGGCTAAATAAGTCCTTGAATAAATGGTGTCATGGCTGAGACTAAGAACTACAATAATACCTACTTAGAGCCAAACCCAAAGCAAAAACTAAAAAAGGCTGAAAAAAATACAGACATACAGGCAGATAAACAGACACACACTTCTGCACTATTGTAAGAACTGCAACCTTGAAACTTCTGAATATCGTTTCTTATGTCTTTGTCTATGAGTGTATCAAATTTGATTAAAATCGGACCACTCTATAACCCAATTTTTTCGATTATCGATTTTCGATATTTATCGGGTGTACCTCGACACAAATTTTAGCTAAGAATACCCGCAGACGCTTATAGTACAACTATGTAAATTTTCAAGAAAATCGGTTCAGCCGTTTCGGAGTGTATAGGTAACGGACACACAAACACACACAGACAAAGTTCCGTTTATAAATAAGTTTAGATATTGAATTAAAAAAAACAATCACTTTTCATTGGTGCAAGGTGGATTTTTTTTTCTGTTTCTTCATTGTGCGTGCGTGTTTAAGCGCGCTAGCGAAGAATGTATTATATATATATATATATATATATATATATATATATATAAATCATATCACCCCGAGCAAGGCGGTAATACCACTGATGCGCAGGGGGCTACCTAAGAGTGAAAAGATTGGAAAAGAGAAAGCCGGGAACCACATCCTAAACAGGGAACAAGGGATGAGCCTCTTTACCTGTTCAATAGATGAGGATGGAGTGTGAACCGGGCGATAGATATATATATATATAGAGAGAGAGAGAGATAAATTAGAACATTTTATTACCATGCTTCGCTGGAGATCCGTGTGATTTATAGGGATAAAATTATCCAAAACTGAGAAAAATGCCTTGAGATTTCTGATAAGTGGGTATCAGAAATCGAACTAATTACCCTAGACGATCTCCTAAAGTCCACACCTGTGTGTTTATTTGTTTATCCCAGATAGACACACACTTTATCTTTGGTCATTAGGAGGTGATAAGCTAGGCTAAATTATTTGACTTAGTATATCCATTTATCTTCGGAGATCTCAAGACATTTTTATCACGAAAAGTTTTGTCTCATTTTAACCTGAGGAAGCCAAAGAAGGTACACGATTTTTCGTCAAAATGCGTCTTAATAAAATTAACCACTTTTCTCATTATTTTTTTTTCGTTTCAGATATAATGTACATCCTATACACACACACACACACACACACACATATATATCTATATCTCTATATATATATATATATCACTATACGTACCAACAATACTGTAGCACTAATCAAGACAGAAGTCAGAAAAAACTAACGCTACCAAATCTGTAACGTAAGTCGTCAACAACCCAACGGGGACTACCAAGTGGGTAAAAAGGGGAATAAAAAAAGAAACA
This sequence comes from Ascarosepion bandense, assembly GCA_037127315.1. Classification (NCBI taxonomy): domain Eukaryota; kingdom Metazoa; phylum Mollusca; class Cephalopoda; order Sepiida; family Sepiidae; genus Ascarosepion; species Ascarosepion bandense. The sequence goes on along the minus strand of JBBBDQ010000490.1, from coordinate 5,910,469 downwards.
AACAAAGCCCAATAACAATAAGTCAAGAGCGTGTTTCAAAGAAAAAAAACCCAAGACGAAAACCTTAACAAAAAGGAACTCAGTACGAACGTAGAGCAATATATATATATATATATATATATATATATATATATATATATATATATATATATATGCGCAGTAATCGTTCATTTAAAAATGTTTCGTTAAAAACGACCGACAAGGAAGAGTTTATAGAATTTTTGATTTAATTTTTCCAGTATTATTACATGTTTTTCTTTCCGCTAAAGATAAGGAATGTAAAAATATTCCACAATTTTCGACTTTCCAAGCGCTTTCAGCCTGTTCACTTGCCATTTTTCCGGTGTTGTTATGTCCTCATTTTTTACTGTAATGTAATTTTTTGTGTTTTGTTTGTTTGTTTTTTATTGTTTTGTTTTTTCGTGGGGGTGTTTTTTGTTTTTTTTGAAAAGGAGTTATGTGATGCGCGCCCGACTAGACATCGCGTGAGCGTCTGTCTTTTGGGTCTATTTTTAACTTTCAAGACTCCATTTCTACTGTTAAATAATGTAAGGTTGTTGGTAAAAGAAAATTATTTGATGTATAGTGCCTCTCTTATAGCGATTTAAATAGTATTTTTGTATTTTCAACCAAAATTTCTCTTAAGGGTTCTTTTAAGTTATGGGTTAATAAATGCTTTTTTTTTTATTTAACTATTATTACTAGATAGGTGGCATGTAAGGCGTCTACTCAAGGAAGTGGTAGTATGGCCAATATAGGTAATTGATTTATGACAAGAAACACAATCTTGTACAGGGCATTGAAATTCATACACTATATTAATCATTAGTTTTAGATTTGACGGGGTTATTTTGATTGAAACCAAGTTTCGCTGTCTTTAATTTTCTATTATATATTATAAATTTTCCATGTTTTTTCTAGAAATATTGTGTGTAATTTGTCGTATAGAAAATTCGTCTTGTTTATAATTAGTATACATTTGCTTGCAATCAAATATGTTAGTGTTTTCGTGTGTTATTTTTAATACTAGTTTCATGCATTTTTGTAAGAATAATTTTTGGTTATCAATGATGTTGTTGGTTGGTTGTTTTGTTTTTATGGCATATCAACCTCGGCGGATCATTTATAGCCAACTAAATTTTTTATTGCTGGTAATACCTTTTTCTTTCAACAATTGTGTCTAGTAATACTTTTTTTCTTTTCGAGTATCAAGATTCATTGGGACTTGTTTTTAAGAGCAGGGTCCCCAAGCCCTACCATTGTCATCTAACCCATAACTGGAGGGAAGGGACGGATTAATACCTTTCTCAAGGGTACCAGTGCTTTAAGTGAATGCAGGGTATTCAACTGGAATTCGAACTCGGCTCACCGATTTCTCTTTCCGAGCCGATATCCACTGCACCACAACGCACATCCGTCACTAAACGCTTACAGCACCTGATATTCCCAAGTGGCCACCCATCTAAGTACTGACCAGGCTCAACGTTGCTTAACTTTGGTGATTGAGCGAGAACCGGTGTATTCAACGTGATATGGCCGTAAGCCAGTAACGATGTAGTTGGGAAAGTTATTGTTGACTAATGTCTGTTTCATGTGTTTTAGTTCCCTCAAAAATATTCTTTGGTTGGAGGAATTTTGATGAATTTTGATTTAAGAAGTTCATTCTTATTGCTATTTTATATCTTTGGGGCATTGGCTATTATAGTTAAGAAAAATTAACAAAATCTTCCTTGTTGGTCGTTACACACACATATACATATAAGAAAAAATTAAGGCAGACACGTTATTTCATGGTAAATCGGAAGTATATGGCCTATTTCAGGCGAACCATCATCAGCTTCCGTCTTTATTGTACAGAAGATTTTACACGAATGAAATTCACAAATAAAGACCCCCCCCCCGAAAAAAAAAACAGAAATAAAAATAAAGATCGCCTATTTTTATAAAGATCTTTATTTTTATTCGTTTTTTTTGGGGGGGGGCGGTCTTTGTTTGTGAATTTAATTCGTGTAAAATCTTCTGTACAATAAAGACGGAAGCTGATGATGGTTCGCCTGAAATAGGCCATATACTTCCGATTTACCATGAAATAACGTGTCTGCCTTAATTTTTTCTTATATTCGCTCTATATGTATTTATATACATATATATTTATACCTCTCTTAGAGAGTTACCCTACCACTTTATGTACAAGATACTCCTTTGGATTCTTCTATATCTACACCGCATGCTTATATATATATATATATATATATATATATATATATATATATATACTACCTGTTATATATCGCCGTATGACGACAAAACAACAAACACGCATATATAAAAATATAAGGTTATATTTTTATTAATGACGACGAACTGTGTGGAATAGAGAACGGAAAGGGTGAGGGCGCATATAGAATGGCTGACGGGAGTGTAGTCTGCCTGTGTTGTCTCTCTCTGCTTCCACCGGCCGTTCTCTGCTACTGGCGAATCCGTGTGCCGAGGTCTTTATATAGTCCTCTAGAACCGGGACTTTCCTTCCGGTTTTTTGCCTCGCCCACGCAACGCCCACGTAATTCTAAGAGGCACCTGATCTGTTTGCCTTTGTAGCCATTTCCGCCGCTGTCGGAAATAAGGTCAAAACGACATCCGCTCCGGCTTCGACAGGATGTATTTCACAAACACCTGTCTTGTCGCTTCGCCGCCCCCTTCACCGATGGAAAACACCATCGCTTGCATCACTTCCTCGGGTGGGGCCAGATTGTTATATTACACTACCGACCATAAGTTTGGGACCATTTAGATTTATTCTCTAGGAGAAAGAAATAACAAATTTTATGTCTTAGAAGAATAAATATAGATATATTTCATTGTTGCTCACAATTTTACATTGATTTAAACCAAAATTAACATAGAGTAATTTCAAATTTAATTAAAGTTAATTCATATTTTCTTTTCATCAAAGAAACCACCACGAATCTTTATTACTGCAGAGCAAATCCTTGGCATTCTTTCTAATAACTTATAAAAATAAGTTGGTGAAACTGATTTCCAAGCATCCTGCAAGCATTTAAACAACATTTGTTCATTTTTAGGAAGTTCATTTCGAACTGTACGATCAATTTCATCCCTTATTCTCCTTCTTTAATGTTGGTTTCTTAACTGCTACACAGCCTTTAAGCCCAGCAGAATGAAGTCGTCTCTTAACAGTAGTAACAGATACTGGATGTTGCCGAGTAGAATTCATTTCAATTGTTAATTTTTCTTCTATTCCTCTTGCTAGATATGATCAATTCCTTATCCTCTACAATAGATGTTAATCTGGGCCTACCATACCTTTTTCTGTCAATATTTAACTCAGTTTCACGAAGTCGTTGAAGGCAATAATGCACGCCATTTTTTGATAGGCTTGATTTTTTATCGATAACACGTTCAGAATATCCTTCTTTCGAAAGAATTTCAACCTAAGCTCTTTTTTCAATGCTAATCTGTTTCTTCTTTGCCATTTATACCGTAGTAATATGATTTACAAAAACAAATTATACCGTAATTATAATATCTGAATAAATCTGAATTTTCGGCAAAAACTTGATCACAATAAGAGGAGTCAAGTAGCAAACTGAGTAAATGTTTACTTTAAAGTTGAAAAAAATACTTTTTTTTACTTGACATCTGCATAAGAATAACAAAATATACAAATTCGGTGAATTTGATTCTGCTAAAAATTTGGGTGGTCCCAAACTTATGGTCGGTAGTGTGTGTATATATTAGGTTGTCCCAAAAGTTCAAAAACACTTGCAAAAAAATGAAATTTTACTCGCAGAAACAAGACTTATTGCTCAAAATAAAGACCATCATTTTCCAAGACTTTCTGCCATCGATCTGCAAGCTTTCGGATCTGGTCAAAGTACCATTCAGCCGGCTTCGTATCAAAGAATTCTTGACACGCTTCCTCGACTTTATCAAACGAGTTGAATCAGCGGCCCTTCAGAAATTGTTGCATTGAGCGGAAAAGGCCGTAATCTGATGGAGAAGTCAGGACTGTAGGCTGGATGTGGCAGAACCTCAACTCCGTCCAGCTCTTCAAACTTGTCTTTGGTCTTCCTGGCGGTGTGTGGCTTGGCATTATCCTCCTGCATCAAAGTGCGCTTTCGGTTGATCAGAGCCGGGTACTTTTGCTTCAACTTTTCGTAGACCCGCTCAAGTTGCGGGCAGTAAAGTTCGGCACTGATGGCACGACCATTTCTGAGCCAATTCAAAATGCATGATTCCTTCAAAGTTCCACCAAACGCACAACATGACTTTCTAGCCGAAGCGATCTTGTTTTGGAACCGATTGTGTCTCTTGCCCTTTCTGAACCCATCGCTTGTCTCGATTGTGCTGGACCAGAAAGACCCATTTCGCAAGTGTTTACGAACTTTTGGGACAACCTTATATCTATCTATCTATCTATCTATATATATATATATATATATATATATATATATATATATAATAATTTTAATTTTGTTATTACAATTGTTTATGAAAGCATAATATCACTACACAAAAATTTTCATGTTTCAGCACAATACTGATTTCTGAGCACACTCAACATCCAGATCGACTATTCAATCCCTGTTGCAACCGTTTGCTCAGGCTCATCTGTATTTTTTCAACAGTGATAGTCCATATCTTCTCATAAATGAGGCACCTCCAACATGTGTCCTATACCAAGAATCTTATACAGTCAAATGCATCCTCCTAAATTGCCATAATCTCCCACGAATTCGTGGCAAATACAAATCGGATAACCTAAAGAACTTTTCGAAAATACAAGTAACATCATGAATTTCATTAAAGAAATTGGGATCTACAGAAAAATCTAAAAAAAAATACGATGCCTTTTTAGAAACTAAATATTGCCATCTATATATATTTTTGGAAAAAGAATCTACAGAAAAATCTAAAAAAAAATACGATGCCTTTTTAGAAAATAAATATTGCCAGCTATATATATTTTTGGAAAAAGAATCTACAGAAAAATCTAAAAAAAATACGATGCCTTTTCAGAAAATAAATATTGCCAGCTATATATATTTTTGGAAAAAGAATCTACAGAAAAATCTAAAAAAAAATACGATGCCTTTTTAGAAACTAAATATTGCCAGCTATATATATTTATGGAAAAAGAATCTGCAGAAAAATCTAAAAAGAAATACGATGCCATTTTAGAAAATAAATATTGCCAGCTATATATATTTTTGGAAAAAGAATCTACAGAAAAATCTAAAAAAAAATACGATGCCTTTTTAGAAACTAAATATTGCCAGCTATATATATTTTTGGAAAAAGAATCTACAGAAAAATCTAAAAAAAAATACGATGCCTTTTTAGAAACTAAATATTGCCATCTATATATATTTTTGAAAAAAGAATCTACAGAAAAATCTAAAAAAAAATACGATGCCTTTTTAGAAACTAAATATTGCCAGCAATATATATTTTTGGAAAAAAGAATCTACAGAAAAATCTTTTAAAAATACGATGCCTTTTTAGAAACTAAATATTGCCAGCTATATATATTTTTGGAAAAAGAATCTACAGAAAAATCTAAAAAAAAATACGATGCCTTTTTAGAAACTAAATATTGCCAGCTATATATATTTTTGGAAAAAGAATCTACAGAAAAATCTAAAAAGAAATACGATGCCTTTTTAGAAACTAAATATTGCCAGCTATATATATTTTTGGAAAAAGAATCTACAGAAAAATCTTTAAAAAAAGTACCATGCTTTTTTAGAAACTAAATATTGACAGCTATATATATTTTTGGAAAAAGAATCTACAGAAAAATCTTTAAAAAAAATACGATGCCTTTTTAGAAACTAAATATTGCCAGCTATATATATATTTTTGGAAAAAGAATCTACAGAAAAATCTTTAAAAAAAATACGATGCCTTTTTAGAAACTAAATATTGCCGGCTATATATATTTTGGGGAAAAGAATCTACAGAAAAATCTTTAAAAATAATACGATGCCTTTTTAGAAACTAAATATTGCCAGCTATATATATTTTGGGGAAAAGAATCTACAGAAAAATCTTTAAAAAAAATACGATGCCTTTTTAGAAACTAAATATTGCCGGCTATATATATTTTGGGGAAAAGAATCTACAGAAAAATCTTTAAAAAAAATACGATGCCTTTTTAGAAACTAAATATTGCCAGCTATATATATTTTGGGGAAAAGAATCTACAGAAAAATCTTTAAAAAAAATACGATGCCTTTTTAGAAACTAAATATTGCCAGCTATATATATTTTTGGAAAAAGAATCTACAGAAAAATCTAAAAAAAAATACGATGCCTTTTTAGAAACTAAATATTGCCAGCTATATATATTTTTCGAAAAAGAATCTACAGAAAAATCTTTAAAAAAATACGATGCCTTTTTAGAAACTAAATATTGCCAGCTATATATATTTTTGGAAAAAGAATCTCCAGAAAAATCTAAAAAAAAAACAATGCCTTTTTAGAAACTAAATATTGCCAGCTATATATATTTTTCGAAAAAGAATCTACAGAAAAATCTAAAAAAAAATACGATGCCTTTTTAGAAACTAAATATTGCCAGCTATATATATTTTTCGAAAAAGAATCTACAGAAAAATCTAAAAAAAAAATACGATGCCTTTTTAGAAACTAAATATTGCCATCTATATATATTTTTGGAAAAAGAATCTACAGAAAAATCTAAAAAAAAATACGATGCCTTTTTAGAAACTAAATATTGCCAGCTATATATATTTTTGGAAAAAGAATCTACAGAAAAATCTAAAAAAAAATACGATGCCTTTTTAGAAACTAAATATTGCCAGCTATATATATGTCTGGAAAAAGAATCTACAGAAAAATCTTTTAAAAAGTACGATGCCTTTTTAGAAACTAAATATTGCCAGCTATATATATTTTTCGAAAAAGAATCTACAGAAAAATCTTTAAAAAAATACGATGCCTTTTTAGAAACTAAATATTGCCAGCTATATATATTTTTGGAAAAAGAATCTACAGAAAAATCTAAAAAGAAATACGATGCCTTTTTAGAAACTAAATATTGCCAGCTATATATATTTTTGGAAAAAGAATCTACAGAAAAATCTTTAAAAAAAGTACCATGCTTTTTTAGAAACTAAATATTGACAGCTATATATATTTTTCGAAAAAGAATCTACAGAAAAATCTTTAAAAAAAATACGATGCCTTTTTAGAAACTAAATATTGCCAGCTATATATATATTTTTGGAAAAAGAATCTACAGAAAAATCTTTAAAAAAAATACGATGCCTTTTTAGAAACTAAATATTGCCGGCTATATATATTTTGGGGAAAAGAATCTACAGAAAAATCTTTAAAAATAATACGATGCCTTTTTAGAAACTAAATATTGCCAGCTATATATATTTTGGGGAAAAGAATCTACAGAAAAATCTTTAAAAAAAATACGATGCCTTTTTAGAAACTAAATATTGCCGGCTATATATATTTTGGGGAAAAGAATCTACAGAAAAATCTTTAAAAAAAATACGATGCCTTTTTAGAAACTAAATATTGCCAGCTATATATATTTTGGGGAAAAGAATCTACAGAAAAATCTTTAAAAAAAATACGATGCCTTTTTAGAAACTAAATATTGCCAGCTATATATATTTTTGGAAAAAGAATCTACAGAAAAATCTAAAAAAAAATACGATGCCTTTTTAGAAACTAAATATTGCCAGCTATATATATTTTTCGAAAAAGAATCTACAGAAAAATCTAAAAAAAAATACGATGCCTTTTTAGAAACTAAATATTGCCAGCTATATATATTTTTGGAAAAAGAATCTACAGAAAAATCTAAAAAAAAATACGATGCCTTTTTAGAAACTAAATATTGCCAGCAATATATATTTTTGGAAAAAGAATCTACAGAAAAATCTTTTAAAAAATACGATGCCTTTTTAGAAACTAAATATTGCCAGCTATATATATTTTTCGAAAAAGAATCTACAGAAAAATCTTTAAAAAAATACGATGCCTTTTTAGAAACTAAATATTGCCAGCTATATATATTTTTGGAAAAAGAATCTACAGAAAAATCTAAAAAAAAAACAATGCCTTTTTAGAAACTAAATATTGCCATCTATATATATTTTTGGAAAAAGAATCTACAGAAAAATCTAAAAAAAAATACGATGCCTTTTTAGAAACTAAATATTGCCAGCTATATATATTTTTCGAAAAAGAATCTACAGAAAAATCTAAAAAAAAAATACGATGCCTTTTTAGAAACTAAATATTGCCATCTATATATATTTTTGGAAAAAGAATCTACAGAAAAATCTAAAAAAAAATACGATGCCTTTTTAGAAACTAAATATTGCCAGCTATATATATTTTTGGAAAAAGAATCTACAGAAAAATCTAAAAAAAAATACGATGCCTTTTTAGAAACTAAATATTGCCAGCTATATATATGTCTGGAAAAAGAATCTACAGAAAAATCTTTTAAAAAGTACGATGCCTTTTTAGAAACTAAATATTGCCAGCTATATATATTTTTCGAAAAAGAATCTACAGAAAAATCTTTAAAAAAATACGATGCCTTTTTAGAAACTAAATATTGCCAGCTATATATATTTTTGGAAAAAGAATCTACAGAAAAATCTAAAAAGAAATACGATGCCTTTTTAGAAACTAAATATTGCCAGCTATATATATTTTTGGAAAAAGAATCTACAGAAAAATCTTTAAAAAAAGTACCATGCTTTTTTAGAAACTAAATATTGACAGCTATATATATTTTTGGAAAAAGAATCTACAGAAAAATCTAAAAAAAAATATGATGCTTTTTTAGAAACTAAATATTGCCAACTATATATATGTCTGGAAAAAGAATCTACAGAAAAATCTAAAAAAAAATACGATGCCTTTTTAGAAACTATTGCCATCTATATATATATTTTTGGAAAAAGAATCTACAGAAAAATCTAAAAAAAAATACGATGCCTTTTTAGAAACTAAATATTGCCAGCTATATATATGTTTGGAAAAAAAGAAAATATATATTATTAGCTATACATTTTTAAAAAAAGAAAAATATTACTGGTGATACATAATTGAAAGAAAACTATTACCAGAAAGAGAAATTTCAAAAGATTTATGATTTTATTACCGACAAAAATTTTGTCGGCATTGAATGACCCATTGAGGTCAATGTTCTCTAATTCCCAAATCAAATCAAACCCTGACAGTCCACCAATGGTTTACGCTGAACGAACCTTACTGTTTCTGGCGTGATCAACAGTTTGAACAAGGTGAATACGCTCAAACTCACGATGACTTGGGACTTCGTGCGAGCACAACTATTGACAGCCTCTGTTTCGCCAATCCAATATCATTTACAAAGTTTGGGGCAACCAAGCAGATTACAAAGTTTCGGCGCGCTAGGATTGCATACACAGGCTTAGAACATTAAGAGGTCACCTTCCTAACAAATCGACTCTTGAGATTTGAACGTGGGTTTCATTGTCGGAAAGCTAACGTTTTAACTATTCGACCACATACACACACGCACAGTCGTCGAGTGGTTAGAACATTCGTTTTCTGGCCCTGAATCCCGGGTTCGAATCTTACCATAATCAATTTATTATTTGATGTTATCGGTCTAGAGGAGGCGATCCCAGCGTGCGGCATCTTCAGAAAGTGCCTGCAAAACCATACCACGGGTTGATCAAAGCCTTGCGAGTGAAATTGGATAAACGAAACTCTTCGGGTGATGTCGATGGTTGTACTGAGAACCCCAAGTCACAAGTCATTGTGACCGAGGCTTTGAGCGTTCTGGCTTTTTTCAGACAGTTCTTCACACGAGATAACGCGCTATCTTCCAGAAAATGTAACTTACACTATCGGCCATAATTATTAGGCCAACCCAGTTTTGTTTTTTTAATGATATATTTTATACTATTTTTAGTATTTATTGACAAGAGGATAATTCTAAATGAAAATAGAATGGTTCTTTTGTTATTACTTTGCAAAATTTTACAAGGCAAACAGCGACAATTTCCCCATCGCACCCTGCAGATTTGATATATATATATATATATATATATATACACACATACACACTAACGGCCATAATTGTTTGGCCACCCCAGTTTTAAAAAAAATAATGTATTTCATAATATTTTTAATATTTATTGCCAAGTGGATAATTCTAAATGAAAATAGAATGGTTCTTTTGTTATTATTACTTTTCAAAATATTACAAAACATAGCGACAATTTACCCATCGCAAGCTGTAGATTTGCTCTATCTATCTATCTATATATATATATATATATATATATATATATAAATATATATATACTACTGGCCATAATTATTAGACCACCCCAGTTTTTAAAAGAAATTATATATTTCATAATATTTTTAGTATTTATTGCCAAATGAAAATAGAATAGTTCTTTTGTTATTATTACTTTGCATAATTTTACAAGGCAAAGAGCGACAAATTACCCATCGCACCATATATATATATATATATATATATATATACACTACCGGCCATGATTATTAGGCCACCAAAGTTTTTTAAAAGAAATGATGTATTTCATAATATTTTTAGTATTTATTGCCAAGTGGATAATTCTAAATGAAAATAGAATGGTTCTTTAGTTATTATTACTTTGCAAAATTTTACAAGGCAGCCAGAAAGCCTTTGCTTCGGCCAACCAATAAGAAGAAGAGACTAGCCTGGGGAAGAGAGCACAAAAACTGGACACTAGAACACCCGCGGCATGTTCCATTGAGCTGAGACCCATTTCACTTTGGTGGCCTGTCTCATGGTGGCGTCATTCAATGTCCAGAGGAAAGGTTAATTTTAAGAGAAGGCTCAACAAAAGGGGTGGGGCTCCCAGAACAATATTGCTGTATTTTACTTACATATTTATTGTTGAAGCATGCCAAAGAGGGGGCTCATCGCATTGGCCTCCCCTAGCATGCTCCATAAATGCCACGTATCCGGGGCTGCACTTAACGACTATTAGGAACCTTTTCGCCTTTGGAAAGTTCCTAGGATCTTCTATATCCTTGTCATTAATTTGTTTAAATTTCAAAAGAAGCTTAGAACAGGTAGGGGCAAGTCACAACATTGAAATGTCTAGAAAAGAAGTGATGATAACAAGACTCCGATTAGGTCATTTTCACATTACCCACTCTTACCTCCTTAAAAAGGAAGAACCACCATATTGCATACCATTCCAGAAGCCATATATTAACGAACTGCTTTGTCCTACAAAAAATTCACCAAAAATATTATGAGACAAACCTGAAAGAAATTTTTTTCTTCAAACAAACAAAAGCAAAATATTTGAATATCTGAAAGAGGCCGGCATATATAACAAAATTTAATACCCCAATCTAAATATACACTAACCTTAAATGAAAACAACCCTTTTAACTATTCTCTGATTTTAGCTATTAAGAGTTCTAGCCCTACACATCTAAATAAACCACTCGCAATAAAAGCTCCATAAAAACTCTTTCTGGTTGATCTGCCTTAAAATCAATCAATCAAAAGAGGCTTTAATCTCTTTAGGATGACTTAAATTCTTAATAGCTTTCTCTTCAAATACGCAGCAGACGTCTTCACCGAGGTTGTATGACGGCTTAGTTTAGTTAGCTTCCGGGGTTGAAGGCTGTATCCACACCGGCCCGTGTCGCTAGTAGGCCCATTACAGGTGCTGCAGAAATAACAGAAAAAGGCTTAGGGACATTTTGGTCGACAGTGGCTGGAGCTTCAAAGGCCTTTATCTCTGGTCAGGAAGAGGAAATTGGACCAGTCTCTCTGCATTTCGCAAAAAGTAGGTTTTCGGCCGGTCACAAGACTCCAAGCAGTTGGGAATGAAGACGAAGGCCAAACATTCTATCATAATGTTGAAGGTCCATTCCCCACTCAGTTTGTCGGAGGAGGCAGCAAGTATTTTGCCATACTTAGTAAAAATAAAAACAAAAAAAAAACAACGAAGGTGCTTTTTCAGCCCTCATATGCCGCTTCAATATTAAATCATTTGTCACGAGCTCTTTGCGAGCCCAGACAGTCTTTCGGTGTAGGTCCCAAATGAAAATCCCAAAATGCCAACTACAGGTCGGAGAAACAAGAAATTTAAATACCTGGGAAGGGTTCTTACAGAGGATGGAAAGCAACATTGAGATCCAAAGACGCATTGGCATGGCCAAGGACGCATTTCAAAAGCTAACCAGAGTATTAAGAAACAGGAAAATCTTATGGGAAACAAAGAAAAGAGGGCTGGACTGCAATGTGATATCTGTTCTTCTGCGTGGCTTTATCCATATCACTGAGAAATTCTCTAGGCATTACTTTTTTTCTTCTTCCGACCTCCAAGATCTTTCTTCTTGAACCCAGTCTCACTAATAAAACTGCCTTTTTTATTAACTCAACAGGAATGGTTCACTCCTGTTTCTGAGAAACCGCCTTAAACAGATGATTTTTTAAAAATTAATTCATCTCAAGCAAGGCGATAATGCGACTAAGACGCAAGGGGGCTATAAGGCGTGAAAAAAAAAAGAATTTTAATAACCGGAAACTAAATCCTAAACAAAAACAACGTATAAAATTCTACTCTTATCCAAAAGAATGGAGAGGAGTTTTACCGGAAGATAGACGGACCTATCTACTCCTATTGTAAAAAAAAAAATCAGAGTTCACGCGGAGACGTTAGAAGTATAGAGTTGAAGCAGACTTTAGAAGGAACCGGAAGCCCAATCTTAACTGTAACGAAAAGGAAGTCCGTGTTTCAGGCAAACAAAACTTCTGACGACAACAGGTACTCTCTTAGTTTCCTGGTCTTTTCAACGTCGTCGTCGTCTTCTTCTTCGTCTTCGTCTTCGTCGTCGTCGTCGTCGTCGTCTTCCTCTTCTTTGTCGTCGTCTTCCTCTTCCTCGTCGTCTTCTTCGTCGTCGTCGTCTCGCTCAAACACTTTGTCAACCGACTAAGTTCGTCCTGCACAAACCGCTGCCTTTTCTCGTTTCTCCCCCACCCTTTTCTCAGCTGCTTATTTGCATACGAATTACAACGGGCGGCTCGTATGTCGACATGGTCGCCTCTCATTCGCATCCCTTGTAAAACCGTGCGCCTTCTCACCAGAACAAGGCGTTAGGTCACCCGGATAAACACACTAATCCTAAGCAGGAAACAAGAGATAAGTTTATAATAGCTCTAGGGTAGTCTATCGAGCACTGTTTAACTCAACTAACATGGAACCCATAGATATAGGGTATTCACTTAAGAATATACCCATACCTGACCGTCACTCATATGAATTATGTTTATTAAGGAAAATAGAGAAGTGTATTGCAAATATGAGATGGAAAGCGTACTTCTACCTAAATAATTAAAGAGCCAGCTTCCCCTGACGATTCGTTTAGGTGAAACCTAGGTAGTTTCGTCTGGCTCATTAGGTGCTATTTAGTTTGCTCTACTTTTGTATTGAGCACTTTCTGTTAGATGATGACTCGTGTCGGGTTTTTTCTTTGGGCTTCGTGCTGATTTCGGTCTGAACACTTTTGACTGACTTTTATGCACTAAGCTCTTTCTTTCCTTTTTTTTTTTTTTTTTTTTTACAACCATTTTTCCCGCGTTCGATAGTTTTCGAGGAAGGTTTTCGAAACGAGTATAATTATAATCTCGTTTGTGCTCTCATTACGATTGAGCACTTTACAGAAGAACATTTTAAAAACAGTTTCAACTTCTGCGATATAAGCGTGACTCTTCAGAAATGAATTGAGTTCTTTCGGTGACTGGCGTGTGTATACACTGCTTATATACAACACGTTAAAATTTCCCTTCTCTGATTCCATGCGCCAAATCAGCTGAGTTTCGATCCCGACCAGAAGCAAGTGGATGTGTCTAGCCACACTGATGAGCTGTGATACAGCGAAACAGGCTTGTATGTGGACGACTAATATATATATATATATATATATATATAATAAAATTGACTCTGTACGTATTCAAATCTTAAAATGTTACACAAGTAATTTTTAAGAACCACGAATAACCGGCAGAATCTAACTCCGTTATCGCCCTCGGCTATAAAGCTTTGGACAACGAGGGAAAAAAAAAAGAAAACTGCGGAGCACCGACAATACATACAGCACTTCACAGCAAAGAAAAAAAACCCTCAAACGGAACAACCACAAAGAAAGAAAAGTGCTCGATACTAAACTAACTAAAAAGGATTAACTAAGAGGCAGTTACGTAGAGCAAAAACACACGAGAAAAAATCGCAAGATCGCCAAGACCTACCGCGGTTTCGCACAACGGCTCGTCAGGATTATATATATATATATATATATATATATATATATATATATATATATATATATCCTACGTCTATAGTACAACTCGGAGTTTCATGCCCTATGCATCAGGTGTATATTATGAACTGATCGTTTTTTGCTTTGTAATTTTTGTTCCCACGTTTTTCATAATGGTTCTATATTATTATATTATGCTAATTTTTATATTATTTAAAGTAAAACTTAAACATTAAATTGAAAAATGATTTCTCAGAAGTTAAATTAATTGGTAGAATAATTTTAGAACAGAGGGTATACGTTTTCTGTCAAGTGGGATTGTTTGTTTTTTAGTTTAACAAACAAAAATTAATAATGTAAAAAGGTCTCCATGTAAGAATCTATATTAATCCGGGTGAACGTATTTGAACAGATTTTAATTTCTATGTTTGCATGTAATCATCAATTCACTTTTGTTTAGTAAATTAGTTATTTAAGTGTTTTAAGGCATTTTTTCTCAAATGTATAAATTACATCTATTTCTTTTTTATTATAAGGTTGCTTTTTACGACGTTAACTCAAATAATAAATGGGCTTTTGTTGTTTTTTGATTACCATAAATATTTGCATAGGGCAGTGATTTTAATGCTTAAATTGATTTAATAATTGTAGAAATGATATTTCCATATATATATATATATATATATATATATATATATATACACACACACTCTGATACTGTTTAATGTAATAAAGAATTTGTAACCTTTTAGTGTCCATTGTTCTACTAATGGAATAGATTTTAAGACTGTTTCTTTACTTGACGTGCATTTTGATCATTTTGTGAATAATATACACAGAAAATAAGACGCAATATGTACTTAGTGTTAAAATACAATTTAATGACCGTCTGCTATTTAAAAACAAAAGAAAAAATTCTTAAAATTTACTTCGGAAGGTTTAATCAGCTTTTCTTTGTGACGAAAGGTTTAGGGTAGATTAAAATCCATGAAAGACTAGTCCCTAGTTGAATTAGAAGAAAGGGCGTGCCCTCGTATTTTTTATCGTTGCATCAGTTATCATTTAAGTTAGGCATTTATGTTTTTTGTCAATTGAAAAATATTTTAGGTGAATATTTGAAATTTGTTCGTCGTTTGTATAATAAAGTCTGATGTTATGTAAATTAGGCTTTTCTATCTTCTCTTTATCAACTCTGATCAATGGAACATGATTCACTCTTTCTCTAAATTCAGCTATGAACCATTCATTCATGGGTTTCCATTTCCTGTTACGTGATTCATGATACGCGCACACACACACATATATATTTAGAAATGAGTTATTTCGGCAACCTAGGTTTCAACCTTGGAAAAGACCCTGATATAACATGGAGTATCGTAAAAAAGAAAGCCAAACTTTACAACGGTGGTGATGTTTGCAGATTGTACCAAGAAGAAAATCATTCCATTATTTCTGGAACCAAAATATTACTGAATGAAAGATCAAAAGTAATGTCCAGATATAATCACACCTATAGATACATTTTATGATCATACAAACCTTGATGAAAGTAACTCCTCCCTAATTTTGAAAATTTTCGGTTTTTCAAAACTCTAGTCGCGCGTTCGTAAAAATCCGTGTTTGTACGTTTGAAAAAACTTTGGAAAGTCAGTGATTGTGTTATATATCGCCGTACGACGACAAAATAACGAGAACACGCATATATAAAAATATAAGGTTATATTTTTATTCTTGACGACGAACCCGTGTGGAATAGAGAATGGAAGAGTGAGAGCGCACATAGAATGGGTCGACGGGAGTGTAGTCTTGCCTGAGGTGTCTCTCTGCTTCCACTGGCCGTTCTCTGCTGGCGAATCCGTGTGTCGAGGTCTTTTTATAGTCTTCTAGAACCGGGACTTTCCTTCCGGTTTTGCCTCGCCCACGCAACGCCCACGTAATTCCAAGAGACACCTGTTCTGTTTGCCTCCGTAGTCATTTCCGCCGCTGTCGGAAATAAGGTCAAACGACATCCGCTCCAGGCCCCGACAGGATGTATTTCTCAAACACCTGTCTTGTCGTTCGCCGACCCCTTCACCGACGGGAAACACCATCGCTTGCATCAACATTCCTCGGGTGGGGCCAGATTGCTATATTACAATTGTAAATCGTCCGAAGATACCGAAAGGTTGAAACCTAGGTTGCGGGAATAAATTATTTCCAAGTGAAAAATATGTAAAAGCTCTACACTGTAAATGTATTGAGCTCTTTTTAATACAACTTGGTGTAACATCAAATAAACGTTGAAAAGTGGTATTAACAATAGTAATTTCTTATTAGTTCATTTGTCGATGGCCGCCCATCAGTTAGGACACCACGCTGAATGTGTTGTTATCGGTTTTTGTTTTTGTTTTTTTGCCAAAATAAACAAGAAAAGAAAGAATTTAAAAAAGGAACAAACAAATCCGAAAATAGATTTAAGACATTGGAACTTTTATTCTCTCACTCAAGCTGGAGAGATGACGTGGCATTCCGCAATATGATTCTCCAACACAACAACACGCATCGTCCTTGACAACCAGGCATATATATATATAGTCATCCGCAGACAGATCTGTTTCGCTGTATCACAGCTTATCAGAACGGTTAGACTCCGATTGCTTTTTAACCCAGGATTGAAACCCGACTTAATTGGCGTCAGTCGGCGATTCTACCTCTAGGCTATGGGCGTTCGGTGGAAGAAGGCAGACTTTTTAGCGCATATATTATCATTATACGCGCCCAATAACTAGTGTGCTCTAATTCATTTTACTGAATGAGCGATGCGTACATGCCAGAGTACCTACTGTTTTTCAAAGTCTACCATTCTTCCAGAGTGCTCAATCAGGGTGTCAGAGCGTAAATTATAGTCAAAACTAGCCCATCTATCGGGTTGACCTCGATCTTGCTCAACCGCATGTTGTGTCCAGACTTACTTAAAATGAAGGTACATTTATATTAATGACACCCGTAAACTGATCCGTGTCAACCCCCGTTCTAACAATAGCCATAAAACCTTTGAATCTGATACATGTAACTTAAACTTGGTGAGCTTTGGTACTGGAATCATATTTATTTGTTGTCTAAATAAAACTACAGTCTTTTTGACCTTGCTGTCTTATCACACACATATGTGTACATACGCGCATACGTACGCACACCTATGTGCAACCATGAACACACACACACACACACCCTAGCTTAATGTAATTATCGATGTTTTAACAAATTGACCTTTGAATCTGATAGATGTAACTTAAACTTGGTGAACTTTGGTACTTTTTTTTTAATCATTTCACCCCAAGCAAGGCATTCCACTGCCACTGTAGCGCAGGGGGTTACATAGAGGGATTGGGTATAGGAAATGTCAAAAGGAGGGTGATAGACGACTTAGGATGTACATAGGGAGAGAGTTGGAGAGAGTGGGTGTGAGTTAGTGTGTTAGGAGGTGTCTATTGACCTTACATTTAAACTCCTGGAGGTTGTAGCCGTCGGGGAAGCAAGCATGCGGTAGGGAATTCCACAGGCAGGAAGTGCGAGAAAAGAAGCTGTTGGAGTAGAAATTGCGGTTACATTTTATCTGTTTCACTGTAAAAATGTGGGACCTAGTTGCTAATCTAGTATCTCGTGTAAATTCGTACCTAGGGAGCACCAGTGGTCTGAGTTCATCGGAGCAGAAGCCATGAAAGTATTTATAGAAGAGGCACAGGGAAGCCACGTCACGCCGGTGAGAGAGTGACTGCAGGCGGTCAGCCAAGTCGGTATCGATCACATTACAAATTCTCCGTTGTATTTTGTCAAGAACCGCGATGAGAATAGCAGGGGCACCCGACCAGATGTGGCAGCAGTATTCAATACACAGGTGGATGTTAGATTTATAGATGGGCAGGATAGATTCAGATGGAAAGAACTCCCGGACCCTGCACAGTGAACCGACTTTCATAGTAGCGGATTTAGCAATGGATTCGATGTAGTCAATCCACTTGAGGTCCGCTGAGAGTTTTGCTAAAAATGACTGTAAATTTTCTTCTTGCTTCAAATATAGCGATTGACAAATTGCTTAGCGTCCATTAGAACGTGAAAATTATCTAAAATGGAATTTTTATATGTTGTAATATCATGGTTATGCACGTGTTAAACCATGAAAAAACTTCTTTTTTTTTTTTTAATATTTTAGAACACTACTACAGTATTCATAGCTGATTCTATTAATTGACGGCTTAGGTTTTTTTAATATTGCCTCGAGGGTCTGTAGTTTGCTTTTGTTGTTTTCTTGGTGTAGAAAAGTTGTCTTACCAACCATTATTATTTTATATTATGAATATAGACAGGAATGCTGTTGTAGATGTCTAGAAATGGACGAATGGTCAGACATGTGTAATGTAAGACGTTTTGTTAATGTAGTTGTAAATCCAACATATATATTTGTTTTTTGTCGGAGATATATTCTCTTAAGAGAAATTTGAATTGATATATAATTTTGGTTTTACGTCACACATCAGTTGGTGGGAAGGAGTCATTACGGATAATGAAATTAGTAAAATTGTATTTTTTATAACGTTATTAATTTTTTTATTAGGACCACCGAGAGAGATATTAGTACAAATGAGATTTTTTATGATCTTTTCATTCTACTTGTAGTTATCGTGCATTTGATTACAATAAAAGAGTTTGATATGTTTGGGGTCTTTGTAGAAGTACCATATTCTGTTTGATGTCTGTTGAGGTTTTTGAAATAAGGTCTTATTTGTTCATCTACAATGTGGTTTGGAAGAAAAGAAAGCTTAAGTTTGCTTAACATATTTTTTACTTCAGAGTAAAATATATTTCTTGTGGAGGTTGATTTGTGCTTAGTAAATTGAATTGTGTATTAGTGCTATTTTGTAGTCGGGTATTCCGTCTTATAGTCGAGAGTGAAAGAGTTTTTGCTGGTTGTTTTTTTTTATATGGGGAGGTAGGAAATGTGTTATTGTTTGTGTCTATTAAAATGTCAAGGAAAGAGATTTTGTTTAAGTTCGTATGTAAACTTAAGGACAGTTTTTTAAGTGTTTGCAGTTCTATTATTTCTTCTGTATTTTTAACTAATATAAGAATATCATCAACGTATCGTACGTAGATGGAGGGTTTTTAGTGGTGCTAAATTTTCTAGGTTGGCCATGTAGAAGTTGCTGAAGGTTGAACCCAGAACTGAGCTAATTGAAATACCGCTTCGTTGCAGTTAGATATTATTTCTGTGGTCATAGAACGGGACTTCGGTGGTACAGGTTAAATGTAGTTTTTTTAATATTTTAGGTTTAATTTTCAGTTGGAGGCATAGAATTATTATTATATATATATATTTATAATAATGTCAATAGTTTCTCTGGCAAGAACGATTTTCAATATCAAGTGATAGTATGCTTTCATTATTAGGCGTTTTTTATATTTGTATAAGTTCAAGAGACGATTTTATGCTGTATTTGTTAGGTGTGTATGGTGTAATTAATTAGTTAAGAGTTACAGGAGTGGGTATTTGTGACGTAATAGGGTAAAGTGGAAAGTTAGGCTTGTGTGTTTTGATAGAACCATAAATGTATCTTGGTTTATAGTCCCCAATTATTTTGGTAAGTTTTAGATTGTCTTACTCCGCGTTGTTAGATTTGATTAATTTATTAATTTTTGCTTTTAACTAAGTGGTAGTGTTATCTAAAACAACATTCCTGTCTACATTCACAATGTAAAAAAGAATGATCGATGACACAACTATCCTACACCAAGAAAACAACAAAAGCAAACTACAGACCCTCGAGGCAATATTCATTAAAAAACTTAAGCTGTCAATTAATAGAATCAGCTATGAATACTGGAGTAAGGTTCTAAAATGTTCATAAAAAGAAGTTTTTTCATGCTTTAACATGTGCCTGACTGACATTACAACATATTAAAAAATTCAGTTTTGGATAATTTTCACGTTCTAATGAATGCTAAGCAATTTATCAATCGTTATATTTGAATCAAGAAGAAAATTTACAGTGATTTTTAGCAACACAGTTTTGCAGTTATTTTTTGTTACCACAATTCACACTCCTGAAGATGATTTTGGAAAGAGATTGAAAGTACTTGGGATCATCGAGAAATGACTAATAAAATCATCTGTCAAAGGTACAGCTCATTTCTTAGATCTTTCAATTATAATACACAAAAGATTATCTATGTGTATGAACGGATTTTATTAAAAATAAACAGACACAATGTTTGAAGTTTAATCTGACATATCTAAAAGATTTGCTGCCTAAATACACACACACGCATATATATATATATATATATATATATATATATATATATATATATATATATATATATATGAGTGCGATGGATAAATTGTCATACAAATTACACAAAAATCAAAATAACACTGGGTCTAACAAATACTTTTGTATAATTTTGGTAAATTTATCTTAAAACACTAAAAAGTAAATATATTTGTCTATATTTCTGAGATGAGGTAGTATTTACACTATTTACATTATTCGGACTATTGTCCTCATCTTTGTTGCCATTTGTACGATATTTCGATCGTTGTACGCCCCGGCCCTATTCAGGTGCTAGGAATTTCGAACCAAACCCTTTATTACAACCACTGGGGTATGTCATTCTCATTCTTTGTGTAGTAATGCCTCTTCTGGAAGTCATGTGTGATCCCCCTCTAATCCTGCAAGTTACTTGTTCGCCACTGCTGTGGCCTGGTATTGAACTCACAACTCTTTGGGTCAAGTCACCAACGTCTATATCCACTGGGCCATGTGTACTTAAGTACAAATGGCAACAAAGATGAGGACAATAGTCCAAATAATGTAAATACTGTAAAGAGTAAATGTATTCAATAAAACTGGTTTCAACCACTGCCTCCACACGACTTCGGAATCTCCTGCAACTCTTCCTTTTTAAGACAGTGAATGCTGCCATAATCTTTGCTTTCAGTTCATCTTTGGAGTTTCATTAATCTTTTGCTCAACTACACTCTACACATAATCGGATTGCAGAATATCTACTTAAATACGAGTATCGATCCAAAAATAATTTTCAAACAAATCATTTCCAATTGTCGGTTGTTTATAACCATTTCGTTAATCTTCGTTAATTTCCCTAATATATATATATATATATATATATATATATATATATATTAAGGAAGTGACAGAACACGTATATTATTAAACTCACTGTTCAAGCATTTACTTTTATAAAGAGTGCTCAATACACAGTAGAGCATTTATATATATATATATATATATATATAAATTCTGTACATCTAAAATATAATTTATAATAAATATTCACAGCTCTATATATTATATATCGAGCACTGTTTTAAATTAATGTTTTGGACGTTGTAAAAAAAAATTTCCTTCGTTCTGTATTCACTCGGATATATATGTATATATTAGTGCAATGGATAAATTGTCATACAAATTACACAAAAAACAAAATAACACTGGGTCTAACAAACACTGAAGAGTAACTGTATTCAAGAAAACTGGCTTCAGCCACTGCCTCCAGACGACTGCGGAATCTCCTGCAACTCTTTCTTTTTAAGAAGGTGAATACAGTCTGAGAAGTTACGTGTTCAGATATAAGGGATGATGTGGTCGCAGAAATGGTCTTACAGTCATGGCTGGGTTGATCACTCTAAACACCTTCGTAATCACCATTAAGCTCCTCTAGCTCTTTCCGAATCCTCTAATCTGTCCTTAGATCGACACCGACGCACACTGAAATGTTCGTATTAGAGCTTCCGGTGCGAATGCCAAGCAGTACATAATGCCATTTTCAAATTTCTGGCGGAGTAAATTGAGTCATGGTGCTCTTCTTCTCACCGATGGTGCCCAACTGACCCTACTATACTGTGCAGTCGACAAAATCAAAAACAAAGCATATACACGAAATTAAAATGGCAACAATTTCCCCATCGCAACCTCCATACGTATAAATTGATGCAACTATATGTGTAATAGAAAATTTGTTCTTTTGTTTTTTTTATTCAATGAAAGCAAATATTTGACATTCATATTGAACCAAGGACTACCAAATATACTTATATTTTATAAAGAATGCTCAATACAAAGTATATATATATATATATATATAAGTGCGATGGATATTGTCATAAAAATTACGCAATTACGTTTCTGATTTGTTAACGAACCAAAAATTTCACCATTCAACCCAATGTTCTAACCACTAAACCGCTGGTACATTAAATACAGAAAGTCTTATTTTATGTTGAGTACATTTCTTCATTTGAGTAAGTGAATGAAAAAAAAAGTCAATTTAGAGTGATTTTAATAAACTGTAAACAAATCAGGGGGAAAAAATGACTGACGGGATATGCCAACGTGTCACTAAAGTAAATTATTACAAGATGCGTGATCTCATTTTTCAAGATGGACGCTGTTCATTGTCGTATGAACTGAATTCGAAACAGTCGGATGTTGTCACGAAACACTGCTCTTATCCATTCATGACTCTGATGGGTTTTCAAATCAATATTTAACGACACTGTCTCGATAAATAAACATGAAAAAAAAGAATGGCTCTTCGATAAATGACCAGACGACAACAAATTATCTCGCGTTTTTATCGCTTTGATAACATAACAATATAGAATAGTGTACTAAACATGGCGATATGGTTGAGTTCATCTGCAAGTACAACGTGTTCTGTTTGTTGGGTGTCACAATTTTACTACACAAGCCTTCAAAATTTAAAAAAAAAACAAGTATGTAAACCGACATATTGATCGAAGAAAATTAGCCGCGTGCCACAAGAGTATATCTTTCTATCTATCTGTCTGCAATTCCTCTAACTTCGGCCACACTTGCTTTACATAGACATGTTATACCTTTTGAGGATCAGGATTATCCTGGGATTGAAAAACTGCCCTGCATTTTCTGCTTGAACATCCAGCATTTTCAATTGTGTCCGGATGAGGATGAAACAGTTAAAACTTTATATTTTAAAATAACTGAAAAATAAATTAGTGATTTTAAAAGTTTTTTTTAATTTATATCGAGTTTAAAGTAACACAAAATCTTTGGGAATTAAAAAAGAATGTAAGTTTAGTTTAAAATATCTCCAAAACTTTGTGAATTGACGAAATCAATTTTTATTTCTTCAAAATGCCAGAGAATGAGATTTTTTGTGATGTAAGGTTTTGAAACTACAAAGTTTGTGATAGGAATTTTAGACATGAATTGGAATTTCTATACGAATTGTTTCTTTTTTCTTTTCTTTCTTTCTTTTTTTTTTTTGTTTTTTTGGGAATTGAGCGCATCTCGAATCAGTTTGTGAGATTTTGAAGTTCCATGGAGTGAATTGAAGAATTCAAAGTTATTTCTTCAAAATGATCATTGCTGTTTAACCTGGACCAGAGATCCATTGGGTTTTGGACTGGAAGCCCAATTAGCCTTCCGAGGGAGCTAATTTAAAATCCCGCACTGAGTGCGGCTTTTAAACTCATAGGAAATATTTCCAATACAATTATTATTCACATAAATACCATTAAAAACGCGTTCAGACTTTATTTTCTACCCAATAACATACAATTTTAGAAACTTACCAAAAAGATTCCACAATAAAACACACATCGTTTAAAACAAAATGTCTATTGGCTTGAAAATTACACCATGTGAAATATATGACCAATCAGAGAAAACTAAAAAAAAAAATGTTTTTCTGGCACTTACTTTCGGAAAAAAATTTTGCTGGCCATAAAGTTTGGAATAGTCATTATCACAGAAAATGGGTTTCTCCGTTATTGAAATATTTAACAAGCATTGATAAAACGACAGCGGTCTAAGGATTTGATTTGAGAAAACTTTCCCCTGACATGAGGGATTTTATGACCTCTAGGGACAGCCACCCCCTGGTCAGGAGAGACGAAATTCCGAAAAATAATGTTTTTTGTGGAATTTTGCGGCGCTGATAATTAAAAGAGAAACGTACGATTTATTTTCTTACGAGGATTGAAATGCTAAAACACAAGTGTGAAACGACCACACACCAAAGATGCGATGGGAAATAAATTTTGGGGTGATAATTAAGATTTGGCTGTTGGGCTGGACCACGTCCCTCGAGCAATGATAAGAGGCACAAGAGAGAAAAAGACGAGGTTGATCGGATGACCAATGGGAGGATCCTTTTATTGGTCATTTGAAAATGCTAAGTGTACTTAAAGTGCATCACAACCAACCCCGCTGGATGCGAGACAATATAAGCAAGTGTTGATGGGTTTTCAGACAGTTGAATACAGTAGAGTTGGTTCGATCGTGAGTTCGGGAGGAACGACTTAACAGGAGAGACGTGTTGCTCCATGACTGCACGCCTTAGAAGAACCTCCGACTTTAGCCTGGTGCCAAACCAACCACCTTAGATAGTGGTATAGATTTATGGGAAATGATTAATTTCTCCAACACTATATTTTTAGGCAACACAAATGAATTACGAAACTTCCTTCTAAAAACAACAACAAAGAATGGTTTATTCTCTTAGTAGGCGTACAAGAGTGATAGTATATAAGTGTCCATTTGGTTCGCTGGTCGGTAGGCTGGTACTTGGTTTGTAGGAAGAGTGTGCGAAGCTAGTGGCAGCGTCTTCTTCAGCGAAAGGGTTCCAAGGGGAATCAGTGGCAACGATGTGAGAAAGACGTCTGTTTCCCCTGCTGGCTCATGGCTCTCTGCCTTTTGTCCGTTCTACCAAAATGGACTAGGAAAATAGTTCTAGAGAGGAAGAAGGAATTAATGCGCTCTGCCAGTTGATTGGTTAGTGAGTGACCGAATCTCCCGTCGGGGGCACTGATTCGCGAAAGGAAATAGATCTGTGGCTGCTACAGTGGGTTACATTTTATAGAAGCTGCGGGCTAGAGTGACAATTGTCTGCATACAAGAGTGATAAACTCTCACCAAATACCGTACCGAACAGAACATATATATAACACCTTATTGTTAATTTCAAAAAAATTCCCTTTTCCTGTTGTAACTCTCAGTTCTGTCTGGATCGACGATGAAGCGGATTTTGGCGACTTTCAACCGAAACCGGCTTTCTAATCAATCGAGCACAATGTGGGCAGAGCCCGGCTTTGAAAGGAAGTGATCGACTATCAGTCGGCTGTGGAGATTTTGCGCGTTTACGCGAAGGACCAAGGGAGGGGGTTCACACTTAATTATTACGTTATATCGGTTCTCCTATATGGCTGTGAAGCCTGGAAAATCTTCCAAAAAAATGAAGCAGAAACTATAAGACACTTTGATCTATTTTTCTTGGGTGGTCTCATAGAATATCAATCGCCTAGTTTCTAGCGTCTTGGGCATGATGGTAAACTGTATCTAGTAGCAAGGCCTTATTGAGAGGTTGTGAAGAAAATGAAACCACCTCTTAATTGCTGCTGTTCTCAGGTCCACCCTGACTCAGAGTGGTAGCACCTGTTAGTTCCAGGGGGTCCTCTTTTTTTCTTTGTTGTTTGTCGGTAACTTTTCATAGAGATTCTTTCGGTTGGATATAATAATCCACGAATCAAAAGCCGGAGTTGAGAATACCAGAAATTCCCTTTTCACAACTACTTCATGAACGAAAACTTTTTGTATTAACAAGTAGGACTGAGGCTCAACTGAATGACGTCCACATTACACCCTCGCTTGTCTCTAAGATAATCTCAAAATTTGACCCTCACAAAGCGAGCGGAGGGGACGGAATTCCAATCATAGTCTTAAAGAAATGTGCCCCTTGAACTCTCCTCTGTCCTTTCTAAGCTCTACAACTTCTGCCTATCTGCTTCCTGCTTTCCTGCCTGTTGGAAATCTTCCTCTGTAGTTTCTATATTCAAAAACACTGGAGAACCCTCGGACCCCGCAAATTACCGCCCTATCAGCCTTCTTCCGATCTTTGGCAAAGTGTTCGAGGCCATTATCAACGCCGAGGTGGTTCAGCATCTCACAGCACACAGGCTCCTCTCGGACAAGCAGTATGGTTTCCGCTTCACCCGGTCTACTGCTGATATGTTAACGACCATCACCAGATATATATACCAGGTACTCGACAGGAATGGCGAAGCCCGAACCGTCGCCTTGCATATCTCTAAAGCGTTCGACAGAGTTTGGCATGCTGGCCTTCTATGCAAACTGTGGAGCTATGGTATAACTGGACATTTGTTTGAATTAATCCAGTCATACCTCTCTAAACGCACATTGAAGGTGGTATTAAATGGACATGCCTCCCAGAACTACCATACGAACACGGGTGTCCCTCAAGGCTCTATCGTAGGTCCTACGCTCTTTCTGATCTACATTAATGATCTCCCTGATACCATAAGATCCCAAGTAGGTATGTATGCCGATGACACCACAGTTTACTCTCGCCTCGATCAAAACTCTGGTGTGGGCGACCAAGCTAACCTTGCAGCGGAGCTTGAAAAGGACCTACAATCCGCAGTGGACTGGGGTAAGAAATGGCTCGTAAATTTTAATGCTTCTAAAACGAAGCTACTATCAATTAACCATCATAGACAATTGCACCTACCTCTCATTAGCATGGACCAGGCTTGCCTCCCAGAGAGTAAAACACTACGCCTCCTTGGTCTCACACTTTCAGCGGACCTCAAGTGGAATGACTATATCGGATCCATGACTAAATCCGATGCTAGGAAAGTCAGTTCTCTGTGCAGGGCCCGGAAGTTTTTTCAGCTTGAATCTATCCTGCACATATATAAATCTACCATCCGCCTGTGTATTGAATACTGCTGCCATATCTGGTCGGGTGCCCCTGCTATTCTCCTCGGGCTTCTCGATAAGGTACAGCGGAGGATCTGTAATGTGATCGATACTGACTTGGCAGACCGCCTGCAGTCTCTCTCTCACCGGCGCGACGTGGCTTCCCTGTGTCTCTTCTATAAATACTTTCACGGCTTCTGCTCCGATGAACTTAGATCACTTGTGCCCCCTAGGTACGAATTTCCACGAGATACTAGATTAGCAACTAGATCCCACCCTTTCACAGTGAAACCGATAAAATGCAACCGCAACTTCTACGCCAACAGTTTCTTTTCTCGCACTTCCCGACTGTGGAATTCCTTTCCACATGATTGCTTCCCTGACGGCTACAATCTCCAGAAGTTTAAATGTAAGGTCAACAGACACCTCCTAACACACTAACTCGCTCCCATTCTTTCAAACACTCTTCCCATCTACCCTAACCCCGTCCTCTGTATCCTTACCCATATATCACCTTCCTTCTGACATTTCCTATATCTAACCACTCTTTCTCTTTACCTTCCCCTATGTAGCCCCATGCGCAATAGTGGCAGTAGAATGCCTTGCTTGGGGTGAAATGATTTAAAAAAAGGTCTCAGTAGAGTCCTTTACTATAAATTTTAACCTTTTTGTTGACTTTCTAAATATTTTTTTTATAATTGTCTCTCTCCAGGAGCATGACAGGAGGGATTTTTTTTAATCATTTCACCCCACGCAAGGCGGTACCGCCACTGATGCGTAGGAGGCTACATAAGAGAGTAAAGGTTTAGACAGGGGGAGAGTGAAGAGAAAGACGAACCAGTTACGAGGGTATCAGAGAAAGAGCAAGAGAAGGATGGGAGCACAGGAATGAAGACAGTTGGGAAGGTAGAGAGAAAGGAAAAGAACAAGATACACGGGGTGATGTAGAAAGAGTGAAGAGAAAGACGAACCAACTACAGGGGGTGAAAGAGAAAGGGCAAGAGAAGGATATGAACACAGGAGTGAAGACAGTTGTGAAGGTAGAGAGAAAAGAAAAGAACAAGATACACGGGGTGATGTAGACAGGACTGGAGTTAAGTGGATAAGAGATAGGAATTGACATTGCATTTAAATTCTTGGAAGTTGTAGCCATCAGGAAAGCAAGTATATGGAAAGGAGTTCCACAAGCGGAAAGTGCAAGAAAAGAAGCTGGTGGAGTAGAATTGATGGCTGCATTTGGTTGCACTAGCTGTAAGTGGGTGGGACCTTGTTGCCAGTTTGGTTGCACAAGTAAATTCTAGTGGCAGGGGCACCAGTGACTTAGGTTCGTCGCAGCAGAACCCCTGAATATATTTGTAGAATAGACAGAGGGAAGTCACATCCCGCCGGTGAGAAAGTGGCCGGAAACGAGCTATCACATTACATTTTCTCTTTTGGAGCCTGTCGAGAACACTGAGGTGAACAACAGGGGCGCCTGACCAGATATGACAGCAGTATTCTATGCACGGTCGGATGGTTGATTTGTATATGTGCAAGATAGATACAATCTGAAAAAAACTTCTTGGCACAACACAGAGACCCAACCTTCCTAGCAGTGGATTTAGCTATTGACTCAATGTATAATTTCACTTGGGGTCGCATTGAAATTTACAAGCCACTTCTTACCCCAGTCTGCCACTGAGTGTAGTCCCTTCTCAAGATTAGCAGTGAGGATATGTTTGTTCACCTCGCTACTTGGGATTTGATCACGTCTGGGAGATCACTTATGAAGATCAGAAAGACCGCTGAGCCTAGGATAGAGACCTGGGAGACATCAGCGTTCGTGCGGTAGAATGTGGAGGCATGCCCATTTAAGACGACCTCCGTTATGCGATTAGAAAGGAAAGATTGAATCAGATCAAGCAAGCCTCCAGTGATACCATAACCCTGTAGCTTGCATAAAAGGTCAGCAAGCCAAACCCTGTCAAAAGGCTTGGAGATATCCAGGACAACAGCACGAGCCTCATCGGACTTATCGAGGGTATATATATATATATATATATATATATATATATATATATATATTGTATCGAGGCAGCAAATAATTTTCCAACATATATTGTTAAATATAAGAGACAATGAATGTCTATTATGTTTAATCATGAGCCGTTCTAAACGTTCTAAACGTAGTATTTTGGCTTTAATTTCAGTTGAAAATAAAGACAAAAATTCTCCAACATTTACCGTCTAAATAACCTCTCTGAAGATGGCTCATGTGAGCCGAAAACTTAGAAGCAGATTAATAAAAAAATTATCCAATTTATTCACAGTCCCTAAGGCCCTTTCATTCAATATCTCATCAGGAGAAAATCATTGGAAATCTATCTTATAAATGGAACTTTGTCTGTGTGTGTGTGTGTGTGTGTGTCCGTTACCTATAGACTCCGAAATGGCTGAACCGATTTTCTTAAAAATTTACACAGTTGTACCGTAAGCGTCTGCGAATGTTCTTAGCTAGGTTTTGTGTTGAGGTAACCCCGATAAATATCGATAATCGAAAAAAACGGGTTATAGAAGGAGTGGTCCGATTTTAATCAAATTTGATACACTCATAGACAAAGACGTAAGAAACAATATTCAGAAGTTTCAAGGTTGCAGTTCTTACAATAGTGCAGAAAATCGATTATATATATATATATATATATATATATATATATATATATATATATATACAGCAAGATGTTTGTGTGTGTATCTGTTTATCTGCCTGTATGTCTGTATTTTTTTTTTTTTTCAGCCCTTTTATTTTAGTTTTTGCTTCGGGTTTGGCTCTAAGTAGATATAAGTAGATATAATTGTAGTTCTTAGTCTCCGCCATGACACCATTTTCTCAGAGGACTTATTTAGCCTTCAAAATTCATTTTACGACGAAAAAACTTATTTGATATCGATACCAGGAAATCAACATTTGACTTACATCCATTCATTTTTCTTTCAGTCTACGGTTTCACTTTAACTGGAAACAACTATTGCTTTTTAGTCTTTCGTTCCAACGTCCAAAGAGTCTGAGCTGCAGGACCATGGATTAGTTTTAAAGCTTTCATTACACCCGAGCAACGCCGGGCTATACTGCTAGTATAAATTAAACAAAAAGAACAGCAACGAAAATAAAGAGAAAAATAAAGGAGGAATCACGCTAAAATCAATATTCATAAATATATATATATATATATATATATATATATATATATATATATATATACTTCGAGGGGAGGAGAAATCGAGGGTAAATAATTAGCAAGAGACAGTTAAAATATCCTCTAATATATTTAGAGACTTCCGAAAATCCTTCTGCCGGCAAAGAGAAGGTTTCCGTAAAGATATACAGACTAATTCCAAAATCTTTAAATGATTATTGGAACCAGCTATATGTAAAATTTTGAAACACTCTTTCCTATACGACTTGGCACAGGCTATATTCTCTACTAGGTATTGAGCAATAGCCAATTCCATATTTGTAGAGGGAAGATAACACGTTATCTTTTTTGCCAAGTCACATTTTAGAAGGGACATGTTGATTAAGTATTGTTTCCAAATGTAAGGTTGTACGCCCCACATAACCAGCAGAGAACTGGCAAGTAAATTCATATCCTGTTTTTGGACAATAACGAACTCTTCCTATTATGATGAATACCGGGAGAATATGCCTCTCATGGATGGGGGAGTTGAGTTGGGTTGAGTTACCCCGGTTTAATACTTGGTAGTCAGACTGACGTGTAACACTCTTGTATTTGTTTTCCGTTAAATATATGTTTCGCTAATTCCCGAATTCGCATTTTCTTCTGGACCTATTCCGGGTCCACAACATATACCAAATTACTTAATTTGATGTAGGGCAATATATATATATATATATATATATATATATATATATACCCACAAAATGATCTTTATTACAGTAGAGAGGATTTTTAAAAAATAATATCTCAGATTGAAAATATTTCTTTCTAGATAAGTGTCAAAAATAATTTGCTCTTTCAGATTGTTACACTTCGTTCTATTCATGCATGTTTATAGTTGGTACTATTCTAGTCACGGTATTGAGGTTTGAGCTCAACCACACCAGATTTTTTTGCTGCTGTTACAGTGCAAACATGGCTGCTCCTTTAGCAGTATGCACCAACAAGGAAAATTATAATCAATCCACTTCAATGCCACCAAAGGGCAAGAGGATAAGAGAAGAGAATGAGGAGAAAAGACAATAAAAGAACAAGATTCAGAAAGAGAGAAAATGCCAATTGACATTACGTTTAATTTTTTTAAGAACACAGGTGAAAGTGAAGCAAGACACTAAAAGAGGTCCACAGAAAATAAATGCTAGAAAAGAAATTATAAGAATAAAATTTAGAGCTATATTTAGCTATTCCAAGAGTAAAACAATGAAACCTTATAGCGAATCTCATAATCTCTTTTAGGACCGATCATATTACAAACCCTTCTTTGGATTCTGGCAAGAATCACGAGATATATAGCAAGAGCACCAGAATAGATATTGTAACAAAATTCAAATGAATTGTAGGTGAATTCTTGGACATTTCACAGATATCATGATGGATGGCTATTCTCTTATGGTGTCTCCTCCACTTGGATGTCTACTGAGGCTCAAGCTCAGCTTAGACCTCAAGTTGAACTTATATTGCTGAAGATGCTGGGAAAGTGGTTGGTTTTTTGTACCACACCAGTAAGCATCTAACTCCCACTGTTATAGATTGTTTTTACCACAGCGAGATCAGACCAAAAATGGTTGGTTCATTCTACTGCTATGGTAATCATCTAACTCACAGTTATAGATTAACTATACAAGAGCCAGATCAGACCAGATATGGTTGCTTCCTTCTACTGCTCCTGTAAAGATCTAACACCCACCGTTATACACTGTTTTTACAAGACCCAAATCAGACCAAAACTGGTTGGTTCATTCTACTGCTATGGTAAGCATCTAACCCACATGGTTATAGATTGTCTTTAAAAGAGCCAGATCAGACCAAAAATGGTTAGTTCTATTGACTGCTCTAGTAAGCATCTAACACACACTGTTATACACTGTATTTACAGGAACCAGATCAGACCAAAACCGGTTGGTTCATTCTACTGCTCCAGTAAGCATCAGACCCCCACTGTTATACACTGTATAACCAAGAGCCAGATCAGACCAAAACTGGTTGGTTCATTCTAATGCGGCGGTAAGCATCTAACACCCACTGTTATACACTGTATAACCAAGAGCCAGATCAAATCAAAACTGGTTGGTTCATTCTACTGCTGCGGTAAGCATATAACACACAGTTATACACAGTATTTCCAAAAGCCAGATCAGACCAAAACTGGTTGGTTCATTCTACTGCTCCAGTAAGCATCATACCCCCACTGTTATACACAGTATTTCCAAAAGCCAGATCTGGCCAAAACTGTTTGGTTCATTCTACTGCTCCAGTAAGCATCTAACTCACATGGTTATAGATTGTCTTTAAAAGAGCCAGATCAGACCAAAAATGGTTAGTTCTATTGACTGCTCTAGTAAGCATCTAACACACACTGTTATACACTGTATTTACAGGAACCAGATCAGACCAAAACCGGTTGGTTCATTCTACTGCTCCAGTAAGCATCAGACCCCCACTGTTATACACTGTATAACCAAGAGCCAGATCAGACCAAAACTGGTTGGTTCATTCTAATGCGGCGGTAAGCATCTAACACCCACTGTTATACACTGTATAACCAAGAGCCAGATCAAATCAAAACTGGTTGGTTCATTCTACTGCTGCGGTAAGCATATAACACACAGTTATACACAGTATTTCCAAAAGCCAGATCAGACCAAAACTGGTTGGTTCATTCTACTGCTCCAGTAAGCATCATACCCCCACTGTTATACACTGTATTTACAAGAGCCAGATCTGGCCAAAACTGTTTAGTTCATTCTACTGCTCTCATAAGCATCTAACACACACTGTTATACACTGTTTTCACAGGAACCAGATCAGACCAAAACCGGTTGGTTCATTCTACTGCTCCAGTACACTGTATAACCAAGAGCCAAATCAAACCAAAAGTGGCTGGTTCATTCTACTGCTGCAGTAAGCATCTAACATCCACTGTTATGCACTGTATTTCCAAGAGCCATATCAGACCAAAACTGGTTGGTTCATTCTACTGCTATGGTAAGCATCAGATCCCCGCTGTTATACACCGTATTTCCAAAAGCCAGATCAGACCGAAAATGTTTGGTTCATTCTACTGCTCTAGTAACATCTGAGTACTCATGCTGGGTTCTGTCTTTTCGAGAACTAGAGCCGACTCAAAAATGAAGCATTGCTGCCACATTTTGGCCAGAGATGCCCAGTGTTCACTTACCTGTCTTATTAGAGTTCAAAAGTGTCCCCATGTTCTTATGAGTGATGATTATTTTCTACCCTACAATCTCTTTCCCATAATTTATATTTAAAACAAAAAGAAAATAAACAAGAAAAAAATGCAAGAAAATAAAAATTTATTCATTATTTTCATGGCACTTTTCTGAACTACAAAAAATTTTCAATTGAAAAAATATAAATTTTTGACAATGACACAAATTTCGTGATGTTTTTATTTATTTTAATTTTCTGAAGCACAAACAAAAAAAAAACATGCATTTGGCAGAACTCAGAAAATCTTATCTAAAACCAAAGTGAACTCTGGTCACAGCCACTTCTGTTATTTCAACATTTATGTCTTGCTAATCCAGCTCTAGGAATGGAACCTCAGACAGTTGCTTCAAATCTCTAACACAGAGCTCTACCTGCCAATTTAGTTTTAGATTATGTCGGAATACAATCAGAGAGAATTCAATCAATTTTATTTCAAGGCTCCAAATTTATGTTTATAAAAGGTTGGGAAGCAATCAGGAGGGTGTTTTTTTTTTTTGTTTGTTTTTTTTTCAATTATTAAAAACATTCTTATTAAACATCATTTTTTTTCAAGGTTTTTGTTTTTCCTAGGAGGGAAAAAAACAGTTCATATGACTATAGGTTTTTCCTTTTTTTTTTTTTTTTTTTTTTTTTTTATCCTTTTGATTGCTTTTGGAAGTAAATTTTAATAAACTTCAAAATTAGCTGAGATTTTTTTTTAAAATCTTTAATGTCTTTAAATTTTTAAACTGATCAGTTAGCAATCAGTATTTTCTTTCTTAAAAACAAAAAAATATTACCAAAAGTAAATTACAATTAATGTGAACCAAAAGAAAATAAATGTAGTGGTGGGTGAGATATATATATATATATATATATATATATTGATTAATTACTTAGTTTCTGGTCATAATAAGGTTAAGCCAGTGCACATTTGTATTAAAAAGTGTTCAATACAATTATATTGTAGAACTTTTGAATATTTTCCATTTGTAAATGAGTTAAGACACCACTCATGGTAGAAACATAGGTCGCGTAATAACTTGTTTACAAATGGAATATATATATATATATATATATATATATATAAAAACATCCGATGAGGAAAAAATTCAGTTGACAAAACAACCACGAGCACCCAGTGAGAAATGAACCTGCAGTCAGTGGGTTTGTCCAACAAGAACACAAACCACCACACTGCAGCAAGTAAATAGATTAATGAAGAATTTTCATTCTCTCAGAGTAGAATCCTTCCAGACTATTATATCACAAAATTTCAAGTTAACAAATCCTGTTTTATTTTCTGAAGCTGGGCAAGGGTTAATGTCAAAAAATCAAGCTGGATTAAATACGTGGAAGAAATAAAAAAAAAAAAAAAATACTTTGTAAGAGTTACGTCTCTCGAAGTGTGAAATAATAAAATGGAATAAAGTGTTAATAACTGAATGACACAAAAACTGAAATTCAACTTTTTTTTTTCTTTTAAACCAAAGTCGATCAATCTATAACTAAAAACATTTTAGCCTGACACTTCTAAAAAGAAATTCAAAACTCCACTCTGCTACTTTTTTTTTTTTTATAATCATATCGCCCCAAGCAAGGCAGTTTACTGCCACTGGTGTGGCAGTAAACTGTGGTTACATAGGAGAAAAGTTATGAAAAAAAGTAACAGGTTATAGGGGGTGTCAGGAAATGAGTAAGAGAAGTATGACTGTGGCCATAAAATGAGGGATCAGCTTATATATTGAATGTGATGTAAAATTGATCCCCCACTTTATATTTACATTATAATCGTATATTTTTTTTAATATATAATCATATTGCCCCAAGCAAGGCAGTTTACTGCCACTGGTGTGCAGGGGGTTACTTATGAGAAAGAGTGATAGGTTATAGGGGGTGTACAGTCTTTATTTTTGCTTTACCATTAATTCTTTCTCTACAAAGTTATTGGATCTTTTCTGTTAATTTCCCTAAAATAATGTAAAGTTCAGTCAGTTAAGTACCATACATGATACACGCTTTGGGTGATCATGTCTCAAAAGAGACATGACTGACTGGGCAGAAGATTATCCTGCAGTAGGTTTCCATTACTTTCTGTGGTAGACTGGTTGCCAGCCAAGGCTATAGAACCCAATCTGTTCTGTTATTTGACTCATAGCTAGAGGGGAAGAGATGTATTATATTATTAAGTAGTAATTGGTAAGGGATCAGTTTATTACTTCATAACAATAGAAAACCGATCCCCTACTTTATGCCCAGTAGAAACCTTAATCATGATTCCAAATATTATATTCAGTCAGTCAGTTAAGTGCCATACGTCATACACGATTGGTTTCGAAAAAGACATGACTGACTGGGTAGAAGATTATCCCGCAGTAGGATGCCATTGCTTTCTGCGGTAGACTGGTTACCAGCCAAGGCTACAAAACCTAGTCTGTCTTATTATTTAACCCATAACTGGAGGAAAGAGATGGATTAATACTTTTCCAAAGGGTATTTGTGCATAAGAGAATGCGAGGAACTCAGCTCCCAGATTTATCGTTCCAAGTCAATATCCACTGCACATTCAAATGTAAAGTTACTTAATGCAAATATTAATGCCCCCCACCCCCACCAAGAAATTATAGATTTTACATCAGTTTGTTTGGTTTAATTAAATTTTTGGCATGTTTTTTTTTTAATTATTTTAAATTAAAGATTGTTTAGCTTGCCATGAAGTTGCTGAATTTAATATAAGAATGCAACGTCAATGTCAACAAGAAAGTTGTTCTCTTCTTATAGGGAATGAAAATTCTTCCTACATCAATGAAACACTCCAATATGAGTTTAAGCTTAACAGGTCAATAGAATAGATATTTGTCTCTGGTCAAAGTTGGAGACGTAAGGCAAAAAATAATAACAAATGCTTTTTTAACAAATTTTAAAGGATATTTTTTAATTTTGCTGTGTATTTTAGTAAATATAAATTCTTTTAATTTTAATTTCGGTGGAGAATTAACAGAAAAGATCAAAATTATTTAAATTTTTCAAATTCTTCAAGGAGTGGAAGGGAGAGTAAAAAGATAAACGTTGCTAAGAAAGGATGGGATGTTGGGGAGAGCCATGATTGTCCTGAATGGACATAGCACATAAAAGTATTGACTTTGTCAATGTTTTTATTTTATTTGATGCTTAATAATTTTTTTTTTTTTTTTTTTTTTTTTTTGCAAAATCAGCAGATGATTTTAAACTTCTTTTCTTTCTTTTTTAAATTCATTTTAGCACAAGTTGAATAGAATTTAAAATTTTGCCCTAAACATTTTTGGTCCCCACAGTAAAGAAAAAAATTTAAAAAAATGTTTTTTTAATTTATGAAAATACATTTAATGATAAGTTTTACAGCAGAAATATTTTTTTGCTATTGGAAAATACGTTGAGTGTCTATCAGGATTTGATCTTGGAACCTGTCATGTTTTATTCCAAGTTAATACTACACCAAGCCAAATGTTGAAATTCAAATTCTTCTGAACACTAAGAACCAAATAACATTTTCTCTTTTCCTTCTTTTTTATCTATCTCCACCCCATCTCCCAGGTTGGGACAGACAGAAAGTGAAAAGTTTACATTATATAAACTAGGTATCTCCACTTTTTGCTAA
Organism: Ascarosepion bandense; assembly: GCA_037127315.1. Classification (NCBI taxonomy): domain Eukaryota; kingdom Metazoa; phylum Mollusca; class Cephalopoda; order Sepiida; family Sepiidae; genus Ascarosepion; species Ascarosepion bandense. The sequence continues at coordinate 5,873,294 of JBBBDQ010000490.1, read as the reverse complement.
AAAAAAAAAAAAAACGGCATAGTATGATGAAAACAGTTTTATCGTGAAAATATTTTGTTATTATTAAGAGGAAAGACCAAAGAAATTTTTTTATTAAATTTTTTTAATCCTTTCAAGCTCATTCAAATTTTTGTGTAAAAATTTTACCCCACCACTGACACAAGAAAAACAAAAAATACGATAGAAAATTTAACCTCTTTTTTTGAATTAAAAATTCCATTGTTTTGAAAATTCTTGCAAAAATCAAAATTTTCAGGGTTTATTCACAAATATGAATGAATGAAATTATTTTTAAATATTTTGGTTTTTCTTTTTTGTTTTTAGAAAATTTTGGGAAAAAAAACATTTACTCATTTTCCAGAAAACTGAATCGTAAAATAAAAATATGCATCAAAACTATGACATTATTTCATTAAGCAAGCTTTTTAATTGCTTTTATAAATAAAATATATTAAGGACACTATAGTCTTAAGAAACATTTTTTTAATGAATTTTTACAAGAATTTTTTAAAATTATAATTTATAAAGTTTAAAATCTTAATTCTGTACTAATTCCAGCCTTTTAGATATTTACAATTTAGATAATACAAATTGTCAAACACCAATCGTTTTTTTTTAAGTTTGAATTATTTTTGTGTGTGTGTGTGTGTGTGTGTGTGTGTGTGTGTGTGTGTGTGTGTATAAACATGCCCATTTTTGTAAGTCTGGAAAACTATACATAACATCAGAAAGTAAGTGATGACTATTTTTAAAATTTCATAAAACACAGAAAATACTTTCCTAAATTTTAAACATTACTGAGTTCTTAAAAACTACAGAAAAAAAGATGTTTATGCTGTTTTCTTATGTCTTACAAATAATCTCCAGAGAACATTAGACTTGTCAACACAGCTACTGTCAAGTTAAAAAATGTTTTCTGTAATATTTTAAACTTAAAGTAAATAATACTTATTTTAAATCAGATTAAGTATATTTTAAATAAGCTAATATTCCTCAGTTTCAGAAGAGTATATTTTATTTTTGCATGATTTTTAAACCCAAGAACTTGTATTTAAAATATCTCTGAAATGAACGACTTTGTCAATGTTCCTGAACAAAATAAAGAACACTGATTCCAATCGATATCATTTCTGTTAGAAATACACCAGAGTTTTTTTGCTAACTAAAAATAGTAAACTTAATCCTTTAGTTTTTAACTAAAGCTAAAATGAAAGTTCCAAGAAAGCTTTTTCATTTTTTTAATTAATTTGAAACCTTAGGTATCACGATTTTTGTGAAGGTACCTAAAAACTATAATATTGGCATTTTATATATATATATATATATATATATAGATATAGATATATAAGGACTGAGAGCGGTCTGAAATATCAAATATAATAATAGAAATAAACAAATACTGTCAAAAAAATACATTTTTAAACTTAAACTTTTTAGCAGTTTTTCCGATATATATATTTTTTTTTCAGTGTTTTTACACACTTTATGCCCAGTATGCAAACACAATTGAATAAAAAGCTTGATCACAGTACATTGTCTTCAAGGAAACTTATATATACACTACCAACCATAATTATTAAGCCACTCCAATTTTTTAAAAGAAATTATGTATTTCACACTATTTTTAGTATTTATTACCAAATGAAAATAGAATTTTTCTTTTGTTATTATTACTTTGCAAAATTTTACAAGGCAAGGAAGCAAAGATGAACTCGTTTGAATCACCTTAAATGTTCTTCATTCTTCATTGATGAAACTGCAATATAGATAATTATTAAATAAATTCATTTGATGTTATTGTGCAGTATTAACAAAAGAGCCATTCTATTTTCATTTAAAATTATTACTTGGCAATAAATACTAAAAAATAGTACGAAATACATCATTTTTTTTAAACACTGTGGTGGCCTAATAATAATGGCTGGTCGTGTGTATAAATTGCCAGGGATTCTAAAAAAGTTATACCTGCATAAGAGAAACAAGATACTATAAGTTTACTGACGGATTGAAAAACATTGGTCTCAGATCATCTTTTTTTGCAATTTCAAATGGAAAATGAAATTGTAAATGTTGGCAGGATAAGAGCAAGAAAAAAGCTGGCATGAGGAAAAAAGTGAATTGAAAAATAAGAATAAAAAATGAGTGACAAACAAGAAAAATGGATAAACCAAAAAAAAAAATTCCTCAAAGAATCTCGGGTGCAAATGTAAACAGCAAAGATGATGAACCTTTTAAACATTGGTGACTTTGATATCTAAGACAAGCTATCGGCTTTAAGTAAAAATCACAAAGGGAAATGTTTGAGCTAGCAAAGATTTTTTTTAATCATTTCATCCCATCAGTTAGTTAAGTGTTATACGTGATACACGCTTTGGGCGATCATGTCTCGAAAGAGACATGACTGACTGGGCAGAAGATTATCCCGCAGTAGGTTGCCATTGCTTTCTGTGGTAAACTGGTTGCCAACCAAGGCTACAGAACCCATCTGTCCTATTATTTAACTCATAACTGGAGGGAAGAGACGGATTAATACCTTTCCAAAGGGTATTTGTGTGTAAGTGAATAAAAGGAATTCAAACTCTGCTCCTCAATTTCTCATTCTGAGCTGATATCCACTGCACCACAACGCACATCCGTCACTAAACACTTACAGCACGTGGTATTCCCAAGCAATCACCCATCTAAGTACTGACTAAAAGGAATGGATATGAAAAGAGAAACAAATATTCAAATAAAGATCTCTGGAAAACAGTAAAAACTGCTGCACGTAAAGATAAAACAGTTAACAAAATCGGGGACTGAAAGATTGATGAAGGTTGTAGAAGATCGAAGAGCCCAGATAAACACGCAAAGAGAGAACTTGTACTAATCAAATATGCTTTTATGGCCGATATCTTTTAGGTTTACCAATATCTATAAAAGTGACGAGGGTGGACGTTGTCTAAGTATTTGTTTGTTTGATAGATTTGACTTAGCATCTGCATTTTGCAGTCTAGCTCGACGGGAATTGTGCTCAGATGTAGATCAAAATTTTAGAACGCTAATGACACCTGGAAATTTTTCAGAAAGCTAAAATTAGGGGTAGAAAAATATATATTATCACCCCACAAAGTCAGGGATCAGTTTATGTATTGATTATGATATAGAATCAATCACCCCACTTTATATTGTCTACATAGGTTGCCCCTCTCACTTCCACCCTAATCCAATCGAGACATTCTACCTTGTTATCTATAAAAGTGACGAGGGTGGACGTTGAGTATTTGCTTTGTAAATTCATCATATGTTTTTTATTCTTATTATTCCTTAAACTACCCAAGTGAAACTGGGCTAAACTGCTAGTCTATGTCTATAAAAGTGACGAGAGTGGACGTTGTGTAAGTATTTGCTTTGTAAATTCATCATATGGTTTTTATTCTTATTATTCCTTAAACTACCCGCGTGAAACCGGGATAAACTGCTAGTTAATAAATAAAATTTCATTTTGCACTTTGCTTGCATAATAAAATCTGGAACAGCCAAAAACAATTCATTATTTTTTCATGACGGTAAAAATTATAAGCTGAAATTTACATTGTTCATTTTTTATATAAATGTATATCCTGAAAACTTAACCAATTGATACTGTTAAATTTAAATTTGATTGTGAAAGCATTGGTTCATATAAGAAAATTCGACAGTGCTAAATCATATTTTCCGGGTTCAAATTCCAGTAAATACAAATGATTTTATTTTCATTGCTAAATTAACACAGCAAACCCTCAATTTAAAGATCTATAACAGATTTCAGATTTAACAAACCTTATCACTCAAGTGGAATTTTATTTCTGCATATTAGCCATTACAGAAATATTGTCAATTACCTTTCATTTTTCTTCTGTAATAACCAGTATTTTTTAAGAGAATATGGATCTCCATGATAGAATTTAGATAAAACTAGCACTATAGCCTGGCATTGCTCAGGTGTAATGAAAGCTTTAAAACTAATCCATGGTCCTGGAGCTCAGACTCAGCCTAAAGAATATTTGTGTGAAGTTTGGTGAGAATTGGATAAAAATTGTAGATTTGTATAAAGAACATACAAACAGACACACACACAAACATCTTGCCTTTTATACATATATATATATATATATATATAATCGATTTTCTGCACTATTGTAAGAACTGCAACCTTGAAACTTCTGAATATCGTTTCTTATGTCTTTGTCTATGAGTGTATCAAATTTGATTAAAATCGGACCACTCCTTCTATAACCTGATTTTTTCGATTATCGATTTTCGATATTTATCGGGGGTACCTCGACACAAAGCCTAGCTAAGAACACTCGCAGACGTTTATAGTACAACTGTGTAAATTTTCAAGAAAATCGGTTAAGCTGTTTCGGAGTCTATAGGTAATGGACACACACACACACAGAGAAAGTTCCATTTATAAATAAGTTTAGATAAAATTTTAATCCAATCATTTTTTTTAACATTTTTGACAATATAAAAAGTGAATAAATATTCTTTATAATTTTAGATTGTGCTGCGTAGGTAATTAATGTTTTTACATTTAGGAAAAACTATGACATTAATAAACATTTTGACGTGTTCATTAAATTATGGGTTTACTGTCCATCAGTATTTCCCACCTGAGAGACGTCCTTTCCCACCTGAGAGACGTCCTTTTGAAAGAAAAGTTTTTATATGGAATATTTTAGTTCTTTAATGCATTTCCTGGAATTTCACAAATAAATATATTCATTCTAATTTATTAAAATTTATTAAAAAAGAAAAAGCCCAATTTAGAATGGACTTCTTATTAATCTGACAGATTTTTTCACTTTAAAACTATTTTTAGTGGATTCTCTTATTTGAGAGGCTGACCCATTTATTTAATAAACTTATATTTAACAAGCCAGCTTTCCCTGACGATCCATTTAGTTGAAACCTAGGTAGGTTCATCTGGCTCATTAGGTGCTATTTAGTTTGCTCTACCTTTGTGTTAATCGCTTTCTGTTAGATGATGACTCGTGTCGGGTTTTTTCTTTGGGCTTCATGCTGATTTCGGTGCGAACACTTTTGACTGACATTCATGCCCTAAGCTCTTTCTTTTACAACCATTTTTTCCTTCTTTCAATAGTTTTCGAGACAAGTATAACTATATGTCTAGGTTAGTCTATCGAGCACTGTTTAAATCAAATAACATGGAACAAATAGATATAGGGTATTCACTTAAGAATATACCCATACCTGACCGTCACTCATATGAATTATGTTTATTAAGGAAAATAGAGAAGTGTAGTGCAAATATGAGATGGAAAGCGTACTTCTACCTAAATAATTAAAGAGCCAGCTTTCTCTGACAAATTTGTTTAGGTGAAACCGAGGCAGATTCGTCAGGTTTTTTCTTTGGGCTTTGTGCTGATTTTGGTCCTAAAACGCTTTTGACTGACTTTCATTGCCCTAAGTTCTTTCTTTTTTTACGTCCATTTTTTTCTTCAGTCGATAGTTTTCGAGGAGAGTATAATTATAATCACGTTTATTTAATAAACTCTATATTTATTTTCATAAATCAGAATATTATATTTATTTTCCTCTACCAACTTCAATGTTTGAGAAATCTTAAAGAAAAAAATCTGTCCTGTGACAGGATTTGAATCTGCATCCATGAGAGCCGGAGGAGCTACCATTTAAGCCCGGCATGCCTTAACCAACTTGGCCATGAAGAGCAGTTGATCAGACAAAGCCAAATTTTGTGCTGTTAAGCAAAATTTCTCTCATCACAGAATCTCTGTTTTTCATATCTGCATAGTTCTGTATCCAAATGTAAGCAAAGAATTTTAGAATTAATTTTTTTTATTAATCTGACATATTTTTATGACTTTAAATGTTACTTTTAGTAGATACTCATATTTGAGTAGACGCTCCATTTATTTATTAAACAGTATATATTTATTTAGTCTACTGACCTGAATGTTCAAGAAATCTTATTAAAGAAAACTTTGTGCTCTCTGGCAGGATTTAATAAATAAGCAGAGAATCGACTTCAATACAAGTATCCATTAAAATAACATTTAAAGTGATAAAAACAAAAGCGCATGTACGTTAATGTTGGGATGCCCGCGCCTAATCGGCTATAATGGACTATTCCATGACTATGTAAAGTAGTGGTGGCATCTACGTGGGGTAGAGAGTGTGCCGAGCAGCCGATCGACAAGTCAGTCGTAGACTTTCGGTGATGACCTGGAAGTACCCATTGCTCATACTATGTCTTACGACGGTTGAGACGATTAACCCTTATTCTTGTATTGGATACTAATAACCTTTGTAAATACTATTTTCACGGAATACAACAATTAACCTATTCCTGTTGTTGAGTTATTTATTCTTACTCACGACATAACAGTTAACATTATTTTTCATCGGGTGTTCCACAAATTAAAACCAATCTAAAATTAAGGGATTCTGTCATGGGCGGACCTGAACGAGACTACCACCACCTTTAAATTTGTTGTTTTTCATTTTTTTTTTTACTTTTTTCAGCGCAGTGTTATCAGTTATTACATAGTTTTCGATTATCAAAAAAAAATTGAAAAAATTTCACTATTTAAACAACTTTAGTTGGGGGGCTCAGTTTCCCATACAACGTTTTAGTAAATCGATCCTCCATTTTGGAACCACTATGTTGGGTTTTTTTTACGAGTTCTTGCCCTTTTTTTAGCAAGCAAAAAAAAGTTAATTGCACAGAGCAAGTTGTGTTCCGATGGGCATTGCTATGTCTATAAAGTCAGGTTCAGACTTTAAAACAGATAAAATTTGCTGGAGATGTTCCAAATGCAAGAAAAGTATGTCCATTAGGAATGCGAACATTTTTTGATAATTCCAAAAAAATGATATAAGATTGCATGAGAAACAGACCCCCCCCCACCCAAAATTGTTTAAATATTGAAATCTTTCCAAATTTTTTTGTCAGTCGGAAAGCATAGGGTTTAATCGATAAGACTGCGCTGAAAAAAGTAAAAAAAAAAAAAAAATGAAAACCAACAAATTTAAAGGTGGTGGTAGTCTCCTTCAGGTCCGCCCTGTCATGATTTGAACTTCAAACCTGGAGTTAGGTAAATAATGTTTGATTCCACCAATGGATTCTGATGAGAAAAATTTCCTGGCCTGACACAGTGACCCAACCTTCCTAGCAGTCGATACTTAAATTTATAGAGGAAGGGCGCAATTCACAACTTTGATTTATATTTTTTAAGCCAAATGCACAATTTTCTTCAAATCTTTATTAAATTTCAACTGGAAGACGACTGCCGATATTCTATATCGTTAAATCTATATCGTTAAATCTTAAGATGACAACTTATATTTTGTTAATACTATTACTGTATTTTTTATAAGCATGGAAAACCGGAGTGAAAAATGACAACTGGCAAAAACTTTGAGAACAGATACAAAAAATAAAATTCATAATTCAGACATTTTAAATATGCAAATTAAGCATTCATGAATGATCCCATAATTTCTGATGAGTTTTATGTTAGCAAATAGATAAATATGTACGTATTTGAGACAAAGCATCGCTGAAAATTCCAACAACAAATTTTACACTAAAACATTTAATAAGTAATAATATGAGTGAAATAATGTTTTGTTACAAGATTGGTATTCATCAGTTCATGAGCCACAACCCCTCCCATGTGAAAAATGATAAAAGCAATGATAAATATTTTGACATTAGATTTTAAAATAGAGTAATCCTCCCCTCATAAGAATGAAAATCATTAATTTATGATCTATCTGTAAGGAATTTAAAAACAAAAATGTTGGGTTCAAAATTTTTAGATTATCAAAAAGGTTTGGGTACAACAGCTAAAATGCGATAACAAGATGAGAATATACCTCAGTATATTTCTTTACTTCTTTTTTTTTTTAATTCACCCCCAAGTAAGGCAATAAAGGCTCTAAGACACAATAGGTTACTACGTATGAGAGAATATGGACGGGGAAATTCAGAAAGGGCAATAAAAGAGGATTTAAAGCAGAAAATAATGATTGACATTGCTTTTAAATTTTTGAGGATTAAAGTTGACTGGGAAGCAAGAAGTGTGATAGAAACTATTAGCATAGAATTTACGGCTACATCTAGCATTTCCGACTGTAAAATGAGGAGACATTGTTACCAATCTAGTCAGTCAGTCAGTCAAGTGCCATACGTGAAACACGCTTGGGCGATCATGTCTCGAAAGAGACATGACTGACTGCGCAGAAGATTATCCTGCAGTAGGTTGCCATCACTTTCTGTGGTAGACTGGTTGCCAGCCAAGGCTATAGAACCCAATCTGTCTTGTTATTTAACCCATAACTGGAAGGAAGAGACAGATTAATACCTTTCCTAAGGGTATTTGTGCGTAAATGAATGCAATGAATTCAACTGGAATTCGAACTCAGCTCCCCGATTTCTCGTTCCGAGCCGATATCCACTGCACCACAATGCACAATCTAGTACTGCGCTTAAATTCATAAATTTTCCATAGAGGAAAGTTCGTTAGAACAATTATCATAAAAGTATTCTTAGGAAAGTTTACATCTATCCATTTCAAATGTAAAATGATGAGACCTTGCTGCCAATCTAGTACTGCACTTCAATTCATAAAGTCTTGGTACCATAAAGGAAAGTTCATCAGAACAATTATCATGAAAGTATTCTTAGGAGAGTTTACATCTATCCATTTCAAATGTAAAATGATGAGACCTTGCTGCCAATCTAGTACTGCACTTCAATTCATAAAGTCTAGGTAACATAGAGGAAAAGCCATCAGAACAATTATGAAAATCAGTCCATAATGATAATGCCTCATTTTAAAAATTATGGAACAAATTTGACTGACAAACTCCCAAATCCTAACAAAATTCCTGTTATTTGCATTAAATGCTGTTTGCAAATAATTGATAAGCGCTATCAAAAAATCATCTCCAAAAATATTATTTTGTTCTATTTAACCAATAAGAGTAATTCAATCGGGTTTGAAATACGTGAGTATAAAGGGAGATAACCACTGGCGTCGGTAAAGATTTATGTCCCCTAGCAAACATTAAAAGAAAATGTCAATTAATCTCAAAGAACTGAGGGTGATGTCAAAACATTCTTTACTTAGAATTTGTAATAAAACAGACGTAGAAATTGAGGTGTAAAACAGTAGTTTATACAGAAAGATTAACTGTTGAGGGAAATGAGAGGGTTTCTCTAAGAGATTATTTAGGCTTCAATTCTTGCCACCTGAAAGTCTAGATTTCTCCTAGTCATTTTAATCCACCTCAGTATGATCACATGAGGAACACAGAGATTTATTGGTCACAGATATTTTTTTTTTAAAAATCATATCACCCCGAGCAAGGCGGTAACGCCACTGATGTGCAGGGGGCTACGTAAGATTGGAAAAGAGAAAGCCGGAAACCACATAACATTTCAATTTTGACTTATGGTGAAAATAGTTACAATAAAACCGTTGCATTTGGAATAATATTTCTCATTTTGTCAAATCCGGAGAGCAACTCAGAATATGAGGTTAGGTAAATATGGGTAATGTAAAGAAAGGTAATTCTTTGTTTATCATGCCAAAATTGTTTGGGGTATTAAATCAAAATTTTAATGTTTAGTCATTTTTTTAAAGTAATTCAAAATCTTTTATGCAGAAAGATATAGGGACAATTGGAGATGACATTTTAAACAAGGTTTTTTTTTGTGGGGGGGGTACAGTCTTTATCAAAATGGAAGCATATCTTTTCATGTGTCACAAATGGAAAGTATAATCCTTGTAAGAAAAATATGGCATCAGATTTAATTCTTGCACAAAAAGAAATATGGCATCAAGAATAAAAATAAAAATCTTATTAAAAAATATAACATCAAATATAAATTCTTTAAAAAAAATTGAATGCAAAAAAAAAAAAGTGTAAAAGAAATCAAATTCTTGTGCAAAAAAACAATTGTGTAAAATAAGAAAAAAATCATTTCCACTAAAAGATAAAATATATTCTGTTAAAAAAATCACTGTGGGAAAAAAAAAAGTTATAAATTCTTGTAAAAATAAAAAATACCACCAAATATAATTTTGTTAAAAAAAAAAAAAAATGGTAAAAGTATTTTTTTATAATAAAAATCAAACTGACGTATTAGAAAATTTAAAACATGCTAACATAGATTGAAAAAAAAATTGATGTCGTTGCTTGTTACAGATTTACAAAACAGGAATGTGAACAGCTTAACATGGTGATATCAAATATGTTTGGCAGTGATCTCGAATATTTTCTTTATGTATCCAAGATTTTTGGTAAAAACATTTACATTTCCAAGAACAGTTTCAGTTTTGAATGGAATATGGTAGAAGATACTTAGTAGTGCTTAGACATTCTCTTCATATTGTTACGAGGGTGCATTTCTATTTAAAAAAGTATTAATAAAGTCAACAAAAACGAATAAAATAGAAAGAGGAATGGAGACAAAGAGAAAGAAAGAGAAAAGGAGAAGAAAGTGTAGAAAAGAAGGGAAAAGAAAAAAGGGAGCAAAAACAAATAAAATAGAAAGAGGAATGGAGACAAAGAGAGGAGTCAGCAAAGAGAAAGAAAGAGAAAAGGAGAAGAAAGTGAAGAAAAGAAGGGAAAAGAAAAAGGGAGGAAAAAAGAATGGAATAGAAAGAGGAATGGAGACAAAGAGAGGAGTCAGAAAAGAGAAAAAAAGAGAAAAGGAGAAAAAGAAAGAGAATGGGGGGAAAAGTGGAGAAAAGAAAGGAAAAGAAAAAAGAATAAAATAGAAAGAGGAATGGAGACAAAGAGAGGAGTCAGCAAAGAGAAAGAAAGAGAAAAGAAGAAGAAAGTGAAGAAAAGAAGGGAAAAGAAAAAAGGGAGGAAAAAAAGAATAAAATAGAAAGAGGAATGGAGACAGAGAGGAGTCAGCAAAAAGAAAGAGAAAAGGAGAAGAAAGAAAAGAAGGAAAAGAAAAAGGGAGGAAAAAAGAATAAAATAGAAAGAGGAATGGAGACAAAGAGAGGAGTCAGCAAAGAGAAAGAAAGAGAAAAGGAGAAGAAAGAAAAGAAGGGAAAAGAAAAAGGGAGGAAAAAAGAATAAAATAGAAAGAGGAATAGAGACAAAGAGAGGAGTCAGCAAAGAGAAAGAAAGAGAAAAGGAGAAGAAAAAAAAGAAGGGAAAAGAAAAAGGGAGGAAAAAAGAATAAAATAGAAAGAGGAATGGAGACAAAGAGAGGAGTCAAAAAAAGGAAGAAAGAAAAGGAGAAAAAGAAAGAAGAGAATTGGAGAAAAGAAGGGAAAAGAAAAAAAGGAAGGAAAAAAAGAAAAGACGAAAAAAAGTTATAAATTTCAAAACTCTTCTAAACTCATTCAAAGTCCAGGCAGACAGATGCAATATCTGCCTGCTGCTGCTGCTGCTGCTGTTATTGTGTTGACTCCCCCATGATTGAGAGCCTCAGCCTCCACCTCCAAATACCCCACTTAGCACTCCACCTCCAAATACCCCACTTAGCACTGATAGTTTCAAGTAAAAAGATAAGCTAAGACAGAAAAGTACTTTCAAGTAAAATAATTTGACACAGAATCTCTTTGTCTGACTGTTCATTGGTCTAACAACATGGTTTTTTTTCCTTCTCCCATATAAAAAAAAAAACTGAGGGCTAACAGAAGAGTAAATAAGAGCAATAAGAAAAGGAAAAAAAAAAAAGAGAGATAGAAAAAAAATTAAAGAAAGAGAAAGAATTAAGAGAAATTAAACCAGAATGAGAGTAAAAAAGAAAGAGACTTCTATAGTAAAGAATTCTACTGAGTCCTACTTGTTAATACAAAAAAAAGTTTTCATTCATGAAGTAGTTGTAAAATAGAGAAATTAGAAATAGAACATTTGGAAGATTCTAGATAATTCCAGTATATTCGAGAAAAATCTAGATGATTCAAGAAACATCAAGATAGGTATAAGCCCCTATAAAAATCGGTTTTTTGAAGAGTTGTCAGTTGTTAAAAGGAAATTTCTGGCATTATCAACTCTGGCTTTGATTCGCAGATTATTATACCCAGCCAAAAGAATCTCTATGAAAAGTTACCGACTAACAAAAACCCAAAAGAGGACCTTCTGGAATTAAACTGGTAAATAGGATTTTTGAATATTTTCATTGACCTAAAAAAATTAATCTCTATATACACACATTTGAGGATTTCTAGTGAAAGCACCTACATTACTTCTCTAGCTCTGATGTATTAAAAATACTTGACCCTCACCTTTCCTTCTCCCTCGTGACACTTTGCCAGTAAACTGTTTTCTGTTTTGAATGCCATAATTATATTTGTATATATTTTATTTTATTTTGTGTTTTAATAAATTAAATATTTGTTTGTGATTTAGCTCTGTGTTTTGGTAAATTATTTTCTTTTCTTTTCTTAAACTTCCAACATGTAACAATATAAAGAGACTTATTTCTTAAAGCAAGATGAGGAAAAAAAACCAGCAAAAGATTGTTTCGTTTTGTTTTTTTCTTATTAATAAATTTCATGAAATACATAGAAAATCCCCCATTTTCCAACTTCTGTCTATATTTCCGAGATGTGGTATCGTAACTATTTACGCTATTCAAACTGTTGTCCTCATCATACTCACATTTCGGCCCTTCTACTCTCGGGCATTCTTCAAGTGATATGTTGGAACTTTAAATTGAATATATGATTTATTCTACTGAAGTAGATTGTTCTAGTTTCAGCGGACTAAATAAAAGGGTTCAGTTTAAAATTCCGATGTATATTACCTGAAGAAGACAAGCGTGCAACAGCCGAAACGTTGTGAATATAACAAAGATAAAGACAATCTGAAAAATGTAAATGGTGTAAATATTTTCCAATTGTTTGAGTAAACAATTTTTAAACCATGAAAATCACTTGCAATTTATCAAATCTACAATACAAATGTTTTAAAAAATTAAAACTATTCTGAAGTCATTTTTTTGTTTTTTAAGAAAAATTATTTAAATGCATAGTGAAATATTGGCCCTTATTTCCAAGTATTATTTTTATTTCCACTGCCACTGCCCTATTGTTGCTTCCAGTCAAGTTCATTCTTTGTTGCCATAGCAGGGAATGTCAACACAACTTTAAAATTCAAATGTACAAGTTATCTTCCCCACCGATGAGATGTGGCCTCCCTTTGTCTGTTCTATAAATACTTTCATGGTTTCTTCTCCAATGAACTTAAATCACTGGTGCCTCTGCAATAGGTGTTTACTCATGCAACCAGATTGGCAACTGGATCTCACCCATTCACAGTTAGATTAACCAAATGCAGACAACAATTCTACTCCTGCAGTTTCTTCTCTCGCACTTCCTGCCTGTGGAACTCGCTTTCATATTCTTGCTTTCCTGACGGCTACAACCTCCAGGAATTTAAAAGCAATGTCAATACTCATCTATTAACCACTTGACTCTAGTTCTTTCACCACCCCGTATATCCTTTCCTTTCTCTCCACCTTTGCAACTGTCAGCACACCTGTATTCCCATCCTTCTCTTGCTTCTTTCTAACTGGTTCGTCTTTCTCTTCACTCACTTCTAATTAATCTTTTTACTCTTATGTAGCCCCCTACCCATCAGTGGCATTACCACCTTGCTCGGGGTGATACGATTAAACAAAAAAAAAAAAGAAAGTATACTCATGTATGTACATGTTGATATCGAAATCCAAATGATATATGCCAGTATATTTATGTAACGTATGTTATGATGTATGAAATGCAAAACATACCACCTTATTTGATGGGGAGAAAAGTGAGCATGTATGTGTACACAAGTTCACATTGTTCTTATTTTATATATATATATATATATAAGCATGCAGTGTAGGTATAGAAGAATCCAAAGGAGTATCCTTTACATACAGTGGTAGGATAACTCTCTAAGAGAGCTCTAAATATATATGTATATAAATACATATAGAGCAAATGTAAGAAAAATTAAAACAGACACGTTATTTCATGGTAATTCAGAAGTATAGGTCTATTTCAGGCAAACCATCGCCAGCTTCCATCTTTATTTAACAAAGGATTTTACACGAATCTACACGAGGGTTCACCTGAAATAGACCTATACTTCCGATTCACCACGAAATAACGTGTCTGTCTTAATTTTTCTTATATATATATACACATACACACACACACACACACATGTATAAGTTTTTGTAAGCAAGTATGTGTCGAAAAAAGGTGAGAGGGCAGAGATAAGAAATTAATATGTATACATTAAAAAGTTTGTTTATGTATATACATATATATATATTATGGAAATTAATGAAGATTAACAAAACTGGTTTTAAACAACCAACAATTTGAAATGATTTGTTTAAACATTATTTTTGATCAATACTCATATTAAAGTAGATATTCTGTTTATAATCAAACAGTATTATATATTTATTCATACCAGCCCGATTATTTATGATAATTTTTTTGTTATGAAAATGTGTGTCATTTGGCAGGATTCAAACCTGCGACCCCTATCCACATAGGGGGAGCCACCAAATGATCTGATGCGTCTTAGTCCTCTCAACCTTAAAATTTTTTCGCAACAAAACTTTATCGTAAATAATCAGGCCGGTAGGAATAAATATATAATACTGTTTGATTATAAACAGAATATCTACTTTAATACGAGTATCGATAAAAATAATGTTCAAACAAATCATTTCACACATATGGATCCGTGAGTGTGTGAACACAATAATTATGTGGATATAAATGGATGGATGGATGGATGGATGGCTGGCTGGCTGGATGGATGGATGGATGGATGGATACATGTATGAATATTAATGTTTTTTTTTAATGTTCAGTTCTCATGAAAAGGTTGATTTTGTCAGATTCTAATGAAAATTTTTTTGTTTTTATTCTTTTTATTTTAGAAAACTGAAAATGTCTTCTAGTTTTGTATTCAAAAATGTTTTACTTAGAATATTTTTTTTTCCTTCAAAAATGTGTTATGGTAATAATTTTTTCTTCAAAAATGTATATTTTTCTATAAAAGTCTATTTGTATGTATATATTTCTATAAAACTGTATTTTTATAATTTCACAGTGTTTTGACTCCAGTTTGGTGAGGGGTAACTATTTACTCAAGGCTGGGACCCTAACAGGTGCTACCACTTCAGGTCAGAGTGGACCTGGGCTACAGCAATTAAGAGGTGGTTCCATGCTCCTCACAACCTCCCAATCAGAGGCCTTGCTGCCAGATGCAGTTTACCATCATGCCCAGGACCATATGGTAAAGTAGCCACATTAAAGCAATATTCAAGGAGTATTTAATTTCCTCAAGTTCTTCCATTTTTAGATTCCATGGAGTTGGAAGACCTCAAAAACTATTAAATTCAATGAAAAACAGTAAAACTGTGGAATTTCCACAGGTACTACTACTAGTTATTATTATTATTTTTAAAAAATGTTACAAATTTTCGACATTTCATATATGAAAAGGGAGTTTTGTTTTAGTTTCTCTGTCCATAGCACCTTTAGAAAGAAAACTTATACTTTCACACAAGCTGTTGAGATACCTTTTGATTATTTAAATTTTAACAATAAGCAAAACAGATTCTGCACTTTGATGCAAATGTAAATGTTTTTAGTTTCCTTTCTTAAAAAGGAAAATCTTACATAAAATCAAATATGACTTAATTTTTTTCACAACTGAAATGCAACATGTAATTTTTTAGAAATATTTCAGCACATAATGTAAAAAATAATGTTTTTTTCGTGACCATTAATTGATGCAAATATTAAATGCTTAATGGTTTGTTTTTTTTTTTCTGATAAAGGAATGACCACCAAATAAAAGACTATTTATATTCAACTAAAAATGACAAAAAAAGAAAAAGAACAGAATATTGTATCAAATGTAAAATTTTCTAACAGTAAAACAAGTTTTACATTGATATAAGGAGCCAATATAATTTGTCTTAATTTCCAAAATGAAGAGTTTTTAGTGCTGGTATAGTATACAGCCCACCTCTTTGATTCTGGTATAATATATGGCATACCCAGTTTGAATTAATCCTATCCCAGTAAGAGTAAATTTATAGATATAAGTCTTTGGTAATTTATTGAAACTAATTATTCTCCCTAACCTTACACTTACCTGAGGGACCAAAAATCATTTCTCAGTTGCATCTCTGTCCTCGAAGGCAGAGTACGTCTCAGTTGTAGCTCTGTCCGAGGACAGAGATGCATCTGAGAAAAATTATACTGTTTAGATGCCCGGTCCCAGAGAACAGTGTCCTGAGGCTGCACCACCCCATTGCATCAGAGGGGTAGACCAGGTGCTGGTCACCAGGGCCAGTGCAACCGACAGTTGCGGGGACTGGGGAATTTTTGTTCTTTCCTCTATTTGTACACAATCGGGCTCCCCACGTTAAAAACCGACCTTGTATCACATCTCGCTCCAATGGGGTAGTGGAGTAAATAAACTTACCAGACAGTTATAATATTTCCTTATAATATGATTTTTAACATGGGCCACACATATTAGTGACAGAATTTTGTAGGCCACATTCAATACCAACACCGAGTTTTCATTGTTTATATTACTGGCATATTTATTTGGTAAATTTTTGTTTTGTTCTCCGAAGGCCTTTACTCCTTCAAATCTTTCAAAAACATACCTATTTCCATGCAAATGTATATGCTGAACGCAAATTGATAATTGTTTATTGAAGAAACCTACCTTTTTTTTCATATCGGCCAGAAACTTATCGGACTATATCTCACCCCTTCCGACTTTTCTTATATCTGATTCACTGCTGAATGACATGAGGCGTAGGATACTTATTTTGGCCAATTTACTCCTGCTGAACAATTAGTCAGCGATTTGTTTGGTTTCGGAACTCATTTTCAGCATACTAATTGGAAAGGGGAAGTAAAAAGGAGCTAAAAATCGTAAAACTACGTGTGAATTCAGTCTGCAGTGAATAACACTTTTGAACTGTAGTTACGGGGTGAGATAAACAGCAACAATAAGTTCCATATTTTTCTGCTCGATAAAATGAAAAAAAGGTAGGTTTCTTCAATAAACAATTACCGATTTGCGTTCAGCATATACATTTGCACGGAATTAAGAAAGATTTGAAGGGGTGAAGGCCTTCGGGGAACAAAACAAAAATTTACCATATCTTCTTTCTTGGTATAACAAGGATATTAGCTCAAATGAAAAAAAAATGCAAATAAGAAGCCAATATATTGACTTATATATATATATAATATCCACGTATACTGTCTTAATATGTATAGGAAAAACTACTAAAACATAAGTTTAAAAATGAAATTTTTTGACAGTATTTATTTATTTCTATTATTATATTTGATATTTCAGACCGTCCTTGGCCTTTCATCAGAAACAAATGATTTTAAAATTTAAATTAGAAACGTTTTCGCAAGTGCATTCATCCGAGAGATTGTTTACATCACGACGCAGAAAGCGACAGATTTTTTTTAATATTTGTAAACTTAAATCTATCTTTAATAATACTTAAAAAAATTTCCTTTAAAACAACATTTATAAGTGTATCTAAAAAATGTAACTATTGAAATATTTATAAAGATTCAAAACACCTAAGTCCCTATTTAACCCTAGCCTGTATGTATTTAATTTTAAAATCCAGTATAGAAAGAAAGAAAAATACTGGATTTTAAAAATAAATACATATAGGCTAGGGTTAAATAGGGACTTAGGTGTTTTGAATCTTTATAAATATTTCAATAATTAAACATTTTTTAGATACACTTTAAAAAATTTTCTTTAAAACAACATTTATAAGTATTATTAAAGATAGGTTTACGTTTACAAATATTAAAAAAATCTGTCGCTTTCTGCGTCATGTGATGTAAACAACCTCTTGGACGAACACTACTCGCAAAAACATTTCTAATTTAAATTTTAAAATCATTTGTTTCTGATGAAAGGCCGAGGACAGTCTGAAATATCAAATATAATAATAGAAATAAATAAATACTGTCAAAAAAATACATTTTTAAACTTACAACTTTTTAGTAGTTTTTCCTATACATATTAATAAGACAGAATACGTGGATCTGTTATGTTATATATATATATCCTGCCTTTAGCATTTCCTGTATAAATATGTTTCCCACGACGATCAAATGAGGTAACAATGTTTAAATCAGACTCATCATCAAATGGCACAATTGAATGGCCATTAAGTTCCATCTTAACCACAGCATGTTTCAATGGACTAACAATAAAAAACTAACAGAAAAAAGATACACGACCGAAACAGCGTCAAGGAAAGCCAGAGAACAATTTCACCCAAGAAACAGTGAGATATTTATTGTAAGTCCATTGAAACATGCCGTAGTTAAGATGGAACTTAATGCCCATTCAATTGTGCCATTTGATGATGAGTCTGATTTAAACATTGTTACCTCATTTGATCGTCATAGGAAACACATTTATACAGGAAATGCTAAAGGCAGGATCCTTGTCTTTGCCACTGACAGTCTTGAATTAGTGGCATCATTTCATTTATATATATATATATATATATATATATATATATATGTTTGTAATGCCTGCTGAAATCCATTTAGAATTTTAAATGAATGTAAAAAATAAAACTCGTCTTTCAATATACTGACATTTACAAATGGATGAATGGAGCAAAAAAATGGAACAAAATGTATCAAATGTTGGTCAAGTATTTGTCTGATTTTGTAGGTGATTTCTTGGTATATTTATCATGTAACATTTGTATTCTTCCATAAAAATGGACTCTTCATGTAGCCTGGTGTTTTCAAAAGTTAAAATGTACAACTGACTTTTTCTTTCTTTTTTTTTTTTGTAAGATAATTAAAAATATAAAAATATAAAAAGAAAAATATATTAAAAAATAAAACATACAAATCAATAAGCAATGTTAAAAAATATCAGAAAAATGATACTAAAATTTTTGATTTATATAAAATAATTACAGGAACCTCAAGTCATATATATATATATATAAGAGAGAGAATAGCAGATACAAAACTGTAGGAAAAAATTTTTTCAGATACAAAACTGTAGGAAAAATTTTTTTTCAGATTTGAATAACACATGTTGATAAAAAGTGTTCTTTAAACCTTCTCCATATATATATATATATATATATATATATATATATAGTACTGTGCAAAAGTATTAGGACAAGAACTATTTTATCTTTTATGAGGTATCAAAATAAAGTTTAAAATCATCCGTCCTAACACTTTCGCATTTCGCACACTACCGGTAGTGTGCAAAAGTATTAGGACAGGGGTGATTTTCCTAAAAACCTCACTGAAATTCAAATGCAGGGTGAAAAGCCAAGTAAATTGCTAATAAATATTGATTATTTAAAACTAGGTGTAAAAGAAATGTGTTAAAAAAAGTTATATTTAATTTTTCCTATTTTCTATTAAACAAGTTATTTTGAAACTACTCATTATTCTATTATCCTTGGATATGACTGACCTTTTTCTTCTTCCCCCTCTCGAATTGATAAATCTAATGTTACTTTACAAGACACACTTTGGGAACAAATACAAGCTGCTTGGTAGGAGATACCATTAGATACATTGAAGAAGCTTGTGATGTCAATGCCTGACAGAATGAAGGCTGTGATCAAAGCAAAAGGCTATTATAGTAAATATTCAATTTATTTTGCAACAAGTATTTTTTCTTGTTAAAGCATTTGTTGAGTAAGTCAAATAAAATGACTTTAATTAAATTGTTTATTTTCTGCCAATATGCCTCATAAAAGATAAAATAGTTCTTGTCCTAATACTTTTGCACAGTACTGTGTGTGTGTGTGTATATATATATATATCATTGAAAACTACCGACAAGGAAAATTTTATTAACTTTTAATTTAATTTTTTCCTTTTGCTGGAAATAAGGAATGTAAAAGCGTTCCATAATTGAAATTTTTCCAAGCACTTTCAGCCATTTTACTGGCCATTGTCAACAATATGTTTCCAACATTGTTATTTTTTCCTTGTGGTTTGACTTTAATGTAATTTATTACAATTTTAAGACAAATTAAATTCTGTTACAGTCAAAACATGAGGAAAAAATAACATTAGAAACATAACACCATTGAGAATAGCCAGTGAAGTGGTTGAAAGAACATGGAAAATAATAATTGACACATTTTTTACCTTCCTTGTCTGTGGTTTTCAATGAAACATGCTTTAAAAAAAGGTGGCTACCCAAAAATGCATTAATATATATATATATATATATATATATAAGTTTTACACAGAAATTGGGTGTTTTTTATTATGTTCTTAAACAAATATGAAAGCCAACCTGTGTGAAATTAAAAAATTGGGAGTTTTGATAACAAATATCTGTAAATGATTTATGCATTAAAAAAATAATTCGAGTCTACATCGGTGTTATCGTAAACAAACATCAAAATAAGTAAATTTTGAAAATTTGGTAATAGGAAGACCAAACTATTCCGTAATAAATGGCGGGATTTAAAAAGACGTTCACAAAACCAGTTCCTTTATTTTATATCATAAAGTGTTCTATTATCTTCTTAATTTCAACTCTTTTGCAAACCAGCTCAGCTGTTTTCTGAAATTAGATTAGCACAATTTACTTGTGCTAACTTCAAAAATTTAAAAATGTTAATATACATCCCATGAGGATATTATTTTTCATAACAAAATATGGAAATATTTGAAGCTTGATGTTAGTTGAAAGTATTAGTTACTTTTTTTTTTTTGTTTTAATTCCATAAAAAAAAAAATATTGAGAAAGAAATTTTGGATGTCATCACTGGCAGTAATAGTTTTGCTTTCACAAACTTAGATAAATTGTAAAAAACTAATTCATCTAATTTATTTTTCACAATGTTTTTGTTATAACAGTAGTTTCTTAAATATTTTCTTAAAAATTCATGTTTTATATAACTGCCTCCATTCTCATCACCCCCACCCCCCATTTCTTCCTCGGTTGTTGTAAAAATCGTAAATTCAATAAACTTTAAGGTGGTATAATTATCTCCCTTATTTAAACAAAATAAAAAAAAATAAAAATAACTTCATGTTGAATTAAAAGAAAATCTATGAAAACAGTATTCGTTCTTGATTTCAATGGTCCCATGTTTTTTCTTGAACAGGTTTCAAACGGTAAAATATTTTAAATGAAAATAAAACCTAAATATAAATGATAAATCCACAAACATTTAAAAAAAATTATTCTTTTTTGTTTTGTTGTTTGTTTTTCAAAGAAAAATAGTTTTACAAACATGAATTTCAGTATAAGTGTGTGTCTATGTGTATATACAGAGAGAGAGAGACACACACACAAATTTACAGACAAGCATTTTGGTACATAAAACATGATAATAAAACAGTTTTTTCATATCTACACAAATTATTATTAGGTTCTACATTTAAACATATTAATTTTGCTTTTAGACAATCTAACACTGATTTTAATGCTGATTTTGACTACTGACAAAAAGTTTCGTCAAAAAAATTCAATTTTTCTATGAAAAGTATACTGGAAAATGTAAAAACTAAATATTTCAAACATAAAAGCAAATAAATTTGCAAAAGCTTAATACCAGCAAACCATTGTTAGCAACCAATATTTTAAATGCTGTCGAGAATGGTATGTGTATTGTTTTTTCTTTTTGTTTTTTTAAGAAAAGGATAAACATGTCTCATAATCATTTTGAGATAAAACAGATAAAAATATTGAATGAGAGAAAAAAATATAAAAATAGTTTTAATTTTAAAAACAAAAACTCAAATTAATAAACATAAAAAATGCTGTTAATGTAAAATATCAAAAGAGCTTCAAGACATTCAACTTGAAAAATATAAAGAAAATATTTTGTGAGGAAAAAAAATTTTGTATATTAAGTAATGTGGTTAAAACATGATTAAAAAATGAGGTCTGTTCATGAATGCTGTCTTGGAGAAAATATTGGAAAAATAAACATGAGTTAACGACATTATTTATTGGAATTTATCCATTTTGTTAATGGTTTTTATAGATTTTTTTTTTTTTACATTTTTAATACTTTTTTATGGATATGATAATTTCATTTTCATATTTTCTCATGAATTTTTAAACGATTTTTGCATCTTCTTTTTCTCCAGTCTATAAAAATATCCCAGTTAACTGGATATCAAGTGATAAATGAATATACTTCTCATACTATTTGATTTTATGGCAATAGGGAAATAAATTAGCCCCCTCGTTAAAAAAAGAAATTTAAAATAGGTAAAATTTTAAGGGGAGATAATTTTAGTAGTTTAGTATTGTCTCAATCTTTCTTAAGCTACAACATGCAAAATTTGCCAGAATTTAAATGTATTGATTTTTTTTTTATATATCAACTAGCAGTATAGCCTGGCGTTGCTCAGGTGTAATGAAAGCTTTAAAACTAATCCATGATCCTGGAGCTCAGACTCAGCCTAAAGAATATTTGTGTGAAGTTTGGTGAGAATCGGATAAAAATTGTGGATTTGTATGAAGGACATACAGACAGATAAACAGACACACACACAAACATCTTGCCTTTTATATATATATATATATATGAAATCGATTTTTCTGCACTATTGTAAGAACTGCAACCTTGAAACTTCTGAATATCGTTTCTTATGTCTTTGTCTATGAGTGTATCAGATTTGATTAAAATCGGACCACTCCTTCTATAACCCGATTTTTTTTTATTATCGATTTTCGATATTTATCGGGGGTACCTCAACACAAAACCTAGCTAAGAACACTCGCAGACGCTTATAGTACAACTGTGTAAATTTTCAAGAAAATCGGTTCAGCCGTTTCAGAGTCTATAGGTGACGGATACACACACACACAAAGTTCCATTTATAAATAAGTGTTGATTTAGAAGGAAGGTTCCATTTATGATATCAAAACTGCAGCAAATCAAAACCTGACTTTTACAGAGCTGTTGGATTTAGCTGTTTTGCATACAAAAGCATTTTTTTTCTTTTTTATGACAAAAAAATTTATTTTAAATAAAAAACAAAAGCAGATACATTTTTAATAAAAGAACCAAAATTTACAGAAATTAATAAAATCATGTATCTGTTTATTCTTCATTTAAGATAAATGATTATGAACCTCAAATGTTTGGGGATGTACTTCTGTGAAAAGTCTCATACAAAAGTGTACAAAAACAATATTCTTTGAGTTAAAAATTCAGAAAATTATTAAAAAATGAAATCAATTCTAGCAGTTTTAAACTTGATATTTCTAAATAACAGCTACATGACTTGGCTCAATAATTCTTATAATGATAACAAATCAATATTTTTCAATTCTAACAAGCAGTAAAGAACGTTGAAAAAAAACACTAATTTACAGAAGTTATTTCTCAAAAAAATGTTTCCCTATTTTTTTTTTTTTTTACAAACGGACCATTCTCTTTAAGTTGTTCCTCTTTTCCTTCTTCATTTTTAATCAGTATATCTTCTCATGGGTAAACTATATTAACAAAAGTTCATCAAATCACTCTGGAGCTTTGAAACATAGACCTCAATTTTTTGTCCAATGTTCTCACCATCAACCTAGTACACCAAGTGACATTAACGTTGTTCATTTAACAGACCTTATTTTTTTAAAATAATTTTGAATTTTTGTTTTTAATTCATAAAACAGAGCTGCACTAAATTTGTTTATGGTCCAGTAATAAAAAATATTGACATTCAAATGATATAGAATTCTTGGCCGTCATTTTTTTTTACTTTTCTTTTTTTAAGATAAAATTTCATTCAATAAAAATAAAAAAAACTACAAGTTAATAAAACAAAAAAAAATGTGGGTTAACAGAAAAATTTGAAATGTGTTCTTTGATTATTTGTTTCAGCAGATATCTTTTTGTTTAGTCTTTTTTCACTCGTTTCACAAGAAATAGCAAAAACAAATTTCATTATTTCTGATAACCTAAGATTCAACAAGATTTTCAGTCATTACAGAAGTTTTAAAAAAATAAAAGAAAGGTGAATTTAATTCAAATCTATCAAAAATAAAGTAGCAATCCATCGAAAATATTCCATGAAAATGAGTTGATTTAATAATCACTGTTTTGAAGATTACACAATTTTCTGTATAAAAAAGATTCCGTGTATACCAATTGTATAATAGATGTCATTTTTTTTTAAATTCATCTAACAATACAAGCTTGATAATGATTACACCATGCTGAAGTGGCCACAGTGTTTTTTTAATATAAAAAAAATGAGTTTTAAAGACTTTTCCAAATGTTCTTTATACTTAACGTTTGATAAATTCACAGATGCGATTGAATACTTTTTGTCCAAAAGTCATATTTTGTATTTTTTGTTTTAATTACAATTCCACAATCACTGTTCCTTCCAAGACACTTTTGGTTGCATATCAGAGAATTCTCTGAAAATAAAACAAGACCGTCTATAAGAATGGAATATTTAGAATTGCTTCCCTTGCATAAACTAACAGGAGTTACTTCCCTTACTTGAAAAAATTTGGGTAAATATAAACTATGCCCGCAAAAAAAAAAAAAAAAAAAAAAAATGAAGTATCAAAAGGATTTCTTGGTAAATTTTTGATTTGTTCCCCGAAGGCCTTTACCCCTTCAAATCTTTCCAAAACATCCTTATTTCCGTGCAAATGTAAATGCTGAACTCAAATCGATAATTGTTTATTGACGAAACCTACCTTTTTTCACGTTAACGACCAGAAAAATATCGAACTTCTTGTCGCGGTTTATCTGTTATTCACTGCAGAATGACTTCACGCACAGTTTGCCAATTGTTCAGCCATTTTACTTCCTTTTTGAAATTACTATGCAGAAATTGAGTTCCGAACCCAAACAAATCGTGGAATATTTGCTCAAAGGAAGTAAATAGGCCGAAATAAGTATCCTACGCCTCAAGTCATTCAGCGGTGAATCAGATATGAGAACGGTGGTAAGGGGTGAGATATAGTCCGATTTTTTTCTGTTCAATAACAGGAAAAAAGGTACGTTTCTTCAATACACAATTATCGATTTGAGTTCAGCATATACATTTGCACGGAATTAAGGATGTTTTGGAAAGATTTGACAGGGTAAAGGCCTTCGAGGAACAAATAAAAAATTTACTGATTTCTTTTCCATTGACCCTGCTATTTTTTTAACTACCTACGCTCCTCAACGATGCTTATTATTTTAAAAAGCGATGATCAGAATTTTATTAAAACTTAAATATATGAAGAAAGTAAATTTATACAATACTTTTTTGTTCTCGAGGAAAAACAAAATTATTAAACACTATTTAAAATAATTTTATATTTACAACTTGCTAAAGACAAATACAATATTTATCATTGAACAATTTATAAAGAAATAAATATGGGAAGTATTTTTCATTCATGAACATTTACTAAATTATTAAAATATCAGAACCAACTGTGATTAAATCCTTATTTACCCAATTAGCCAATGTTTTGCTAATCATTTCAATAAACAATCTAATCGTGTTTATTTTTGTTTTCAATTCTAAAGAATAAAGAAAATAAATAGATTCGCTTTCATATGCTTAGATTTTATTGCAATTCCAATCATCATTTTTTAAAACGAAACCAAGAAATGAAGATAATTAAAATAATAAGTGTGAAGGCAAAAAATGTTTTGACACTGTTTTTTGGAAAGCATGTTTGCCAAAATTTGACCGGTTTCAGATATTACAATCTATCTTATTGTGAGTTTACATATAAAATTATTTGTCGCAACATCTAATCCTGAATAGGTTACAAGATTGATTGATTTGTTTTCTACACTTTTTCAGATCGTAAAAATATTTTGGTGATAATATGGTTTTAGCGATACAAGCTTTACTAATTAATCCATAACTGGGAGGAAATGAGGTGGATTCATCCTAAATGAACATAATGAATCCAACTAGAATTGGAACACGGTTCTCCAATGAACAACTCCAAACCGTTAGTCATTACACCACCCGCACATCAAAGCTTATAGCACTTGGTATTCTCAAGTGATCACCCATCTAAGTACTGACCAGGCACAAAATTGCTTAACTTCGGTGATCATACAGGAACCGGCCGTAAGCCAGGGTTACAAGAAATAACAAAAAAAAAGAAGTTTGCTATTTGAGAAAACTCACCGCTTTTTTTGTTGTTGTTTTATCAGATTTCATAGTCACAAAAAAAATTTTTTAAAGTTCTTTACATTAAAACATTAGGTGATTTTTACGTGACTTCTCTTTCGAAATACACCTGATTTGAAACAAAGGTAAAATAAAATGTAATCTTCAGTGCTACAGACGATATTTAAAGCACGATGCAAAAACATTTCTCCAGTTCTGAGGCATTTTTTGATAAAGTGTTAGTTATTTTGAAACTAAATATAAAATCATTTTTTTTTAACCATGAATTTTTTTATATGAGTCTCTCTCACACACACACACACACACACACACACATGATCAAAAATGAAAGTATTATTTAAAAATAGGTTTTATGAAACTTGGTAATAGTAATTTTTGTTGCATTTGGAATCAATTTCCTTTTTTAATGTTGATTTGGGGCAATTACCCTTAATGGGATTCGACACTCATTTCTGGCCTCTAATTTGCTTTTTCTACCACTGAAGCCAAACACAAAAATTAAAGTTACTTTGTCACACTTTTACTCAATTAGCTGTGTTTGACTACTGCAAATTTTTTTACTTCTGTTTCTATTAGTTGCTTCCATACAGTTTCAAACTTGCAACATTTTCGGCCTTCTTCAGGAGAATATTTCTTGTGTTTTATAAATGCGTTTCTTCGAAAGTGAAAAACTATTCGAAAATTATGACAAATTGTTTTCTCTAGATACTGATAGTGAATGAAAAAAAAAATTCTACTTTTTTTCTTCTTCCTCTTTTTTTTTTCATTACCAAACTTTAGCAAAGCGACTTTTTGCTAAGGAAGTTATCGACCTTTAAATACGGTGTACTTCTAAGATTAGACAAGAAAAACAATCAAATATCCGAAAGCATTCTTCATTGCTTTTGATAATTTGTTTTCCATTTTTGCTCAACGTATCACCAATTCGAATATTAAAAAAAAAACAAATATGTATATATAACAAATGTGGTCAAGTGTCCAGTTCCGTCCATTCTTAGATGCCTGCCCAATGAAGTGGTGTTGTACTTGCAAGTGGAGTGGTGGGTGTTGTCTGGGTGTTCACAGTTGCTGTTGTTACTATCGATGCTGTTGCCATTGACTCTGGAGGGGATGGTGTTACCTGCACAGGTGTTGGGGGTGGTGCACTAGGAGTAGTCGGCACTGGGTGGTGGGTGGGGTTGCTCAACGGAATGGGATGCATGGAATTTGTGGCAATAGGCGTGGAGTGATAACTCTTTGTTGGTTTCTTCGTAAGACTCGTAGAGTTCACAGTCAAGTTTTGATGGAAATAGGGAGATTCTAATGCTTTTTTAGCACTTAATCGCTGCCTAGGGTTGATTGTCAGCAAACCCTGAAAAGACAAAAACAGAAAAATTTTTTTTATAGATATCTGCTTGTTGACCAGACATAATTATCATTTGACAGACCTGAAAGAGACTACCACCACCTTTAAATTACTTGCTTTTCATTTTTTTTTTTTTACTTTTTTCAGCGCAGTCTAATCGGTTATGACATAAGGTTTCTGATTATCAAAAAAATTTGGAAAAATTTTTAATATTTAAACAATTGGGGGGGGGGGGCTCAATTTCTCATACAATGTTATAGTAAATTGATCCTCCATTTTGGAACCCCTCGCATTGGGGTGGGGGGGGTCGCTTTGTTTCGTTTTTTTTTTTTGTTTTTGTGACGAGTTGTTGCTCTTGTTTTTGACTTTTTCAAGTTTTCTTTAGTTCTTATGATGGCATCTTCCTTGGAAACTCCAAGAATGGCTTTATTCAAAAATTTCGCAAAGGATTCAGTTGTTGAATATGTGCAAACAAAAAAGTTAATTGCACAGGATTGATTTTTACTATAAGGTTGTATGAAAAACTAACCTCCACCAATTTGTAAAAAATTCAACATTTAAACAAATTTTTTTGTCAGTCGGAAAGTTTAGGGTTTAATCGATAAGATTGCACTGAAAAAAGTAAAAAAAAATTGATAATCAACAAATTTACAGTTGAAGGTAATGTCGTACTGGCAAGTGGGTCCAAAATGGAGGATCGATTTACTATAACGTTGTATGAAAAACTGAGCCCCCAGCCCATAAAACTGTTGAAATATTGAAATTTGTCCAAATTTTTTTTTGTCAATTAGAAAGTTTATGGCGTAATCGATAAGATTGCACTGAAAAAAGTTTTAAAAAAAATTTTTTTAAAAATGAAAAACAACAAATTTAAAGGTGGTAGTAGTCTTCTTCAAGTTCGCCTATCATTCTACTATATATAGTGTCCCTTCAGAACATAAACGGACACAGCTCTTCCCACTTTCCTCTTCTTTGGAGCTCTTAGTGTTAATATCATCCCTCTTATGCTCCTATTTTGTTAATTTATACAAGCACATCAGTTAAGTACCTTGCTGCCTTCCCCTGTCCCTTTTGTCTTCAATATGTCCTGCAAGTATCAAATTCTCCAAGCCCTCTTTCCTCATTATTTGTATATAATATGTCCTTTTCACCCTGATTTTTAAGTTTAAAATTTAGGGTTGCATATTATATACATGATGTTACAGAATGTGGAGACCAACCCAGGGTAGCAAAATATGGGTCTGATAACACACGGGTGTAGAATTCTGACAGTGATGGATTACTGTCGTCTAAGTTATGGATATAAGTGGGAAGTCAGAAGAGAGTAACGCACTTTCTGTCCTGTGGTTCCTTAGTTTCACCCATCATTTCACAACTTTTAATTGATGGAGATGCTTGGCAGCCTCGACATATTTGGGAAAGACCTAAGAGTAATCAAGAATCTCTACTAGCAGCAAACTGCCTGCATATGGACAGGTAGCGAATTCAGCAATTATACTACGATTGAAAGGAACGTAAGACAAGGATGTGTCTTTTCACCGGATCTATTCAATTTATACTGCGAGACGATTCTAAGAACCCTAGAAGTTACGCCAGGATTCGTCATCAGAGGCCACAATTTAAACAATATAAGGTATGCAGGTGATACAGTGCTGATAGCAGACATGGAAAGAAAACTGCAAGACCTCCTGCAGAAGGTAGCTGAAGAGAGTGACAAGAAAGGATTACAAATAAACTGCAAGAAAACTGAATGCATTGTCATCAGCAAAAAAGGCAACCCAAAATGCCAAATAC
Organism: Ascarosepion bandense; assembly: GCA_037127315.1. Lineage (NCBI taxonomy): Eukaryota > Metazoa > Mollusca > Cephalopoda > Sepiida > Sepiidae > Ascarosepion > Ascarosepion bandense. Next base: position 5,843,969 of record JBBBDQ010000490.1, on the reverse strand, counting down.
AAGTGGGGGACTCTAAAATCAAGCAGGTACAGAAATTTAAATACCTAGGAAGTGTTCTAACAGAAGACGGAAAGTACGATAATTGGAGTAGATAGACTAAACTATTGCCCAGTTCACACTCCACCCACATCTATTGAACAGGTGAAGAGGCTCATCCCTTGTTTCCTGTTTAGGATGCGGTTTCCAGCTTTCTCTTTTCTAATCTCTTCACTCTTCTGTAGCCCCCTGCACATCAGTGGCGTTACCGCCTTGCTCGGGGTGATATAATTAAAAAAAAAAACGACACTGAGATCCAAAGGTGAATTGGCATGGCAAAGGAAGCATTCCAGAAGTTGAGTAAAGTATTAAGAAACAGGACAATTTTGCTAGAAACAAGGAAGAGAGTACTGGATTGCTACATGCTGTCCGTCCTTCAATATGGCAGTGAATGCTGGACAATAGCATCAAAGATGAAGGAAAAACTTGAAGCAGCTGAAATGTGGTTCTACAGAAGGATGCTGCAGATATCATGGATCGAGCATGTGAGCAATGAGGAGGTTTTGGAAAGGATGGAAACGAAAAGGAAATTAATACTGAGCATCAGGATCAGGAGGAGACAACTGAAGTTCCTGGGACATGCACTGAGGAAGGAGGGCTTGGAGAACTTGATACTAACAAGCCAGATTTTTTTTTTTTTTTTTTTTTTTTTTTTTTTTAATCGTATCACCCCAAGCAAGGCGGTAATGCCACTGAAGCGCAGGGGGCTACGTTAGAATGACAAGATTGGAAAAGAGAAAGCCGGAAACCACATCCTAAACAGAGAACAAAGGATGAGCCTCTACACCTGTTCAATAGACATGGGTGGGGTGTGAACTGGGTGATAGTTTAGTCTATCTACTCCAATGCAGCAGATAACATATTTGAAAGACCTGATCAGGTGGATGACGGAACGAGGGTTGCACGGTGTAACAGGAGAAAGCGTGCTAAGAGCCACCAGGGACAGGGAGATATGGAAAGTCATGATTGCCTACATCCTGAAAGGACATGGCACATTCAAGAGAACCCTTGAAATAGTTTAATGTTTCAGTGAAACTCTGCATAAAAATATTATATAATTTAAATAATATAAGAGGTTGAAGTTTCTTGTATTCCAATTAATTTTGATCTTCAAAAATCTAAACATAATATCAATCGTTATCTTCTGTGACTGTTATGTCGTCAGTAAGAATAAATAACTCAACAAGAGGAATAGGTTAATTGTTGTATTCCGTGAAAATAGTATTTACAAAGGTTATTAGTATCCAATACAAGAATAAAAGTTAATCGTCCCAACTGCTGTAAGACGTAGTATGAGCAATGGGTACTTCCGGGTCGTCACCGGAAGTCTACGACTGACTTGTCGATCAGCTGCTCGGCACACTCTCCTACGTAGATGCCACCATTACTTTACATAGTAATGGAATAGTCCATTATAGCCGAATAGGCGCGGGTGTCCCAACAGTGACCTTGAAACCTGTTCTTTTATTGTCCTCTATTTAATTATTTTTCTCACATTTTTTCACTATCAGTAATCCCTTGCATCTTAGTGGCTTTATTGCCTTGCTTGGGATGAAATGATTAAAAACAAAATGTTCATGACCAGCCCTCTTCCCACTCGCTTTTTCTGGCCTTGTGCTTCATTGTAAAAGTTTAGAAAGATATTTTAGGATCAAAATGTAGTATCTGTTCTTTTCATCAACCTTGAAGCAGCTCCCTGATTCTAGTCCAAGAGTTTCCAACTTGGCAAAATAACTTTCTTCATTGTAGTAAAGAAGAAAGGGAAATGGATATCAACGCTAGCAGTGATTGCGTGGATGGGACGAATTAGATCTTTGCTCTATATCTATACCTATGGGTATCCTAAAATCTGCTCTATATCTATACCTATGGGTATCCTAAAATCTGTTAAAGAATTGTAAAAAAAACATGCTATAGATTTAAGTATTGTCACTAGAAACTCATTCTTTGTGCAAAACTGGCTCACAGAGAAATGTACTCATTTCTGTACACAGGCTGGATCCAAATTTAAATTTCTATATCCCTATATATTAACCAATCAGTGACGTCATATGAGAAAGTGCTATATTCTTTAAATTTGCAGACCAATTAAGATTTGTTGTTTGCTACAAAAGTTTTGGAGGATTACTTCAGAATGTGATCAACAATATTTTCCCTCCTTAAAATAAATATTTAAAAGTTGGAAAAATATTTATTAGCTAATAAACTTATGAGATTAATAATTAATAATTAATAATCTAATTTTTGTTTTCTGTATTAGAGTTGATGTTTTGTTATAAATGTGTTTAATTTTAGTTTTCTAGTTAGTTTTTTAGTTAACCTTTGACCAGGGTAGTCGTTCATTTGTTGTACATGCTGAAATTCTCATACTTAAATTAATTTTTTTTTTTAATCATATCACCCCAAGCAAGGCGGTAAAGCCACTGATGTGCAGGAGGCTACATAGGAGTGAAAAGATTGGAAAAGAGAAAGCCAGAAACCACATCCTAAACAGGGAACAAGGGATGAGCCTCTACACCTGTTCAATAGACGTGGGTGGAGTGTGAATCGGGTGATAGGTCAGTCTATCTATTCCAATTGAAAAAAAAAAAAATGTGAGAAGATTGGAAAAGAGAAAACCAGAAACCGCATCCTAAACAGGAAACAAGGGATGAGCCTCTTCACCTGTACAATAATTGTGTATTTATTCAGGTATAGCATATAATAAAAAAGACTTTGTGAATTTGATGATTAAAAAAGACATACAGATCAAATTATTTGTCAACAAAATATTAGTAATAGTATCAATATTGTCTTTTTGCCTGCCATCTTGGCTACTTCTGCTTTCAGCTGTAACTAAACATATTTATAAATGGAACTTTGTCTGTGTGTATCCATTACCTATAGACTCCGAAACGGCTGAACCGATTTTCTTGAAAATTTACACAGTTGTACTATAAGCGTCTGCGAGTGTTCTTAGCTAGGTACTCCCAATAAAAATTGATAATCCAAAAAATTGGGTTATAGAAGGAGTGGTCCGGTTGTAATCAAATTTAATACACTCATAGACAAAGACATGAGAAAAGATATTCAGAAGTTTCAAGGTTGCAATTCTTACAATAGTGCAGAAAATCGATTATATATATATATATATATATATATATATATATATATATATATATATATATATAAAAGGCAAGATGTTTGTGTGTGTGTGTCTGTTCATCTGCCTGTATGTCTGTATTTTTTTTCAGCCCTTTTATTTTAGTTTTTGCTTCGGGTTTGGCTCTAAGTAGGTATAATTGTAGTTCTTAGTCTCAGCCATCATACCATTTACAGAGAGAACTTATTTAGCCTTCAAAATTCAGTTAACGACAAAAAAAATTTATTTGATATCGATACCAGGAAATCAAAATTTGACTGACATCAATTCATTCTTCTTTCAATCTACGGTTTCGCTTTAACTGGAAACAACTATTGCTTTTTTAGTCTTTCGTGTCAACGTCCAAAGAGTCTGAGTTCCAGGAATTAGTTTTAATTCGATGGATTAGTTTTAAAGCTTTCATTACACCCAAACAACGCCGAGCTATACTGCTAGTATATATATATATATATATATATATATATATATATATACCAGATGCGATTGGTAAATTGTCGCAATTATTTTATTATTTCAAATATTCTTTAGGCTGAGTCTGAGCTCAAGGACCATGGGTTAGTTTTAAAGCTTTCATTACACCCAAGCAACACCGGGCTATACTGCTAATGCATACATAAAACAACATAATTACATGACATGCACATTCCCACGTGTAGACATATTCTGTTTCTTCTATATTAATGCAATTGATTAGGTGGTTGTATTGTATAAAAAGCCAACAACATAAAAAAATATTTTATGTAAAGTTTTCTGGAAGGAATCTTTTAAAAGAAAAATAATACTCCATCGTAAAAAATTATCTAAATTTATAGAGTTGTGCTGAAGAATGCTTATCTATGGATATTCCTCTATAGCCATGGTTCCCAACCCCAGGGTAAATTACCCCAGTGGGGTAATGAGCCTATATTTTGGGGGTATTGCTTCATTTTATGAGAAATTGGAACTATGGACCAGATGTATTGGAAAGGGAATTTCTGCACAATTTTCTGCATTGGATGCCTTCCTTGATAAAGTTCATTCTGAAGACATCCTCAACCACAGACATCAGTGATCACCTATATGGTCTCTTGGAAAACTTACGTAAGTACTTTCCAAACTTGAATAATTCCAACAATGAATGGGTAAGAAATCCATATCTTGTGAGTGAAGATATCATTCCTGATGAGGACTATCCAGCAAAAGAAGAATTTCTCACACTCAGGATGAACAATGCATGGAAGCTTTTGTTTGAGACCAAGTCTGGTCTAGACACCTTTTGGATCTCTCATTTGCATGATATGCCAACACTATCCTCTAGAGCAGTACAAGCTCTTATAGGATTTTTAACCACTTATCTATGTGAACAAGCTTTTTCTACTGTCCTTGGAATGAAGACCAAGAAACGTAGTAGACTCAACGTGGCAAACGACACCTGAATAGCCCTTTCAGCCACAAATCCAAGAATAAATAAACTGGCACAGGCAATACAAGCTCAACATTCACATTAAGAATCACGGCTAGGTTACGGCTACTATACCTCTGATTATTATAGATTGGTACTATTGTATTGAATAATTTCCATTAACTTGTATTGATGTATGAAAATATAATTACTTCTTTTCCTATATTATGGGTATTTGTTCATTGGGGTAATGGATAATAGTGAAATTATATTTTGGGGAAATCGCAGCAAAAAGGTTAGGAACCTATGCTATACTTATAGTTATATTAGGAGGGAGAGTCCACTACCCCTAGGCAGTTGATTTCACCATAACATCCCTCTGACTACTCACTACACTGTTAGTTATATTAGGAGGGAGAGTTCACTACCCCTAGGCAGATGAGTTCACCATAACATCCCTCTGACTACTCACTACATTGTTAGTTATATTAGGAGGGAGAGTTCACTATCCCTAGACAGGTGAGTTCACCATAACACAAACAATACAAGGTTTGACAAGCTGTAGATGGAGAACATTCTAAACACTAAAAATAATCTTAAACTTTTTTTTAAACTAATTTTTGCACAATAAAAGACCCCAGAGAAACTAAAAGTCATGGGTTACTGAAAATATTTTTGCAGTTTTATTCTTTTGTATTATAAGAGCAGATTTAGCAACAAAAAAAAAAAAGATGTATTCTGACATAGATCCACTCCAGCATTTCTTTGTTTTTATTTTTGTAATCAATTCACCCAAAGCAAGGCAGTAATGCCACTAGTTTCAGGAAGACAAAAGATAGCTGTTGATGTTGCACTGAAGTTTCTGAAGACCGTAGGTGGCAAGGAAGAAGCAAGAAGTCATAAAAGAGTTCCATGAAAGAAAAGAAGTTCTTAGAATAGAAGTTAGTGTTACATCTATTACAATACTAGACCTATGAGACTGAGTATCCAATCTAGTCAGTTAAATGCCATAAATGATAAACGCTTTGGGCGATCATGTCTCAAAAGAGACTTGACTGACTGGGCATAAGATTATCCCACAGAAGGTTGCCATTGCTTTCTGCAGTAGACTGGTTGCCAGCCAATGCTATAGAACCCAATATGTCCTATTATTTGACTCATAGTTAGAGGGGGAAGAGATGTTTTATATTATTAGGTAGTAATTAGAGGGGGACCATTTTATTACTTCATAACAATATCAAACTGATCCCCCACTTTATGCCCAGTAAAGCCTGAATCATGTTTCCAACTATTCAGTCAATCAGTGCCATATGTAATACATGCTTTGGACAATCATGTCTCAAAAGACACATGGCTGACTGAGCAGAAGATTATTCCACAGTAGGTTGCCGTTTCTTTCTGCAGTAGATTGGTTACCAGCTAAGGCTATAGAACCCAATCTGTCCTATTATTTAACCCATAACTGGAGGGAAGAGACAGATTAATACCTTTCCCGAGGATATTTGTGCATAAGTGAATGCAACGAATTCAACTGGAATTCAAACTTGGTTCCCCGATTTGTCGTTCCAAGTCGATATCCACTGCACCACAACACGCATACAATCTGGTAGTTTGCTTAAAAAATATTTTTAAAAAAAGCAGAAGGGAGGCCACTCTCAGCCTGTGAAGGTCCTTTGTGAGATGTAAGTCTTCCCCAGATTCATGGGGAAGAACGGACTATTACCCTACCATGCATACCCAATGCATGTTGGTAGGAGTGGATGTGACATGCTTAGAAGATGATGTCTCCTTTAGAATCATAATCATCAAATGGTATTTTCACGTCCGTGAACATAACGAATTTGAGTGAAATCCAAAGTTGGCTCTCAGTTCTAATTCTGAAACAAATATGGTCCAGTGCCCTTGCTATTTACCTAGAGCTCCTTGATAAATTCCAAGGAAGAATCAGCAATATTATCAGTCCTCATCTGGTAGCTCAGGTTCACTCATTTTCCTACTGCCATAAGGTTAACTCTCTGTGCCTTTTCTATAAATACTTTCATAGTAATTGTTCAACTGAGCTCTTCACTATGGTACCTAGACTTTTTGAATTTAAGTGCATTACTAGACTAGTATTGAGGTCTCATCAATTTACAGTTGAGCTTGCTAGATGAAACCATAAATTCTGTGCTAACAGTTTTTTTCCCCACAACTATCACTTGTGAAACTCCCTTTTGGCCCCATGCTTTCCAGCCAACTTTAACCCCATAAAATTTAAATGCAACATCAATCACGACCTCCTGACTTCCTGATTGCTTTTTTCTCTTCCTGCTCATTAATAATGTTTTTGTTCCTAATTCTTTTACACCCAGTCTTAGTGGCTTCATTGCCTTGCACGGGGTGAAAGCAATAAAAAAAAAAATTATTACACCACCTGCACATTCAAGCTTATATTACCTAGTATTCTCAAGTGGTCACCCATCTCAGTACTAACCAGATTCAGTATTGCTTAACTTTGTTTTAACATGAGTCACCGGTAAGCTTACTCAAGTGTTTAGTATAGAGTGAATATGATTTCTAGGATTTAGGTTGAAATTAAATTAAATATGAAGTAAAATAAAATTTTTAAAAAAGCATAAATATATTGTGTACATGTTTGCATCAAAATATTTCCTTATTTCTGAATTTTCATTCTTCAGACTTTTTGAAGTTGCCGAACTGACAAAATAGGATAGAAATGGTAATGACCCACTGGAAAACCCTTAAAAGAAAAAAATGTGTAAGGAAAAAAAAGTACTTACCAATAACAAATCCTTGGCCAAAGGACTGATTCCTTGCACAAATTCTTCTAATGGTTTTAGTAATAAAGATTGAAAAGAATTCCAAGGCAAAAAAGCGTCGTCTGGCCATTCTTCTTGGGGTGGTAAGCCAAGCACCCTGAAACAAGATTACATAATTTTATTCAAATTTTATTGTAATTCATGTCTATTTGTTCGAGGTGTAAGGATGTTGATACCAAACAGCCCGGAATAGCATGTTTGTTTGTTTTTTTTTATCTTAAATTAAACAAGGGACGTAAAAACTATTTTGTGAAGACTTTAAAAGAAATTGGAAATCCAATCCTAAACCGGAAACAAAAAGATAAACCTCTACTTCTGATTAAAAAATTAGGGAGGAATTTGAATCAGATAACAGACAAACCAATCTACGTCCATTGTGGAAAAAAAAAATAACAGCTCTAAATTTAATTAGCAGGTCTCCATTTACTCAGTAAAATGTTTTGATATTAATATATTTTGATAGTGTTTGATAACAAAATAGATAAATATTTATTGTTATCAAACAAACAGTGTTTGATAAACAATAACAATAACAATTTGTGCCTTTGCACAAGTTGTTCAATGTTTCCTGGAATTATACTTGTATTTTTTCAAACTATTCTCTCAGCTTATATACCCTCCAGTATTCATTGGTCCTGGGTATGACGGAGCATGGAACCACCTCTTAATTGCTGTTGTTCCCAGGTCCACCCTGATCAGGAGTGGTATCACCTGTAAAGGTTCCCAGCTATGGGCAAATATTTACACCCACTAAACTGGGGTCAAAATATTATGAAAGTACAAAACTACACTTTTATAGAAATATATACATAAAAATAGACTTGGAAAAATATTACCAACACTACACTTTTGAAAAAAAAATTATTACCAGAACAAAATTTTGAAGGAAAATATTATTCTCAGCAAAACATTTTTGAATACAAAACCAGAAGACATTTTCAGTTTTCTAAAATAAAAAAGAATAAAAACAAAAAGTTTTCATTAAAATCTGACTAAACCTTCTCACTATAACCGAACATTAAAAAAAATGTACCTTAAAACCGGGATGTGCGTTGTGGTGCAGTGGATATCGGCTCGGAACGAGAAATCGGGTGGAGCCGAGTTCAAATTCCAGTTGAATTCATTGCATTCACTTACGTGCAAATACCCTTGGGAAAGGTATTAATCCGTCTACTCCTTCCAGTTATGGGTTAAATAACAGGACAGATGGGTTCTATAGCCTTGGCCGGCAACCAGTCTACCGCAGAAAGCAATGGCAACCTACTGCGGGATAATCTTCTGCCCAGTCAGTCATGTCTCTTTCGAGACATGATCGCCCAAGCGTGTTTCACGTATGGCACTTAACTGACTGACTGACCTTAAAACCCCACCTTTTTGGCATTAAAGTCGATATGCCGTTAAACAAAATTCAAACTCCAGCATTCATTTTAGGTGTCCATTGATTGGCCGATATGAGATATCTTGATTCTTGTGATATTTCCTGTGATATCAGTTCATTCTTGCTGAATTAGTACATCACTACTAGATCCAAAAATTACTACTAATGGCTAGTAGACGATAACACTGAATGATATTAGTGGTGTGGAAAGTTATGAGAAAGAGTAACAGGTTATAGAGGGTGTCAGGAAGAGGGTAAGAGAAAGATGAGAATACTGATGAGAGTGGAGTGGATAGAGAAAGAAGCATGAGAGAGAGGATGCAGGTTAGTGAGATAGGAGATGACTATTGACTTTACATTTAAATTCTTGGAGATTTTAGCTGTCAGTGAAGCAAATATACGGGAGGGAATTCCACAAGCAGGAAATGTGAGAAAAGAAACTGCTAGAGTACAAGTATATATATATATATGCAAGATGGATTCAGGAGGTAAAAAACATCCTGGCCCGACACAGTGACCCAACCTTCCTAGCAGTGGATTTAGCTATTGACTCAATGTAATGGTTCCACTTGAGATCGGAAGAGAGAGTAAGGCTGAGGAGGCACAGTGTATTGCTCTCAGGGAGACCCACTTGGTCTATGCCTATGGGAGGAAGGAAAGGTTGCCTGTGATGATTGACAGACAGCAGCATCGTCTTTGCTTAACTTGAGTGATCATACAAGAATTACTGTTTCAATGTGATACAGCTGTAATATTGAGTTTGATGGTGCATTGGATATCAGCTCAGAACGAGAAATTGGAGAGCCTAGTTTCAATTCCAGCTGAATTCATTGCATTCACTTACATGCAAATAACCTTGGGAAAGGTATTAATCTGTCTATTCCTTCCAGTTATGGGTTAAATAACAGGACAGATTGGGTTCTATAGTCTTGGTCGGCAACCAGTCTACCGCAGAAAACAATGGCAACCTACAGCAGGATAATCTTCTGCCCAGTCAGTTATGTCTCGAAAGAGACATGATCGCCCAAGCGTGTATCATGTATGGCACTAAACTGCTGTTAACAGCATATCGACCTCTATGGGTTATCTAATTCCAAAAAAGTGGGGTTTTAAGGTATTTTTTAATGTTCAGTTGTAGTGAGAAATTTGATTTAGTCAGATTTTGATGAAAAATTTTAATTTATTTTGTTTTTATTTTAGAAATTGAAGATGTCTTCTAGTTTTGTATTCAAAAATGTATTACTGGTAATAATTATACATTATGCCAATTTTTTTTTCTTAAAAAATGTATTGCTAATATTTTTCTTTTAAGGGTCTATTTTTATACTTTCATAGTGTTTTGACCCCAGTTTCAGGGTTAACTATTTGCCCATAGCTGGGAGCCTAACAGGTGTTGCCACCCCAGGTCAGGGTGAACCTGGGAACAACAGCAATTAAGAGGTTGTTCCATGCACTTCACAACCTCCCAATCAGAGGCCTTGCTGCCAGATGCAGTTTACCGTCATGCCTAGGACCTGATACAGCTGTAAGACTAATTGAGGTTTAAGAATCTTGACATCAAACAAGACCCAGAAAATTATGTTTCTTATTTTCATTTTGTTTTAATTATTGAAGGGATGTAAAAACAATTATGTAAAAAGACTTTAGAAGGAACTAGAAATCCAATCCTAAACAGGAAACAAGGGATAAACTTCTACTCTTGAACAAAAAAATGTGGAGGAGTTGGAACCGGACAATAGACAAACCTATTTACTCCACTTTCTTAATTTTTTTTATAATCATATCACCCCCAAGCAAGGCATTTTACTGCCACTGGTGTGCAGTATGTTAAATAGAAGAAGGAGTGACAGGTTATAGAGGGTGTCAGGAAGTAGGTAAGAGAAGGATAACAGGCCATAAAATGAGGGATCAGTTTATGTATTGATTGTAATGTAGAACTGATCCCCCACGTTATACTCACATTATAATAGTATAAATTCTTCTTTTTGTTTTTTTTTAATAATCATATAGCCCCGAGCAAGGCAGTTTACTGCCACTGTTTTGCAGGGGGTTACATAGGAGGAAAGTTATGAGAAAGCATGACAGGTTATAGGGGGTGTCAGGAAGTGGGTAAGAGAAGCATGAGAATAATGATAGGAGTGAAGTGGGCAGAGAAAGGAGCATGAGAGAGAGAGGATGCAGGTTAGTGAGATAGGAGATGACTATTGACTTTACATTTAAATTCTTGGAGATTGTAGCTGTCGGGGAAGCAAGTAAACAGAAGGGAATTCCACAGGCGGGAAGTGCAAGAAAAGAAGCTGCTGGAGTAGAACTTGCGTTTACATTTTATTGGTTTCACCTTAAAACGGATGGGACTGTTATCTATTATTACCTATCCTCATAAACTGCACTAAATTCCTCCGTTTACATCTGGTTTACAGCCACATCGCATTAAAATATCAGTTCCTGTACAATCACCAAAGTTAAGCAACATCAAGATTGGTCAGTACCAAGATGGGGGAACATTTAGAAATATCAGTGGTGTAATGGATATCGAACTCGATATTGTTAATTAAGGAAAAAAATAAAGAAAACAGTGAACAAAATTTCAAAGTTGAGGCTAAGACATTAGAAATATAGAGTTAAAGTCAGTCAGTCAGTTAAGTGCCATACGTGATACACGCTTGGGCGATCATGTCTCGAAAGTGACATGACTGACTGGGAAGAACATTATCCCGTAGTAGGTTGACATTGCTTTCTGCGGTAGACTGGTTGCCGACCAAGGCTATAGAACCCAATCTGTCCTGCTATTTAACCCATAACTGGAAGGAAGAGACGGATTAATACCTTTCCCAAGGGTATTTGCGCGTAAGTGAATACAATGGATTCAACTGGAATTCAAACTCGGCTCCCCGGTTTCTCATTCCGAGCCGATATCCACTGTACCACAACGCACATCCAGAGTTAAGTAGTCTTTAGGAAAACCAGAAATCTCAAATAAGGAAATAAAGGATAAATCTCTCTATTTAAAGCTTCATTACGAGAAATGAGACAAAAAAAATTTTTTCAGTTGGCCTTGCATTGAAAAATAAAGACAACAAAATGCAACAAAAATGGTGACAGCATATTAACTGTTACGAGTCGGGCCTCCAAGCTGTTAAGAAAGAAAAAAAATTTCAAATACTTCATATGTGCTGTTGTTGTTGTACTAATACTAAAGTTATCTCCCTTGTATCAAGTACTTTCCCCAGAGAGAAGATCTCTTTTTCTCTCTCAGCGATATAATGACTACATTTAATGTGGTCTAGTTGTGGCCTAACAAGTTTAAAACTAAAAGCTTTCTAAGTTCTGTTAATTTATCAAGCTTCATTACTGGTATTTCTACAAAATTAATATATATATATATATATATATATATATATATATATATATGGCTATTCAACAGATTAAAATATCAAAATTTTTGTTATTTAGGAATTATAACATAAATATGTTATAATATCACTGCAAAAGTAGCTCTTTTGTTTCAACACTACTTGATAAGACACAAGTAGTTTAAAAAAAATACCTACTTTTGTAGTGATATGATAACATATTTATGTTATAATTTCTAAATAAATATTATTAGCTCTATTTTGTATTGAGCACTTTTTTAAGAATACAGAATATTATTCAATCCATAACTACCCTATAATTGGATTATATATATATATATATATATATATATATATATATATATATATTCAGTGGATTCATGTGAGTTTGTGACCCTGAGTTTCACACTTAAAATTAATAATATCTTAGCTCTATCACTGATATTGAGCGCTTTCAAATAAGTACTGTACATATATAATATATAAATAATATAAAATATATATAACAAATTGCATATATATATATATATATATATATATATATATATATATATATATATATATGTGTGTGGAAAGTGTATGTATGTATATAATTATAAATATCAATATATATATATATTTATATATATATATATATATAATATGCAATTTGTTATATATATATATATATATAATATGCAATTTGTTATATATATATTATTTATATATGCGTGATACTTATTTAAAAGCGCTCAATATCAGTGATAGAGCAAACATATTCATAGAGATAGGTGTGAGTACTATTAAACAACATTTCTCTGAAAAACATAAACATGTAGGTAATATCAGACAGATTTTGGTCAACAATACGGTGATCCTTACTCATACACACAGTAAGAGGAACCTGCAGATATTGGAGGCCATGTACATGAAATCGAAACAACCAACACTCAATAAAATCAACTTTAAAACAGGAAATAACATATTACATTGCATTTGACTACATGGTTTTGTTGTCATTTCGCGCTATCCCGCGGTGTGACGTCATAAAACCGCATCGCAAACTTAAGAACTGCGTTTATTATTTTTGGTAACTATTGCCGTTGCCAAGCGGAGTTTTATGTCAACACAAAATAAAATCGTCGGTGATGGTGGATTTTATAATATTTCAGTTTAAACAACCTCTCTGAAGATGGCTCATGTAAGCCGAAAGCTTAGAAGAAAACCAATAAATAATTATCCAAATGTTGGAGAATTAAAGCAAAAATATGACGTTTAGAACAGCTCATGATTAAACATAATAGACATTCATTGTCTCTTATATTTAATAGCATATGTTTAGAAAATATATATATATATATATATATATATATATATATATATATATACATATTATATAATATTTAGACTGAATATATAAACATTAACATAAAATTCAGTTAAACAGTGATAATCCTCTTTATTTCAGGCTGTTCTTCTAAATCGTAATGGTATGATTAGCCATTTGAAAAAATATTCCATGCATAATTTAACAGTAAATAAAAAATTTTCAAAAAGCTTTGTTGATTTTTTAATATTCTAAACAATTCTCACATTAGAAACTGAATTATGTCTGACATTTGTTTTTAATCTAACCTCATATGGCTCTACAGAAGTAGAAAGAAAGAACTGTACCAAATAACAGAAATCACATCACTTGAAGACTATCAACAGCAGCAACAACTGAAATGGATAGCACATGTAACTCAAAGAGAAAATAACGAAGCCTGAGTGTCTTGGCAAAGATCATCCTTCTTTGAACCTTGTGGACTAGTGCTACAGAATCACAAACAAAGAACTGTACCAAATAACAGAAACCACATCACTTGAGGAATATCAACAGCAGCAACAACTAAAATGGATAGCACATTTAAATTGAAGAGAAAATAATGAAGCCTGAGTGTCTTGACAAAGATCATCCTTCTTTGAACCTTGTGGACTAGTGCTACAGAATCACAAACAAAGAACTGTACCAAATAACAGAAACCACATCACTTGAGGAATATCAACAGCAGCAACAACTAAAATGGATAGCCCTTTTTAAATTGAAGAGAAAATAATGACATAATCAAAATACTGAAATTCCACATGACTTCAAATCAAAAGTTAAGAAGGAAACCCCATCAGCACTGGAAAGAGCAATGACAGCTATTGGATTTGAGAAACCTGTTTCCCTGAAAAATTGTTTAAAGAGAAAGATCTTATAAATTCCAACCAAAAGTGATATTGGCTGCTTGGTTAATGAATTCCAAATGTTTCCTTGGAGGATAAGCAGTTAATGTTATCATTACCAATAATGTAAAAATACGTTAAAGTGCAACAAAATATGGAGTTCTCCAAATATACAAAAATATGACATGAAGCGGTAAGATTATATTGAATCAACTGCTAGGTCAGCTGCTAAGAAAGTTGGTTCACTGTGTCATGCTAGACATTTTTTTATGCACTGAATATTGCCATCATATTTGGACTGGTGCTTCTTACATGTATTTAAAGATTCTTGAGAAAATCTAAAGAAGCTACCATGTTATGGGTCCTGACCTGGCATCTCAGCTTGAGACACTTTTCTTACTGCCATAGCTTAGCCTCTTTGTGCCTTTTGTTATGTGTTATAAGTTGTAACAAAAGAAAAGACAATGATTTACCAAAACACAGAGCTAAATCACAAACACATATTTAATTTACAAAAACACAAAATAAAAATGTATACAGATATACAATTTTAGCATTCAATACAGAAAACAGTTTACTGCTGTTCTAGGTCTATTGGCAAAGTGTTACAAAAGGAGAGGTAATGTGTGCGTAGAGTATTTTTTAACACGTTAGGGCTAGCGTGTAATCTAAGTGTTATTACTAGAAATCCTCACATGTACATGTTGTGGAGTAGTTTTCGCTTTGAAAGTTATAATCGTGCTATGTTGGTTGCTAATTGACTTAACGCACCCTAAATGTTAGGAACTTGGTAATCTTCCACTGAAAAGCTGACTCCTTAGTATTCGGCTAACTGCTGAGTAGTTCTACTGAACTCCAAGAGAACTCTAAAGAACTCTCTAGGAACTCCTATGAACTTTCCAAGAACTTCTCGAGTTAACTTCCTAATATAGGAGGGAGAGTCCATTATCTGAGGAATAGGTGTGTTTCACCATAACAGTATATATATTTGAAATTTTAAGTTTGGTCAATGAAAAGAGTCGAAAATTCTATTTACCTGATTTGTTCCATGAGGTTCTCTTTTTGGTTTTTGTTGGTCGGCAACTTTTCATAGAGATTCTTTTCGCTGGATATAATAATCCACGAATCAAGCTGGAGTTGATAATGGCAGCAATTCCTTTTTACAACCGACAACTCTTTCCCAGAAACCTATTTTTATAGGGGCTAGCACCTAACTAGCATATTTCTCGAAGTTTCTCGAATCCTCTAGATTTTTCTCGAATATACTGGAATGATCTAGAATCTTCCAAACGTTCTATTTCTAATTTCTCTATTTTACAACTACTTCATGAATGAAAACTTTTTTTTGTATTAACAAGTAGGACTCAGTAGAATTCTTTACTATAGAAGTCTTTGGTTTTTACTCTCATTCTGGTTTAATTTCTCTTAATTCTTTCTTTAATTTTTCTATGAAATGGATAGCACATTTAAATTGAAGAGAAAATAATGAAGCCTGAGTGTCTTGACGAAGATCAACCTTCTTTGAACCTTGTGGACTAGTGCTACAGAATCACAAACAAAGAACTGTACCAAATAACAGAAACCACATCACTTGAGGAATATCAACAGCAGCAACAACTAAAATGGATAGCACATTTAAATTGAAGAGAAAATAATGAAGCCTGAGTGTCTTGACAAAGATCATCCTTCTTTGAACCTTGTGGACTAGTGCTACAGAATCACAAACAAAGAACTGTACCAAATAACAGAAACCACATCACTTGAGGAATATCAACAGCAGCAACAACTAAAATGGATAGCACATTTAAATTGAAGAGAAAATAATGAAGCCTGAGTGTCTTGACAAAGATCATCCTTCTTTGAACCTTGTGGACTAGTGCTACAGAATCACAAACAAAGAACTGTACCAAATAACAGAAACCACATCACTTGAGGAATATCAACAGCAGCAACAACTAAAATGGATAGCACATTTAAATTGAAGAGAAAATAATGAAGCCTGAGTGTCTTGACAAAGATCATCCTTCACTGAACCTTGTGGACTGGCGTTACAGAATCTGTACCAAATAACAGAAACTTGTAGGACTCCGTAGAATCCCCTTACTATAAATTTTAACCTTTTTATAGACTTTATATTTTTTATATAGAAATGCACCCTCGTAACACTTTTCTATGACAATTGTTCTGGTAAGCTTTGGTACCTCAACTTTACAAATTCAAGTGCAGTACTAAATTTGCAGTTGAAATTGTAAGTTGTAACTGTGAGTTCTATATTGACAGTCTCTTCTCTTGAAATTCTCACTTGAGGAACTTATTTCTAAATTTAAATTCCATCTTGTCTTCTAATTCCCATTCTTTTACTGTTCTCTCTTCTTAATGATTTTTTTCTCACATTTTTTCACAAACACACACTGACCCCTTGCAACTTAGTAGCTTTATTACCTTCATTGGGTTGAAATAATTATTTAAAAAAATAAATTAAAGAAAGTTATGATAGTCCTTAAAGGATGTGGCATTTAAAAAAATTAATCCATTCACGTATGTTCCAGGACTGTCTATAAGCAAGTTATTTGTTGGATCTGATTGCAGGGAATTTAGTGAGGTCTACAATATGAGCAAATGAGACAGAGTATCTAGAATTTAAGACAAATGTTGAAACTAATGTCACTGGCAGTGGCAATTCCATGGGTGAACCAGAATTTTAGCTGGCCCTTTGGTTGTCCCCTACTTTCATAAGCTTCAAAAATTTATGAAACTGATCAGTCTCTGATTTTAATACGATTTGGTCTTCAGCAATTTTCCCCTCTGTGTTTTCTTTTACATTTAGCTTTTTAAGGACACATACAGAGTTTTGTAACGGAAAAAAATCAGAGCAGACAAATCCCACTGTTCTGCTAGTATGGGCATTAGTATTAACCCTTTGATTTTGTTCTGAAATTGGCCTCTCATGTTTCAACAGCTTGAGAGTGGAAAGAAATGGCAAGAATAGATTAGAACTCCACGGCTATGAATGAAAAGTTATTCTGCTTAATTTAGTGAAGGAACATACTTATGCTCAAACTCATTCCTAAGTTGTGTATACGGGGGATGGGGGGGGGGGGGTAGTATGAAAATGAAGACGGTGCTCGAGTTTGCACCCCCCTTACCTCCTTTGAAGAAAAATCTCAGCTCCTAAGTGACCCCCCAACCCCACTTTAAGAGGTCTACAATTGACACCTGTACACGATGGTGGGATTGACAATCAACACCTGTACACGATGGTGGGATTGAGTTATTTTATTGAATTTGTTTGATTCATTTTGTTTTTTACAGGTTATCACTCTTTTACAATTAGTTTTAGATTGTAAGAGTTTTTTTTGTTTTTTTTGAGATAATGAATATTTACTGATACAAGTTCTACCAATAAAACCAAAACTGAGTAGGGAAAAAAAAATGGACCCATGCCTTTCCTAAATGTATTTGCACTTAAGTTAATATAACGGACACAACTGGAATTTTCAATCCCAAGCCATTATCCATTACACCACTCGCATTCCTAAATAACCACCCAGTCAGGTTCTGAGAAGGCTCAACATAGCTAATGGTCATTGCAAATTCAAAGAGAATACACCCTACACAATGAGAAAGCCACCAACAGCTTAAACAACACCTTACTGGATCTATAACTTTATTCACTAGAACTTCCAAAAGAGATGGAAACGAAACTTCTCTCAACAGGTAACGCAGCGCTCGTCTTTCATTTATTCAATGCCAACGATCTCTGGCCTGACTAATGTAACTAATGCCATGGCCTTTTATTTTTTTAATCATATCACCCCGAGCAAGGCGGTAATGCCACTGATGTGCAGGGGGCTACATAAGAGTAAAAAGATAAGAGAAGAGTGAAGAGGAAGACGAACCAGTTAGAAAGGAGCAAGAGAAGGATGGGATTACAGGTGTGATGACAGTTGCAAAGGTGGAGAGAAAGGAAAGGATATACAGGGTGGTGACGAAAGAACTAGGGTCAAGTAGTTAAGAGATGAGTATTGACCTTGCATTTAAAAAGTGTTCTAGTTAGTCGACTGCTACAAAATGACATGGAATTAATTGTACTCCGAGGAGTCCATTGATAAATGGCTTGAGTGGCACTGGCTTTGAATTGGAATATAATCTTATAGCAATGAAATTCACTTTTGAGTCTGAGTTTTGTTTTACAGCATATCAACACCTATGTGGGTTATTGAATGCCAAAAAGGTGGGGTTTTAAGATATTTTTTCATTTGGTTAGTGAGAAAGTTGATTTCATCAGGTTTTGATTTTTTTTTTTTTCTTTAGAAAACTGAAGATTTCTTCTAGTTTTGTATTCAAAAATGTCAGTCAGTCAGTTAAGCGCCATACGTGATACACGCTTGGGCGATCATGTCTCGAAACAGACATGACTGACTGGGCAGAAGATTATCCCGCAGTCGGTTGCCATTGTTTTCTGCGGTAGACTGGTTGCCAACCAAGGCTATAGAACCCAATCTGTCCTGCTATTTAACCCATAACTGGAAGGAATAGACGGATTAATACCTTTCCCAAGGGTATTTGCGCGTAAGTGAATACAATGGATTCAACTGGAATTCGAACTCGACTCCCCGGTTTCTCGTTCCGAGCCGATATCCACTGCACCACCCACGCACATATGTATTGCTGGTAATAATTATTATCCCTCGAAAATGTATCATGGCAATAATATTTTTCCTTAAAAAATGTCTTGTTGGTAATATTTTTTTTTCAAAAATGTATATTTTTCTGTAAAAGTCTATTTTTATACTTTGATAGTGTTTTGACCCCATTTTAGGGGTTAACTATTTGCCCATAGCTAAGACCCTAACAGGTGCTACCACTCCGGGTAAGAGTGGACCTGGAAACAACAGCAATTAAGAGATGGTTCCATGCTCCTCACAACCTCCAAATCAGAGGCCTTGCTGACGGACGCAGTTTACCGTGAAAGTTACATTTATCATAGAATTAAATGTCCACGTGTCGTGTGTAATCTCTGCCAAAAATAAAAAACCTGGGCCATGTCTCATGCTCATTGATATAAACAAACAGACATACAAATTTTTTTATTCTACCACTTGCAGGCATCTAGGGTGTCTATATTAATTTCTAGATTTGAGAGCCAGGCATATATTTTTTTTATAATCATATCACCCCAAGCAAGGCATCTTAATGCCACTGTTTTACAGGGGGCTACATAGGAGGAAAGTTATGAGAAAGAAAGAGTGATAGCTTATAAGGGGTGTTAGGAAGTAAATAAGAGAATGATGAGAATACTGATGAGAGTGGGGTGGGCGGAGAAAGGAGCATGAGAGAGAGGATGCAGGTTAGTAAGATAGGCGATTATTGACTTTACATTTAAATTCTTGGAGATTGTAGCTGTCGGGAAAGCAAGTAAATGGAAGGGAATTCCACAGGCGGGAAGTGCAAGAAAAGAAGCTGCTGGAGTAGAATTTGTGTTTACAATTTATTGGTTTCACAGTAAAAGTGTATGACCTAGTTGCTAATCTTGTGGCTTGAGTAAATTTATATATAGGAGGCACCAGTGAGCTAAGTTCACTGGAGCAGAAGCCGTGAAAGTATTTGTAGAAAGTATAATCACATAATGTTGTGTCATCATTATCAAGATTGTTATGACTGAGTAATGAAATGTATCCGCACTGGGTGCTCAAGACTTTAAGCCTTTTGCACATATAAGCATAGCTTAGTAAACCTTTATACTCCAACAAGGCATTTTGACGTTGTATAATAGTTAGCAAACTTGATCACCAGATGAATTATGACTGAGTAGTGAATTCAGTTCTTACTCCATGATTTTGATCTTGTGCCACATTTAAGCCATGCTTAGTAAATTGTTATATATTCCATCTACTTGTGCATGTTGGTATTAACTCTACAGTTTGACGGCAGTTGGTGTGTTAGATTCAGTATGAAAATCATTGGTGTGTTGGCAACAATTTGACACTGTTGACTTTTGACTGTTCTTCCAGCTAATTATCTGATATGTGATTCCACCTTCACATTCAGTTTCCATATGCCTCTAATTTCTGTCTGGAATTAAGAGATTCTTGTTACTGTTGATAATAAAGAATCTAGGAAATTCCCTTCTCAAAGACATCTTTCCAGCTCTGACAGTGCTAAAATCCCGTTTTATTTTCAATACCTGCCACAGCTACACTACCTTTTTATCTATTTTGTCAAACATATACCAGTTTGGATGTGCAGTGGATATCGGCTCAGAACGAGAAATTGGGGACCCAAGTTCAAATTCCAGTTGAATTCATGGCATTCACTTACACACAAATACCCTTGGGAAAGGTATTAATCCGTCTCTTCCCTCCAGTTACAGGTTAAATAATAGGACAGATTGGGTTCTATAGCCTTGGCTGGCAACCAGTCTACCACAGAAAGCAATGGCAACCTACTGCGGGATAATCTTCTGCCTAGTCAGTTATGTCTCTTTCAAGACATGATCGCCCAAAGCGTGTATCACATATGGCACTTAACTGACTGAATATAATAATTGAAAACATGATTAAGGCTTCTACTGGGCATATAGTGGGGGATCGGTTTTATATTGTTATGAAGTAATAAACTGATCCCCCACTAATTACTACTTAATAATATAATACATCTCTTCCTCCTCTAGCTATGAGTCAAATAACAGAAAAGATTGGGTTCTTTAGCCTTGGCTGGTAACCAGTCTACCACAGAAAGCAATGGCAACCTACTGTGGGATAATCTTCTGCCCTGTCAGTTATGTCTCTTTCGAGACATGATCACCCAAAGCGTGTGTCACGTATGGCATTTGACTGAATATCAGTTTGGCCAAGTTCATTTCTACAGATGGGGAAGAGTGAAACTGTTTTTTTCTTTGCTATTTCTAAATATTTCTGACAACAAAGTCCATATCAATCAGTAATATTATTCTGTATTGATAATTAAAATCAATAAAATCAATATTGAAGGAAAATATAATTAAAGTGATTAAAATAAATGAAAGACAAGGGTAAAGAAGAAAAAAAAGCAACCGAATACTTACTCAAAAATCTTTACTAATTGATCAATTTCTGACTGACCACGAAATAATGGACTAAAAAAAAAAGAAAGAATAAAATAAATGTGGAAATATAAACCTTAAATAATACATTTTTGGCGGACCTGAAGGAAACTACCACCATCTTTAAATTTGTTGTTCTTCATTTTTTTAATTTTTTTTTTTACTTTTTTCAGTGCAATCTTATCGCTTACACCCTAAACTTTCCGATTATCAAAAAAAATTAGAAAAAATTTAAATATTTAAACAATTTTAGTGGGTGCTCACTTTCTCATACAATGTTATAGTAAATTGATCCTCCATTTTGGAACCACTCGCATTGGGAGTCGCTTTGTTTTTTTTGGGATGAGTTGTTGCTCTTGTTTTTGTCTTTTTCAAGTTTTCTTTAGTTCTTACGATGGCATCTTCCTTGGAAAGTCCAAGAATAGCTTTATTCAAAAATTTAGCAAAGCATTCAGTAGTTGAATATGCGCAAGCAAAAAAGTTAGTTACACAGGATCGATTTACTATATAAGGTTGTATGAAAAACTGACCCCCACTCCTGAAATTGTTTAAATGTTGACATTTTTACAAATCTTTTTTGTCAATAGGAAAGTTTAGAGTTTAATCGATAAGATTGCACTGAAAAAAGTAAAAAAATGTTGATAATCAACCAATTTACATAAATGTCATATTGGTGAGTGGTTCCAAAATGGAGGATGGAGTTACTATAACATTGTATCAAAAACTGAGCCCCCAATAAAATTGTTTAAATATTGAAATTTTTCCAAATTTTTTTGTCAGTCAGAAAGTTTAGGGTGTAATCGATAAGATTCCACTGAAAAAAGTAAAACAAAATGAAAAACAACAAATTTAAAGGTGGTGGTAGTCTCCTTCAGGTCCGCCCATTTTTTTTCTATTTTATTTGTTTGTTTTTGTTTTTTTTAATAATTTGATTTTATTTTTAAACAAAATCATGAAGTAATTAAACAGTAAAAAGTATACAATGATATATTAAAAACGGTTTAATCTTATTTCAGGATATTTTTATAAATTTTACATGTTGTTGTTTTTACCACAAGTATTTATATATATTTTTAAGATGTGGCATATTTACTATAAAAATGTAAAAGATATTATTTTTAGCCTGAAAATAAACAGAAAATTATTTCACGAGAGAAATGAAGTTAAAATTCATGAAACTGAAGTCGTATATTTTTTATGAAAAAAACTGTGTATATATATATATATATATATATATATACTTCGATTTTTGCAGGAAATTAATTTTAAAATTCTTACTAAGGGTTGAATTTATATATACGAGGGTCATTCAATAAATAAGGTGAATTTTTCGGTACAAGGACTTCTAATACAGATAGAAGCTTACTTTTTTTTTTTTCCTTTCCTTCTTTTTCAAAGAGATTTAATTTTTTTTAAAGATTGAAAAAAGCTTTGAGAGTTTTGGAGATTAACAAAGATGGCCGACCAAGAAGTATGCTCCAGGATTGAAAAGAGGTCAGTTATCAAGTTTTTGGTTGCTGAAGGGTCCAAACCAGTTGAAATTCATAGAATGTCAATTGTGTATGGTGCCACATGTTTCAGCCAAAAAATGTCTACAAGTGGGCTAAATTGTTTAAAGAAGAACAGAGGATGAAGACAGGCCTGAGAGGCCTACAGAAGTGAAATCTCCTGAGGTGATTGAATCAGTCAGTGACCTCATTCAGTCTGACAGAAAGGTGACAGTGGATGACATTGCAAGGACTTTGAACCTATCTGTTGGGACAGCACACAAAATTGTCTATGATGACCACGCCTACTTGAAGTTCAGCTGCCGGTGGGTGCCAAAGATGCCGAACAGTAAATACCATCAACAAGCTGGGCTGGGAACTAGTCCCTCATCCCCCTTACAGCCCAGACCTTGCCCCTTCAGACTTTCACCTGTTTGGTCCCTTGAAAGCGTTCACGAGAGGTACAAAGTTTGAAAGTTATGATGAAGTCAAAAGTGCTGAGAGCAATTGGCTGAGACATCAGTCCAAAGATTTTTACGCTGGGGAAATATGGAAGCTTGTGCACAGATGGGAAAAGTGTGTAACACTGCTGGGAGACTACGTTGAAAAAATGTAAGCTTCTATTTGTATTAGAAGTCCTTATACCAAAAAATGCACCTTATTTATTGAATGACCTTCGTAGAAGTCCTTATACCGAAAAATTCACCTTATTCATTGAATGACCCTCGGAGATGTCCTTATACCGAAAACTTCACCTTATTTGTTGAATGACCCTCGTAAAAGTCCTTATACCGAAAAATTTACTTTATTTATTGAATGACCTTCATAGAAGTCCTTATACCGAAAAATTCACCTTCTTCATTGAATGACCTTCGTAGAAGTCCTTTTACCGAAAAAAAAATCACCTTATTTACTGAATGACCCTCGTATTTTCAGCTTATAATGCTTACAGCCATATCATGTTGAAACTGGTTCTAGTCTGATCATTGATGATTGAGCAACATTGAGGCTGGTGAGTACTTCCATGAGTGATTGTGGGGAATAATTTTCAGGTAGTGTGATGGATAACGGCTTGAAATGAGAAATCAAAGAACCAAATTCATATTCGATTTGTTTCATCACATTGACTTAGATGCCAAAGAAAAAAAAACTTAGAAAAGGTATAAATCCATCTCGTCTTTTTCTCCAACTATTGGTTAAATAGCAGGACAGATTAGACCCCATAGCCACATTATAAATTAAAGAGACCTGATCACCCAAATATTCATCATGCATTGCACTTAAGAATGGAATAATTCTGAACTGGACCCTTACTTTGTGTCCATATTTATGTAAGTTGAAGTTCATTTGCTAAACTACATTGATAATTTTAATGTCAGTCAGTTAAGTGCCATATGTGATACATGCTTAGGTAATCATGTCTCGAAAGAGACATGAGTGACTGGGCAGAAGATTATCCTGCACTAGGTTGTCATTGCTTTCTGCGGTAGACCGGTTGCCAGCCAAGTCTCTTTAACCCAATCTGTCCTGTTATTTAGCCCTTTACTGGAGGGAAGAGATGATTTGTGTGTAAGTGAATGCAAGGAATTCAATTGAAATTCGAACTCAGCTCCTGATTTCTCGTTCCGAATCAATATCAACTGCACCACAACACACATTTTGATGTAAGAAATCTTAAAATGAACAAAGAACCTGAAGTTATATTTTTTTTCCTCTGCAACTCGAAATATGATTTGTGATGTTGCAACAACTTATAACTGAAGTTATCTTCATTGCAACAAAAAATACAACTTAATCATGTCATTTAAGTTAAATAAATTACATACACATCTAAATAAACTAGGAAACGAAATCAGGGTCCAGTTTTAAATTTTGGTTTCCACAATAGATTGTATCTCTATTTATAACACTGATTATTCAAAGTCAAGGTCCATTTTGGCATTATACAAATATTTTAAACTGAACCCCCATTTTAGAGACACTTTACTCACTCCCAATTTAAAACTTAATTTTTCTCAAAAATGAAATGTAAATGATAAATTGTTCAATTGATGCATTGATTTTCTATGGCTTATCAAATCTTTGCAGATTATATGAGAAAAGATTTTGAGATTGTAAGATTTTCATTTTTTCATTTCGAGATAATAATGAGTTAGTGAGTTTGAGTTTTGTTTAACAACATATCAACCACTGTGGGTTATTTAACGCCAAAAATGTGTAGTTTTAAGGTATTTTTTTAATGTTTGGTTAGAGTGAGAAGGTTGATTTAGTCAGATTTTAATGAAAATTTTTTGTTTTTATTCTTTTTATTTTAGAAAACTGAAAATGTCTTCTAGTTTTGTATTCAAAAATGTTTTGCTGCAAATAATTTTTTTTCTTCAAAAATGTGTTATGGTAATATTTTTTTCTTCAAAAATGTATTGATGGTAATATTTCTCCTTCAAAAATGTATATTTTTCTATAAAAGTCTATTTTTATGTATATACTTCTATAAAAGTTTATTTTTATACTATCATAATCTTTTCACCCCAGTTTGGTGGGGGGTAACTATTTACCCATAGCTGGGACCCTAACAGGTGCTACCACTCCGGATCAGGGAGGACCTGGGAACAATAGCAATTAAGAGATGGTTCGATGCTCGTCACAACCTCCCAATAAGACCTTGCTGCCGGATACTGTTTACCGTCATGCCCAGGACCTAATGAGTTAGTGATATGCCTCACTAACTAACCTATAGCTGGAGAGAGGTGGATTCATACCTTTTTCACGAGTATTTGACCAGAAGTGCATGTAACGTCTCCAAATTGGAATTGAAACTCATCTCTCTAATTAACAATTCCGAACCAATATTTATTACACTAATGGTATTCTCAAGCAATCACCCATTTATCAGGCTCAACATTGCTTAACGTTGGCGATCATATGAGAGCCAAGGTTTCAACGTGATATGGCTGTAAACAAATCATAAAAAAATAAAATGTTCATAAAAAAAAATCCACAACTTCAGTTTAATGAACGACAGCCAGACATGCTGTGAAAAGGTTTCTAATGAAAACTGCTTTTGTAAACAATTTATTTACAATTAAACCAACACTCTTCACAGACAGACATCATAAACTATAAACAAAATTTCTTAACAACAGCAAAGTCTAACCTTCTGTTGAAAAGTTCCGCAAATATGCATCCACAACTCCACATGTCAATAGGTGTGGCATACTGAGCTTGTAGTATAACTTCAGGAGCGCGATACCAAAGGGTGACAACCTGTAAAAAAAAAAATAAGACACGTCTATCAGGGGAGGTAATCAAGAATCAAGTCATATTTTGGGTAATTTCTGATTTCCACATTTTTTTTTTTTTAATCATATCACCCCGAGCAAGGCGGTAACGCCACTGATGCGCAGGGGGCTACGTAAGGGTAAAAAGAATGGAAAAGAGAAAGCCGGAAACCACATCCTAAACAGGAAACAAGGGATGAGCCTCTTCACCTGTTCAATAGATGTGGGTGGAGTGTGAACCGGGCGATAGTTTAGTCTATCTACTCCAATTGAAAAAAAAAGAATAATAAAGGAAAAGAGTGAAAAGATTGGAAAAGAGAAAACCGGAAACCGCATCCTAAACAGGAAACAAGGGATGAGCCTCTTCACCTGTTCAATAGATGTGGGTGGAGTGTGAACCGGGCGATAGTTTAGTCTATCTACTCCAATTAAACGCAGAACTCATCGGGAAATATAAATCATGTATTTTTTTTAATTAAAATTATGAGACATGATACCAAAATCTGCTCCAAAATTTGTTGTGAATGTTTTCTGTGTTTTAAATTAAATTTTTAAGCAGTTTTTGTCATAAATTGATGAATCAAAATCTCCTAAGTAATAAAACCGTTATTATATATAAGTAATATAAAAACGGTTTTATAACCTATTACTTTTTTTTTTTTTTTTTTTTTTACAGTATTTTATGCTGTCCTCAAATGAGGACGCTAGGTTAAAATGGGTTAAGTTAAGCTTTAAAGAACCTTGGAGATATTTGTCATATAGCAATCATAAACAATTTCATTTCAAGTATCATTTATTGATCTAATGAATTTGACTTTCCTCACTATTTGCCTTTCTATTGTAGACTAAATTGAGCTCAGTAAATATCTACTAATGTTTTAAAATTAGCTCATTTTGACCCAAGAATGACTTGTGTATAGTTTTTCCAATGGAGGCCTGAACTAACCCCACAAAAAATTTAAAAAATAATGAGAATAAGTTTACATACCACAGCTGTAAGCGTCATTTGAAAAGCATAGAGACGTGCTAGACCAAAATCTGCAATTTTTAACAATCCATTTCGAGTTACAAGAATGTTCTGTGGCTTCAAGTCTCTGTGTACCACTTTGTGACAATGGAGGAATTCAATACCGCTTAATAGTTGTTTCATCAAATCCTAAATTAAAAACAAAACAAAAGAAAGTTATTAAATGAAAACATATA
Source organism: Ascarosepion bandense (assembly GCA_037127315.1). Taxonomy (NCBI): domain Eukaryota; kingdom Metazoa; phylum Mollusca; class Cephalopoda; order Sepiida; family Sepiidae; genus Ascarosepion; species Ascarosepion bandense. Next base: position 5,816,618 of record JBBBDQ010000490.1, on the reverse strand, counting down.
TGACTAAAATCTCCACTATTCTTACCGAAGACCTTGGCAGTGATTCTGTTAGTACATTTGTACCTGTTTTAATGATTGTTGGTTTCAATCTCTTCAGAATTGACTGCGAAGAATACCCCAAATCTTAAAATTTATAGACAAATCCTACAGTTGCATGCTGGGATTTTTTTTTTTTTTGCTTACTATTTCTCCTTCTCTATTTTCCCACCTTTTTGTGATTAAGAAAAATTATAAAATAAAATAAAAAAATGTCATAAAAATATTTGATATTACAAAAATTGAAGATAAAAAAAAGAAAAATGCAAAAACAATTGCAAATATTTATGTGTCATTTTTATATTTATAGGCCGTACAGAGGGTGGGGATAAGGAGGTAGACAAGGGCACTCTTCCATTTAATTGAGAGGGGAATGTTGGTCCTAATAGATAGAAATGATTACTAAAAACTTTACGATCTCAAATTTATAGATAAATTTCACAGATGCATGCTGGGATTTCTTCCTAAACCAACAAAAGCAGAAAAATTCTTTGACACCGCTCAATATTTGTTGTCTTGGGCACCTCAGCATGATGTAATGGTTAGCAAGCTTGTCTCGCTAGAATCATTACAGCTGTGTAGTGAGTTCGATCCTCACTGGGTACTCCATACTTTTGGCCTTGTGCCACATCTAAGCAGCACTTAAAAAATCTAAATCTAAACTTATCTATAAATGGAAGTTTGTCTGTCTGTGTGTGTGCCTGTGTGTGTGTGTGTCCGTTACCTATAGACTCCAAAACGGCTGAACCGATTTTCTTGAAAATTTACACAGTTGTACTATAAGCGTCTGTGAGTGTTCTTAGCTAGGCTTTGTGTCGAGATACCCCCGATAAATATCAAAAATCGATAATCAAAAAAATCGGGTTATAGAAGGAGTGGTCCGATTTTAATCAAATTTGATGCACTCGTAGACAAAGACACAAGAAACGATATTCAAAAGTCTCAAGGTTGCAGTTCTTACAATAATGCAGAAAATCGATTATATATATAAAAAGCCAAGATGTTTGTGTGTGTGTCTGTTTATCTGCTTGTATGTCTGTATTTTTTCAGCCCTTTTATTTTAGTTTTTGCTTCGGGTTTGGCTCTAAGTAGGTATAATTGTAATTCTTAGTCTCAGCCATCATACCATTTACTCAGAGGTCTTATTTAGCCTTGAAAATTCAGTTTACGATGAAAAAAACTTATTTGATATCGATGCCAGGAAATCAAAATTTCACTTACATCCATTCATTTTTCTTTCAGTCTATGGTTTCACTTTAACTGGAAACAACTATTGCTTTTTAGTCTTTTGTGCCAATGTCCAAAGAGTCTGAGCTCCAGGACCATGGATTAGTTTTAAAGCTTTCATTACACCCGAGCAACGCCAGGCTATACTGCTAGTCTAAGATAGATTTATTTCCATTATCAATTTTTGATGAGTTTTTCTTTTTTGATGCATTGTGTTGTGCGAGATAATTTTTTCTTCAGAATTTATCTTTGATATTTATAAGTTTACCATTCATCCTTGCTTTGAATATTGCTGCCATTATATGGTCCAGAACTTCTGCTATATATTTAGAGATTCTTGATCAAATCTAAAGAAGAATTAGCAATGTTATTAATCCTGACCTGGCATCTTGCTTTCAGCAGCTTCCCTATGCCTTTTCTATATTTATCCTTCATTGCAATTCTTCAGATGAATTCTCCACTAAAGTACCTCATCTTTGCTGCCATGTTTGCGACATTTTGGCCTTTGTATGCTCCGGCCTTCTTCAGATGCTAGGAATTTCAAACCAAACCCTTTATTACAATCACTGGGGTATATGAACTTCATTCCTTGCATAAAGCCTTCATTGGAAGTCATGAGTTATCTCCCTCTAACCCTGCAAGTTACTTGTTCACCATTGATGTAGCCTGGTATTGAACTCACAACTCTAAAAGTCAAGTCAGGAACTAACCAATGTCTATATCCACTGGGCCATGTGTCCTTGAGGCTACAGCAATGGTGAACAAGTAACTTGCAGGGTTAGAGGGAGATAAGTCATGACTTCCAATCAAGGCTTTATGCAAGGAATGAGGATGATATACCCCAGTGATTGTAATAAAGGGTTCAGTTCAAAATTCCTAGCACCTGAAGAAGGCTGGAGCAAGCAATGGCCAAAATATCATACAAATGGCAACAAAGATGAGGACAATAGTCCAAATAATGTAAATGGTTTTACCAGAAAAATAAAAAAATAAAAAATTGGGTTTAAATTGCTAAAAATAAATTCTTACAGTTTTGAAATTTACATACTTAAATTTCAGTATTTACATTATTCGGACTATTGTCCTCATCTTTGTTGTCATTTTTACAACATTTCGGCTGTTGTACTCTTTGGCCTTCTTCAGCTGCTAGGAATTTCAAACCAAACCCTTTATTACAATCACTGGGGTACATTATTCTCATTCCATGTATGATGCAACTTCTAGTAGCCATGAGTTATCTCCCTTTAACTTAACTCTTCTAAGTTATTTGTTCACCACTAGTATTGAACTCACAACTCTTTGGGTCAAGTCACTGGAATTAACCAACACTTTAACTCAACCCTCTAAGTTATTTGTTTACCACTGCTGTAGCCAGGTATTGAACTCACAACTCTTTGGATGAAGCCACTGAAACTAACCAACATCTATATCTACTGGGCCATGAAGACTTGAGGACAACTGCATGTGAATTTCTGGGACTTGTAAACCTAACGTCTCGGTAACAGTTTCTTTTCTCACACTTCTCACTTGTGAGAATTCTCTTTTGGCTTCATTCGTTTCGCCCAACTTTGCATTTAAATTTTTGAAGATCAATGTCAATCGTTATCTCCTGTCTTCTTTATTTTGTTACTCGACTTTTATTGTCTCCACTCCTTAATCATGTTTCTCATTTTCCTTATCATTTTACACTCAGTAACCCCTTATGTTTCTTTTACCGTTGATGTCTTGTGAGTGTCAAATTTTCCAAACCCTCCTCCCTCATTAAGTTCAGGAGTCTCTTAATGTTTCATCAAAGAAATTCAAACAAATTAAGATTACTATGTCAAGTACTAATAGATTTCCTGTCCTTCCTAACAATGACATTGTTTCACCTTTTCAGTATAAGGTCACAGCCTAAATACACCAGATGTTGCTGCTTTGGCTTTTGTAGTAAATAGGTTTTTACAGAGTAGAGTAGCCAGCCCCATGCCCAATTGGTTTTGAATTCAGTCTTGTCCCTCTAACCAAGGTTAAAGAACCCAGTCTGACCACAGACTGGGGAGGGAAAAAGGGATGAATACATATCATTTTGAAGGCTGTTTGTGTGAAAGTGAATGCAACAAATTCAGCATCCAAATTAGATTTTCCATACTGATAAACACTAAACAATGTGCATACTTTTCTTGCACTTCTCACCTGTGGAACTCACTTCTGTATTCTTGTTTCCCTGATAGCTACAATTTCCAAAAGTTTAAATGCAACATCAGTTCCCATCCTCCTTCTCACTTTAGACTTTGCTCTCACGCAACTCTCTTCACACCAAAGCACCAGTGGCAGTACTACCTTGCTTGGGGTGAGATGATTATTAAAAAAACAAAATTCATTTACTCAATTAGATAAATTTAATTTTTTTTGAAAAAAATTAAAAACAACGGAAATAATTGCAAATTTTTCCCGGTTAAAACTCAGATTAAGCAAGAACATTTCGTCCACCTCCCCAGAATTATAGCCTGAATCAGTCAGTTAAGTGCTATACATCATACACGCTTGCAGGGATCATGTCTCAAAAGTGACATGACTGACTGAGCAGATTTTCTCACAGTAGGTTGCCATTACTTTCTGCAGTAGATCAGCTGCGAACCAAGACTGTAGAACCCAATCTGATCTATTTAACCCATAGCTGGAGGGAGAAGAGATTTTTTTTCATAATCATATCACCCCAAGCAAGTGAGGCATCAGTTTATATATTGATTGTAATGTAGAGTTGATCCCCCACTTTATATCCACATAATAGTATAGATTTTCTTTTTATAATTATATTGTCCCAAGCAATGCATTTTACTGCCACTGTTTTGCAGAGGGTTACATAGGAAGGAAAGTTATGAGAAAGAGTGACAGGTTATAGGTGGTGTCAGGAAGTGGGTAAGAGAAGGATGAATGTCGCCATAAAGTGAGAGATCAGTTTATATAATGATTGTAATGTAGAATTGACCCCCCACTTTATGTCCATATTATAATAGTATAGAATTTTTTTTTTGTAATCATATCATCCCAAGCAAGGCATTTTACTGCCACTGTTTTGCAGTTTTGGTTATATGAGAAAGAGTGACAGGTTATGAAGGGGGGGGGGGGTCAGGAAGTGGGTAAGAGAAGGATGAGAATACTGATGAGAGTGGAGTGGACAGAGAAAGGAGCATATGAGAGAGGATGCAAGTTAGTGTGATAGGAGATGACTATTGACTTTACATTTAAATTTTTGGAGATTGTAGCTGTCGGGGAAGCAAGCAAATGGAAGGGAATTCCACAGGCAGGAAGTGCAAGAAAAGAAGCTGCTGGAGTAGAACTTGCGTTTACAATTTATTAGTTTCACAGTAAAAGGGACCTAGTTGCTAATTTTGTGGCTCGAGTAAATTTATATATATAGGGTGCACCAGTGAGCTAAGTTCATTGATGAATTAATACCTTTCCCAAGGGTATTTGTGTGTAAGTGAATGCAACAAATTCAACTGGAATTTGAACTCGGCTCTCTGATTTCCCATTGAGAACTGACCTCCACTGTACCACAACGCTCATACCCAGCCTTAAAATAAGACAAAGTAATAAAAAAACATTTTCAATAACAAAGGACAATTCTCACAGTGTTCTTCTTTTATTATTCACTGATTATCTGAATAATGATTCTCACATTAAACGAAAACACTCACATAAATATTTAAAATATATCAGTCAGTTAAGTGCCATACACGATACAGGCTTCAAGTAATCATGTCTCGAAAGAGACATGACTGATTGGACAGAAAATTATCCCCCAATAGGTTGCCTTTACTTTCTGTGGTAGACTGGTTGCCAGCCAAGGTGTGGTAGACTGGTTGCCAGCCAAGTCTATAGAACCCAATCTGTTCTATTATTCGACTCATATCTAGAGGGGGAAGAACTGTATTATATTATTAAGTAATAATTAGTGGGGGATCAGTTTATTACTTCATAACAATAAAAAACTGATCTCCCACTTTATGCCCAGTAGAAGCCTTAATCATGTTTCCAACTGTTACATTCAGTCAGTCAGTTAAGTGCCATACGTGATACACACTTTGGCCGATCATGTCTCGAAAGAGATATGACTGACTGGGCAAAATATCCCATAGTAGGTTGCCATTACTTTCTGCGGTAGACTGGTTGCCAGCCAAGGACATAGAACCCAATCTGTCCTATTATTTAACCCATAACTGGAGGGAAAAGACAGATTAATACTTTTCCCAATGGTATTTGTGCGTAAGTGAATGCAAGGAATTCAACTAAAATAAGTTACTGAAATACTAGCTAGTATGTATCCTGGGCAAGAGATCAAGATTTCCTCAGTTCTTGATATATATATATATATATATATATATACAAAAAAATTATCTAATTAATATGAAATATTAAATAGATAAAAATTGCAAGCTCAGTGGATATTATTGGGTCTGACAAGACTGTGTTTTTACAACTGCCACAATAAATTCTGGATTTATAACTGTTTCATTATGTGTTGAGTTTTCTTTATATATATATATATATATATATATATATAATTTTGTTTTTTAATCGTATCACCCCGAGCAAGGCGGTAACGCCACTGCTGATGTGCAGGAGGCTACGTAATAGTGAATAGATTGGAAAAGAGAAAGCCAGAAACCACATCCTAAACAGGGAACAAGGGATGAGCCTCTTAACCTGTTCAATAGACATGGGTGGAGTGTGAACCGGGCGATAGATAGATCTATCTACTCCAATTGAAAAAAAAACAAAGTGAGAAGATTGGAAAAGAGAAAGCCGGAAACCATATCCTATATATAATTTTTCTTGCCAGAATCTCTTACATATTTATAAGGCTACCATTTGTCTTTGCTTTGACTATTGCTGGCACATCTGGTCTGGTGCTTCTGCTATATATTTAGAGATTCTTGATAAAATACTAAGAAAATTCTGCAATCTCAATGGTCCTGACCTGATATCTCAGCTACAGTCACTTTCCCACCATCAAAAATACTGCAGCCATATTTAAGTAATTTTTCAATTGTATTGGTAAGATTTATATCTAGACAGTTAGTTGTTGTTGCATGCAATAAAGAATTCTGCTTTTTCAAATCATTTATAAAAAAAACAAGTAGCCAAAGAAATCTGACATGAACTGTAGCATTAAAAAAAATTGCAGCCATATTTAATTAATTCTTCAATCGTGTTGGTTATATTTTCTGTATCAGTGATCTTTTGCCAAGACAATTAACTCTTTTGTCTTATGTAAGAAAAGAAGTCTGCTTTTTAAAATCATTAAAAATAAAAATATCAAATTAGGAAAAAGATTTTATTTCAATTTATTTGACTATTTCATGAAAAGGCAGGAAAGAAAGACCGAAATATAAAAATACTTTGTATATTCACAACAGCATCTAATAATACGTACTTCATCATGTGACTTTTTATGTATTTGAAAAAAATATATTAAAAAAATGATTTAATAAAAAACGATTTAAAAATATGTGCTTCACCATGTGATTGTACAGTCCCCTTTAGAAAAATTGGCTGGTCATAATCACTGCCTCAAAAACAAACAAATGATATTCCATATTCCTTAATTTTTACTTATTGCAATAAACAGATGTTTTCCCAAGAAGGCCCCTTTGCTTAAGCTCAGACCAAACCTCACATAAAACTTGTACGTACAATCCATTACTGAAGATGATGGAAAAATACAGAGAAGCATGTTCAAAACCTACCAGAATGCACATTTTTATTAATTAAGACTCTTGAATACACTTGTTGGTAGACATAAATTTATAAAATGTTTAAAACAACAGGGACGTACACTTAAACTCTCAACCCTTGTAATAAGTGTATTTCAGTTTTTAAAAAAAATCTTTTTTTAAACTGAAGTACACTCATTAGAAGGCTCAAGAATAGTTCAAGGTAAAGATTTATTTTTAAAATAGTTGTGATTAAAGAAAGAGGACATGGTACGAAGTGAAGATTATGATGATAAAAAGGATAGACAAAGATTGTTCCTTGATTTGATTGTAGTGTTCAGTAAAGATTTCTACATGATAGGGAACAGTCTGAGTCAAACTATTTTTTAATATATGGAAGAAATGGGGATGATTCAATACTATGGAAGTGGTATGGTTTGTCCTAGCTGTAAAGGTCTGAATTAGTAGAAGTGTGGCGTGTCCTGGGTATAAAAGTCTGAATTGGTGGAAGTCTCGTGTACTAATTTAGTATGTCTAACTCCTTATTATCCACTACCTTTACAAGATCAGGTCAAAAATGGAATACTGCTGCCATATATGGGCTGGAGTTGCACCATCTTCACTTACGAGTCTTCATAGTTCAAAAGCATCTCTGCTTTCTTGTGGGTGATTAATTTCCACCTTACAACCCCTTTCCCCACTGACAAAACATCACTTGCCTTTTGCTACTCTGTTGTTATTTCCATGGTAAGTGTTCAGATGAATTACATTTCTTAATTCCACCAGTTTTAATCTTCGTAGCTACCCAGATACCAAATGGTTAATAGTGTAAGACATATACTAATTGACTGTACAGACCTGTCGACAATTCATCAACAATTTTATAAACTACAGAACCTAAAATCTTTATCTGAAAATATCGGCATTAACAAAATTCTCGCCTTCCTTTGGAAGATTGACCTATTTAATAAAATTTAATTTTATTATATATCTTCAACATAGATGTATAAACTTTAACATTTCCTCCTAGCTATGGGTAAAATAGTGTGCTGTGTTCTGTATGAGCCTGTTTCCAGGGAATAACTGATTTAAAATAAAAATACGTTTCCGACCTTAAATGACCCTTTTAGATGTTGACAGGCCGTTAAACAGGAACAAACAAACAAACTTCATGGCTAAGACCCGTCATGCCATGCATATTGTGACGAACAACTTTAATATCCTTCATATTTAATTGGTGAGATGTAAGCTCTACTCGAGTAGCTTCTTCCCATGAACTGTTCCTTTGTGGAACTGACTCCCAAGAGGATGCTTCTCTGATCACTACACTCTTAACCTGTTCAAGTTAGGGTTAACTGTTATATTCCCCACATATCCTCATAAAATGGCCACGTCACATTAAAACACCAGTTCCCATATACTCGACAAGGTTAAGCATTATCAAACCTGGTGAGTACCTAGATGGGTGACTATTTGGGAATATCAGGTGCCAAACCTGGTGAGTACCTAGATGGGTGACTATTTGGGAATATCAGGTGCTACCAGCTTGGATGTGCATGTAGTGTAATGGATAATGGCTCAGAATTGTAAATCAGAGAACTGAGTTCCAATTCCTGTTGGGTTCCTTATATTCACTTACACACAAATACCTTTTGGAAAGGTATGAATCCACCTCCTCTTCTCCCAGTTATGGGTTAATTAGTAAAATTAGTATCACTAAATCATTATCTCAAAAAAAGAAAAAAATATTTTAAATATATTTTCTTTAAATAACCTGAAAAGGATTGATAAGGCGTATAAAATGAATCACTTACTCTAACCACATAGCCAGTCATCATCTACCTTGAAGTAGCTCATGAGGTTTGTACAGTATGAATATTGTGTTAAAAAAAACAGGTTTCTGAATATTATAAGAGACATGTCCTTTGATCTTATAAACTGTGATACACTTTTGTCCAACCACATTTGTTAAATATCCTATGGGTTATGGGTTTACCTGTACTGTCAAAAAATGACATAAGCAATTTTACAACCACATTAGTTAGATTTTCTACACGAGTCAGCTAGGACTGGCATCTACAAAATTAATTCTACTGTCTCATGTAAGAAAGAATTTAGATTTTCAGAAGTAAAAATATCAAAATAGATAAAAAGATTTTATTTCAGTTCATTTGACCACTTTACGAAAAGGCAGAACAGAAAGACCTAAATATAAGAATGCTTTGTAAATCCAGGCTTACGGCCATATCACGTTGAATACACCGGTTCTCGCTTGATCACCAAAGTTAAGCAACGTTGAGCCTGGTCAGTACTTAGATGGGTGACCGCTTGGGAATACCAGGTGCTGTAAGTGTTTAGTGACGGATGTGCGTTGTGGTGCAGTGGATATTGGCTCGGAAAGAGAAATCGGTGAGCCGAGTTCAAATTCCAGTTGAATACCTTGCATTCACTTAAGCACTGGTACCCTTGGGAAAGGGTATTAATCCGTCCCTTCTCTCCAGTTATGGGTTAAATAACGGGGTAGGATTTGGGGACTCTGCCCTTAAAAACAAAATCCTAATGAATCTTAATACTCGAAAAGAAAAAAACTATTACTAGGCACAAAAACCTATATAAAAACAACAACAAAGTGTTGAAAGAAAAAGGTATTACCAGCAATAAATAATTAAAATTTAGTTGGCAATAAATGACCTGCCGAGGTTGATATGCCATAAAAACAAAACAACCGACCACCAACTTTGTAAATCCACATCAGGATCTGATAAAATGTACTTCATCATGTGACTTGTGCTATCTCTGGTTTTCCTTTTAATCAGTTAACTGAATATTATTAAAGACATGTCCTTCAATCATATCAGCTGTGTACTTTTTCATCTCGCCAAATCATTAAATATACCACAAGTTTACCTGCACTGTCAAAAAATGATAGCAACATTTAAGTAATATTACAATAATATTGCTTATATTCTCTGCCTCGGTATTATAAACATTTTATCTTTACAATTAAGAATTCTGATATTTTCATCAACCCTTTAAAATACAAATAGGGTTGAAAAAAGTTTTTCATTTTGCAGTATATTAAATATTCACTACTTTATCAGTACTTTCACAAAAAATACTGTTATGGTAAAGTAATTTTGCAATTGCTTAGGTTTTTTTTACATGAGTTATCTACAATTTTTATCTTTACAATTCTCTTGTTGCAGGTAAGAATTTTTTATCTAACATCATTAAAAGTAAAAACAAAGTTTCCTTTCCAGTCAACTTTGACCTTCAAAAATTTAAATGCAATGTCAATCCTCATTTTCTGTCTTAATTCCTGTTCTTTTATTTTTCTCTCAGGTTCTTTCACATTTGGTAACCACTTTCATCTTAATGGCTTTATTGTCTTGTTTGGAATGAAATGAAAAAAAAAAAAAGACTGATACTGTCAAAAATTGATGGTCAAATTTCACAATTATATTGATTATATTAACTATATATACTACATAATTAATGTGGGACTTTTATCTACACAAACTCCAATACTGAAAGATAAGATGTAACCGTAATTTCTACTCCAACAGCTTCTTTTCTCGCACTTCCCGCCTGTGGAATTCACTTCCACATGTCTGCTTTCCTGACAGCTACAATCTCCAGGAGTTTAAATGTAAGGTCAATAGACACCTCCTATCACACTAACTTGCATCTATTCTCCCAACACTCTCACCATCTACCCAACCCTCATTCTCGTTATCCTTACCCATCTAGACACCTCCTATCACACTATTCTCCCAACACTCTCACCATCTGCAACCCTCATTCTCATTATCCTTACCATCTAGACACCTCCTATCACTAATTTGCATCTATTCTCCCAACACTCTCTACATCTACCCAACCCTCATTCTCGTTATCCTTCCATCTAGACACCTCCTATCCACTATTCTCCCAACACTCTCTGCATCTACCCAACCCTCATTCTCCATTATCCTTACCATCTGAACACACTCTATCACACTATTTTGCATCTATTCTCCCAACACTCTCACCATCTACCCAACCCTCATTCTCATTATCCTTACCATCTAGACACCTCCTATCACACTGGCTTGCATCTATTCTCCCAACACTCTCACCATCTACCCAACCACCTCATTCTGCGTTTATCCTTACCCATCTAGACACACTCCTATCACACTATTCTCCCAACACTCTCACCATCTACCCAACCCTCATTCTCCATTATCCTTACCATCCCCACTAGACACCTCCTATCCACCCTATTTTGCATCTATTCTCCCAACACTCTCACCATCTACCCAACCCTCATTCTCATTATCCTTACCATCTGAGCACCTCCTATCACACTAACTTGCATCTATTCTCCCAACACTCTCACCATCTACCCAACAACCTCATTCTCGTTATCCTTATCATCTAGACACCTCCTATCACACTATTCTCCCAACACTCTCACCATCTACCCAACCCTCATTCATAGTTATCCATACCCATCTAGACACCTCCTATCACACTATTTTGCATCTATTCTCCCAACACTCTCACCATCACCCCAACCCTCATTCTCATTATCCCCATCTAGACACCTCCTATCACACTAATTTGCATCTATTCTCCCAACACTCTCACCATCTACCCAACCTCATTCTCATTATCCTTACCCATCTAGACACCTCCTATCACATAATTTGCATCTATTCTCCCAACACTCTCACCATCTACCCAACCCCCTCATTCATAGATTATCCTTACCATCTAGACACACTCTATCCACACTATTTTGCATCTATTCTCCCAACACTCTCACCATCTACCCAACCCTCATTCTCATTATCCTTACCATCTAGACACCTCCTATCACACTAATTTGCATCTATTCTCCCAACACTCTCACCATCTACCCAACCCTCATTCTCATTATCCTTACCATCTAGACACCTCCTATCACACTAATTTGCATCTATTCTCCCAACACTCTCACCATCTACCCAACCCTCATTCTCATTATCCTTACCCTCTAGACACCTCTATCACACTAATTTGCATCTATTCTCCCAACACTCTCACCATCTACCCAACCCTCATTCTCATTATCCTTACCCATCTAGACACCTCCTATCACACTAACTTACATCTATTCTCCCAACACTCTCACCATCTACCCAACCCTCATTCTCCATTATCATACCATCTAGACACACTCTATCACACTAACTTGCATCTATTCTCCCAACACTCTCACCATCTACCCAACCTCATTCTCCATTATCCTTACCATCTAGACACCTCCTATCACACTAGCTTGCATCTATTCTCCCAACACTCTCACCATCTACCCAACCCTCATTCTCATTATCCTTACCATCTAGACACCTCTATCACATAAAACTAACCCTTCCTCTCACCATCTACCCAACCCTCATTCTCATTATCCTTACCATCTAGACACCTCCTATCACACTAATTTGCATCTATTCTCCCAACACTCTCTCCATCTACCCAACCCTCATTCTCATTATCATACCCATCCCTAGACACCTCTATCACACTATTTTATCTATTCTCCCAACATCTCCTCATCTACCCAACCTCATTCTCATTATCCTTACCATCTAGACACCTCCTATCACACTAATTTGCATCTATTCTCCCAACACTCTCACCATCTACCCGGCCCCCTCATTCTCATTATCCTTACCATCTGGAGCACCTCCTATCACACTAATTTGCATCTATTCTCCCAACACTCTCACCATCTACCCAACCCTCATTCTCGTTATCCTTACCATCCTAGACACCTCCTATCACACTATTTTGCATCTATTCTCCCCAACACTCTCACCATCTACCCAACCCTCATTCTCATTATCCTTACCATCCTAGACACCTCCTATCACACTAATTTGCATCTATTCTCCCAACACTCTCACCATCTACCCAACCCTCATTCTCCATTATCCTTACCATCTAGACACCTCCTATCACACTAATTTGCATCTATTCTCCCAACACTCTCACCATCTACCCAAGCCCTCATTCTCATTATCCTTACCCATCTAGACACCTCCTATCACACTAATTTGCATCTATTCTCCCAACACTCTCTCACCCATCTACCCATCCCTCCATTCTCATTATCCTTACCCATCTAGACACACTCCTATCACTAACTGCATCTATCTCCCAACACTCTCACCATCTACCCAACCCTCATTCTCATTATCCTTACCATCTAGACACCTCCTATCACACTAATTTGCATCTATTCTCCCAACCTCACCATCTACCCAACCCTCATTCTCATTATCCTTACCATCTAGACACCTCCTATCACACTAACTTGCATCCTATTCTCCCAACACTCTCACCATCTACCCAACCCTCATTCTCATTATCCTTACCATCTGAGCCTTTACCTCCTATCCACTATTCTCCCAACACTCACCATCTACCCAACCCTCATTCTCATTATCCTTACCATCTAGACACCTCCTATCACACTAGTGCATCTATTCTCCCAACACTCTCACCATCTACCCAACCCTCATTCTCATTATCTTACCCATCTAGACACCTCCTATCACACTAACTTGCATCTATTCTCCCAACACTCTCACCATCTACTAACCCTCATTCTCGTTATCCTTACCCATCCCTAGACACCTCCTATCACACTATTCTCCCAACACTCTCACCATCTACCCAACCCTCATTCTCATTATCCTTACCATCTAGACACCTCCTATCACACTAATTTGCATCTATTCTCCCAACACTCTCTCACCATCTACCCAACCCTCATTCTCGTTATCCTTACCATCTGAACACCTCCTATCACTAATTTGCATCTATTCTCCTAACACTCTCACCATCTACCCAACCCTCATTCTCGGTATCCTTACCCGTCAAGACACCTCCTATCACACTAATTTGCATCTATTCTCCCAACACTCTCACCATCTACCCAACCCTCATTCTCGTTATCCTTACCATCTAGACACCTCCTATCACACTAACTTGCATCTATTCTCCCAACACTCTCACCATCTACCCAACCCTCATTTTCGGTATCCTTCCCCGTCTATCACCCTCCTTCTGACATTTCCTATATCTAACCATCCTTTCTCACCACTTTACCCTCTATGTAACCCCCTGCGCAATAGTGACAGTGAAATGACTTGCTCGGGGTGAAACGATTATAAAAAAGTAAGAAATAATTCTAATTCATAATAGATAAAAAGGTATATCACTTATTGTCAGAAATGATGTCCAAATTTCAGAATTACATTGGTTATATTCTATATACAAGTAATCTAAGATTTTTATTGAAACAACTTGTCTCATATAAGGAATTCCGCTTTTAAAATCATTAACAGTAAAAACTATTTAAAAAAAGCTAACATGCAAAGTAATGTATTAGCAGCCTGATATTGTATTAATTAGGAATTAAAATCAACCTCCTTCACTTTTACAAAAATTCACAATGACTTGTGAAATCTTGGTTTTTCCTAAGTAGAAAAAGGATTGGCCATGTGCTTAAAGAAAAAGAAAACCAGATTTCACAAGTAGGTGTTAAATTGATTTTTGACCAATTGGAGTGACTTGCAAGATTTGAGAACTTAGCCATACAGTGTCAAATTCAAAAGAATTATATATAAATGACCTCCATCAGCATCAACCAGTCAGTCAGATGGGAGCCTCTAGACAAAACAACTAAAATGTAACTTCAAATCCACCCAGAGATAAGGCTAGCTCACACCTTGTTCTCTTTCTCTTTCCTTCTCGTATGCTGATTTCTTTTACTTCTTCTTCTCCATCCAAAGACATTGCTACTGAATACATACATACATTAACTCTTTCCACAATTACTACTACGAACATTTTCTACAAATCTTGATACCCATAACTTTATCATTGAACATGAACACCACCCTTAACTTCTTAATAATGTTTCTAATTGCACATTAACTTCTGCAACTTGTGTTATTCTTTCCTTTTAATAAATTTCTATTTAAAAATGCAAAATGTACATTTTATTCTTACACTATTCCACACTATTCCATCCTGCCGACAACCTGATGATTCTGATGATGATAACGCTGAATAATTTGTAAGCTGTAGGGAGTTCAGTTATGTAAAACACAAGGCCAAATCAAAGAAAAATTAACCACACCCCCATAGCTTTATTGGAGACCCTCGTCGTAGAAGGAACACGCACCAATAGCTACAATATCAATTATTTACTAATGGAATGTTCCACTGTTAGAGTAACACGTGTTCATTTAATAATGTGGAGTAATAATTTTTGGTTCCTTAACAATGGATATTTGGTTTGTTGGTTGGTTACACTTTGTTTAAATACATGTCTAACCTGATGTGCCATTCATAACAATAGAATACCTCATTAGTAAGAAAAGAGATCAGGATGTGTGACAAATATATAAAATCATTGTTTCATAATATAGGATTGATGATTACTGGCTAAATTAGTAAAAAATACCATTACTTTATTTGAACTAAGTTAAAATGAACACACAAAACTTGCTTTTTATTCTGCAAGTCTCTTTATTAATTTTTAGATTTCTTTCCTGTTATACACACTCCAACTTTGAACAGATACGTCTCTGCTTGACAGACAAAACTGTAAATAATATATTTACTACTTGTACACATTCCTCTAACTCTCCATCGATCAGTTTTTGTGTGCAACACCTGGTCTTTGTTATAGTCTAAACTAGCTTAAAAGCTGCACTATGCGTGGATTTTTAAGCTAGCTCCTGTCAAGGGCTAATTGGGCTTCAGGCCTAAAACTAAAGGGACCTCTAGCCCAAAATGGACGGGACCTCTAGCCCTTACCTCTAGTCCAGCTGAGAAAACAGCAATGATAATTTTGAAGAAATAGCTTCGAATTCCTCACAGTCCTGCATCCAGCAGCAAGGCCTCTGATTGGGAGGTTGTGAGGAACATGGAACCACCTCTTAATTGCTGTTGTTCCCAGGTTCACCCTGACTCAGAGTGGTAGCACCTGTTAGGCTCCCAGCTATGGGCAAATAGTTAACCTCCAAACTGGGGTCAAAAGACACACACATTATACTATAATATATATATATATATATATATATATGTACTAACATTATAGCCCGGCATTGCCCATGCAACTCAAAACAATTTTTAATTAGATGATTAATGCAGCCTGTTGTGATTTCCAAGCATTCATGGTCACTGCCTCACTTTTAAACTCAGTTATATAAAAAAATAATTATATAAAAAATGGTTGTTTAAAAATTGTTAAAAAATTCCATTAAAAAAATCCATTTTCTTTTCTTTTGTGTAAACATGAGTTGATGTTTTTTTATGACATTGTAAATAACACTGCGTTTGTTTTTGTTTCAAAATTACAGGAGAAAATATTTACATTTTTTGTTGACTAAATGAATTTCAGAAATTTTCAAAGAATATTTAAAAATGTTGACATTTAATTTTAGAGGAAAAAGTTACATTAATGCCACATGAATTACAGACAGTTGATTTCCTGCATAAAATATTTAGTGAAAAAAGCTTTATCTTTTTTTAATTTTATTTTCTGAAGTATGAAATATTAAATTTGAAAAAAAAAAGACTTAAATAATTGAATTAACAATTGGCACTTTTTTTTTTTTACATCTTTTGTTTTTGTTTGAAAAAAAAATACTTTTTTTAAAAAATAATTCTTTTGTTTCAAAATTACAGGGAAAAATATTCACATTTTTTTGTTGACCAAATGAAATTTTAAAACGTAGGAATAAAAATTAAATATAAAGGCTCGTTTTTTTTTTTTTTAGTTGCATTTAATATGTGTGATTTGATTTCTGTGACGTAATTTAGCAACCATCTTAGATCTTAGATGTTTTACAGAGCAAACGTAAACAGTCAGCTCCATTGGCCAAAAATTGCAAAAGGGAAAATTGCTGACCTTAAACTCAAAAAGTATATGTCAACCTGGCTTCCCTGTAGATGTGTCCCTAGAAAGTTTGAATGGCATAGCTTAAAAAATGCATAGATTACAGTCACACACAGACTCACAGATTGCCTTTTATATCTATATATATATATATAGATAATATAATGTGTAACACTATATATATATATATATATATATAATAATGTGTGTATATATAAATATATATGTATATATAATATAATGTGTGTATATATAAATATATATGTATATATAATATAATGTGTGTATATATAAATATATATGTATGTGTGTGTGTATATATATATATATATATATATATATATATATTCTTCGCTACTCAATAGCCTAATTATTACAACAGAATAAAATAAGGCATTGTGTTAAAAAGCAAACATGTGGCAAGTGCTTTTATAACTCGCCATTGTCTTTCTCTCCATGAGCATGAAAAAATATATATATATATGTAAATACACAACGATCTTTATTATAATAAAGAGGATTATTATTTTAATCACTTATCCCTAAGCCACATGACTTTTGCCTTTCCTTATATATCATTCTTTTGTTTATTGAAAGGAACTGTCGCTGGTAAAAAATATGACAAAAATTTTAACATGAAACTGACAGTGCCGGAATTATTTTTAAATATAATTCTGAAATGGATAGTTTCATGTTAAATTTTTGTCATATATAGGGAGCAGATGAAAATAACTTTTCACCTCCACCCTTTTCAATCTCTTATCACGCATATAGCGTTTCACTTTTAATTTCCTGTAAGGAATCTGACATAGCAGCCATCGTCTCGTGGGGATTTTTGAAGAACCAGGAAGAAAACTGAACAGCTAGGTAATATTGCATTAATTATCTTTTAGCAGAAAATGGTCAGGCTTATAGCATTTATTTCTGAAACTAAATGTATTCCTTATCTTGTTCTTAAATAAAAAAGAAAAAGACTCTTCCCCCATTGAATAATCCACACTTAGACAAACCAAAAAGTATATTCCCTACTTAATGAAAGTAAAGGTTGCCATTGCTTTCTGCAATAGATTGGTTGCCAGCCAAGGCTATAGAACCCAATCTGTCCTTTTATTTGACTCCTAGCTAGAGGGGTAAGTGATGTATTATATTGTTAAGTAGTAATTAGTGGGGGATCAGTTTATTACTTAATAACAATAAAAAAAACTGACCCCCCCCCCATTTTGCCCAGTAGAAGCCTTAATCATGTTTCCAACTATTATATTCAGTTAGGCAGTCAGTTAACTGCCATATGTGATACACACTTTGGGCGATCATGTCTCCAAAGAGACATGACTGACTAAGCAGAAGATTATCCTGCAGTAGGTTGTCATTGGTTGCCAGCCAAGGCTATAGAACCAAATCTGTCCAGCCATTTTGCCCATAACTAGAGGGAAGAGATGGATTAATACCTTTCCCAAGGGTTTTTGTGTGTAAGTGAATGCACCCCGATTTGTCGTTCCAAGTTGATATCCACAGTACCACAATGCACAACAGTCTTACTTCTTCCAATTTAATTATGCACTTCCCCCCAAGCTCCTGGATTGTGTCAATTTTTTTTTTTTAATCATTTCACCCCGAGCAAGGCAGAAATGCCACTGATGAGCAGGGGGCTACATAACTGTAAAAAGATTAATTAGAAAAGAGTGAGGAGTACAAACTAGTTAGAAAGGAGCAATAGAAAGCTCAGAATGCAGGTGCGATGACAGATACATAGGTGGAGAGAAAGGGAAGGATATACGGGGGTGGGGAGAGAGCTAGAGTTCAGTGGTTAATCGATGAGTATTGACATTGCAACCTCCAGAAATTTAAATGCAGTCGTCAGAAAAGCAAGAATCCCTAAAAGCAGGTCAAAGCCAAGCAAGGTTTTATCCACAATGCTCATGGATCAAGCATGACCAACATCCAATTTGACTATAGCATATCAATGGCATTTCGGCAATTTCCTATTGTTGGTCAACACTTTCACTTAACGACATCAACAAAGGCAGCATACAGATCTGCTCATGACACCAATTGCTATTCAATTTAAAAACTAAGGCTTTCAATTATTTAGTCTTTATCTATATTTCTGAGATGAGGTAGTATTGACATTATTCGGAATATTGTCCTCATCTTGTCATTTGAACGACGTTTAATAATAAGTCATTCTATTGGTCTATATTTCTAAGATGAGGTAGTATTAACAGTATTTACATTATTCGGACTATTGTCCTTTTTCGTTGCCATTTGTACAACACATGGCCCAGTGGATATAGACGTTGTTTAGTTCCTGCGACTTGACCCAAAGAGTTGTGAGTTCAATACCTGGCTACAGCAGTGGTGAACAAGTAACTTACAGGGTTAGAGGGAGATAACTCATGACTATCAGAAGAGGCTCTAGCCAAGGAATAAGAATGATATACCTCAGTGATTGTAATAAAGGGTTCAGTTTGAAATTCCTAGCACCTGAAGAAGGTCAGAGCGTACAACAGCCAAAACCTCATACAAATGGCAACAAAGATGAGGACAATAGTCCGAATACTGTAAATAATGTAAGGCTTTCAAATTAAATATTGCTTTATTCAAATTAAAAAACACATCCTGTCCCGTTATTTAAACCGTAACTGGAAAAAAAGGGATGGATTAATACCTTTCCCAAGGGCATTAGCGGGACATTTAACTGGAATTCGAACTCAGCACGCCAATTTTTTGTTCTGAGCCGATATCAATTGCATCACAACGCACATCCATCCCGAATGCTTAAAGCACCTGGCATTCCCAAGCGGTCACCCATCTAAGTATGGGCCAGGCTCAACATTGCTTAACTTCGGTGATCAAAGGAGAACCGGTGTATTCAACGTGATATGACAGTAAGCATTCAATTAAAAATGTAAGGCATTAAAATTAAATTATAAGCTATTCAACTTAAAACACTAATATTTTTTTGTTATTGATATAAAATGACATCAAATTCATCATGTAGTACTTACGTAATAATTTCATAATTAAATTAGAATTAGTGAATTGTAAATTCATTCTTTAAATTAAATATGTTAGTTTTTAAATTGAATCTCTTGTTTTTTATTAATTTGAATGCAGTAATATTTAATTCGAATGCCTTAGTTTATGGATTGGATGACAAATGGTGCAGTGTCTGCAAGCAACCAGTCTACATGGGTTACGCAAATCTGTTCATCTATGAGCACTTTGATGATCAGTAAGAAAACCTTATAAAATTTAATTACAACTAAAAATATTTTTTAGTAAACATTTAACCAATATAAGACCCAAGAGCCACTCAACTGGGATTTTTTTTTTTTTTTTTTTTTAATCGTATCACCCTGAGCAAGGCGGTAACGCCACTGATGTGCAGGGGGCTACATAATAGTGAAAAGATTGGAAAAGAGAAAGCCGGAAACCACATCCTAAACAGGGAACAAGGGATGAGCCTCTTAACCTGTTCAGTAGACATGGGTGGAGTGTGAACCGGGTGATAGATCTATCTACTCCAATTGAAAAAAAAAAAAAAAAACCAAAGTGAGAAGATTAGAAAAGAGAAAGCTGGAAACCACATCCTAAACAGGGAACAAGGGATGAGCCTCTTAACCTGTTCAGTAGACATGGGTGGAGTGTGAACCGGGCGATAGATAGATCTATCTACTCCAATTGAATAAAAAAAAAAAAACCAAAGTGAGAAGATTAGAAAAGAGAAAGCCGGAAACCACATCCTAAACAGGGAACAAGGGATGAGCCTCTTAACCTGTTCAATAGACGTGGGTGGAGTGTGAACCGGGTGATAGATCTATCTACTCCAATTAGAGAAAAAAAAAAAATGGTAGTAAAATCCAGTCAAGAGATTTCTGCTAAAATCAAAAAAGAATTAAAGAAAACCAATTAAACATGAAAAGCTTAGAATTTAAAATTAGGCAGAAGGAAAAAAAAAAGAAAAAAAGACTTTACTTTAACAATATTTCAAATAAAAGATTCTCAACTCGACACGAGGGTCTTTTTTTGTTTCGACATTGAAGGAGCGATGTTTCATCAGGCAGTTAACGCTATTTAAAAAATAGTATTTGCTGACTGATTTATCATAAATACTCAGATCTATTTCTATATTGAGCATTGTTTTAAATTAATGTTTTGAACGTTGTTAATATTTTCTTAGTTCCTTATACATTTGGATATATAAAATTACTAAGTTTTAAGTTAGTATAAGTCGAAAATGGCTGAATTCAAAGATTAACGATCTTAGGAATTCTTTCCTTGGAAGAGGTCACTAGCAGAATAACAAAAATTTCAAACTATCTGTATCAAACGACCTTTAAACAACCGAGCAATTTAGTATAATTTAGTAATAAAGAAATGAATAACAATTATAAATGAATAAAATACAAATTCAGTAGAATAAATTAAACAGAAACTTAAACTTACCACGTGCCGCTAACTGAAAAAGTTGATAAAATTTCTATCGTACATGCCTTTTTGTCGGCGAGTCATGGCCCGTAAAGAAAGCAGAGAGAGAGAGAGAGAGGGAGGGAGTGCCATTTGCAGATTATTTAAAACCAGATGATAGATTCTATCTAGATTGTAAGAATTTTTTTTGAGATAATAATGATTTAGTGATACAAGAGAAGCGGTGGATTCATTCTCAAGAATATAACAATTCTTTCTCAAGAATATAACAATTCTTTCTCAAGAATATAACAATTCATTCTCAAGAATATAACAATTCTTTCTCAAGAATATAACAATTCATTCTCAAGAATATAACAATTCATTCTCAAGAATATAACAATTCTTTCTCAAGAATATAACAAACCTAATGAGGATTGGAACTCTGCTTCTATATTAACAATTCTGAACCATTAGACATTAATTTACCCACACATCTAAGCTTATAGCATTTGGTCTTTCCAAGCAATTACCCATCTAGGTACTGACCAGGTTTGATATTGCTTAACTTCAGTGTTCGTATGGGAATCAGTTATTATTAAATGAGATTGTTTATGGATTTAGGAGGAGGGAGGGAGAAGTGACTATGAAAAAACATATGACAGATAACCTTAGACATGAAACAGGTTGGATTGTAGTGTTTGGTAAGTATCCACTTGGAAGTGTATTCAGTAAAGTAGAGTCTTTTAGAAAGAAGCTGTCTGAATGGAACTTCCTTTTTACCAATTGAATGCAAAAGGAATGAGGATGGTTTGCTCTTATGAATATGGCACGGCAATGTATGAACTTGTAGAACTAGGGAATATATATTCCATCAGAAGATTTTCTATGAAAATAGTGATAAATGAGCAAGAGGCTTGGAATAATGCTCTTGTAGGAGAGTGGTTGCAAAGCGGAAAAGAGACTCATCAACTATAAGGCTGCATAAATAATTTTCAACACTGTCTCAAGGCTGGAAAGAGAGGAATAGGCAAATCCAACCCATATACGGCAACATTACTTCGAGTTTTATTCAACCTCAACAGAATGCAGAAAGCACTAAACGGCCGTTTCGTCCAATATTTGGGACTCATCAGCAGTGCGCATCCACTACCAGGAATTGAAACCCAGACAGTTGCGTTATTAAGCGAATGTCATACCAACTGTACCACAGGCCATGGTGATGAAGAGGTAACGAATTAAACTCGGTATAGTGCTGCTCGTTCACATATTCCTTAGCTGAAAATGCATGAATTTGTAGAATTAGGGAATATATATTCCATTAGAAGGTTTTCTATTAAAATAGTGATAAATGAGCAAGAGGCTTGGAATAATGCTCTTGTAGGAAAAGTGACGATTCATTTCATGAATAATGCAAGGTGAGAACTTGAAATACATCAAATAAAACTGAATAATGATATAGAAAACCTTATAAAATGAGAATGTTTATGGATGTAGGAGGAGATCGGGAGAGGTAGTGCATTCTTTTCAACTTGTTTGGGTAGGAGACTGGCTCTGGCAAAAAACAAGCTGGTAATATCGCTTAACATCATGTAACAAATCCATCCTTTTTACCAGTCGTTCTCTGTGCCTTCAATATTAGTTCTTCTAGCTTAGTGCCTTACCATTACTGGTATTTCCTTTCGGTTATATCCTTCTTTTGTAGTTTCTATCTTGCTAATGACAACTGGGAAAGTCATGGATTCACTTCTCTTTCAAGCTACGATTTAATTCTTTTACCACTAAACCATTATATCTCCAAGACATTATCTTAGTATCTAAAAATATTTTCTGGCTTTAAATAACCTGCAATAGTTTGATAAGCCATAGAAAACAAATCAATCCATTTACATCAATACTACATCTTCATTCAGTAACTCTACCTGGAGTGGCTCTTGGATCTCGTATTGAGAGAACATTTTTTTTTTATTTCTGTATACACATTTATTTGACTTGGTCTATAAATATTTTTAAATATGTTCTACAAATATAAAAATGACAGATGTATATTATGATAATATGTTCTACATTTTGATATTTGCATAAATTTGTTGTAATTTTAAAGGGAAAATAAAGGAGTTCTATGATAGCAACAAACAACAAAAATTGTTTTTTACTAATTTTTTCCTGTCCTAAATTTTTAAATTTAATCTTGCTTTTCAGTAATTTTTTTCATTTGAATGCCTTATTTTGTAAATTAAATGAGAAATTTTGTAGTGTCTGCAAGGGTTATGCACATCTGTTCGTCTACGAGCACTTTGATGATTGGTAGTGCATCTTTTTTTAACTTGTTTGGGTGAGAAACTGGCTCTGGTAAAAAAACAAGCTGGTAATATAGCTGAACATCATGCAACAAATCCATCCTTTTTACCAGTCGTTCTCTATGCCTTCGATATTAGGTCTTCTAGCTTACCATCCTTTTTGCCAGCCGTTCTCTGTGCCTTCGATATTAGGTCTTCTAGCTTACCATCCCTTTTGCCAGCCGTTCTCTGTGCCTTCGATATTAGGTCTTCTAGCTTACCATCCCTTTTGCCAGCCGTTCTCTGTGCCTTCGATATTAGGTCTTCTAGCTTACCATCCCTTTTGCCAGCTGTTCTCTGTGCCTTCGATATTAGGTCTTCTAGCTTACCATCCCTTTTGCCAGTCGTTCTCTGTGCCTTCGATATTAGGTCTTCTAGCTTACCATCCTTTTTACCAGTCGTTCTCTGTGCCTTCAATATTAGGTCTTCTAACTTAGTTCCTTACTATTAGTGGTATTTCTTTTCAGTTATATCCTTCTTTTGTAGTTTCTATCTTGTTAATGACAAGAACATGTTGAGACATACTTCAGTATAAAAGAAAACTGGTATTTTATAAATTCTTTTTGCAATACTGATTATGATCATAATAATACATTGAGTCAATATCATTATAGAATCTGGTGAGACAAAAGTAACAATCTGAGATAAAAAAAAAAATAAATAAATAGCCTAAGTTGGTTAGGAGTTCTTAATCTCAAACTCATGTGTAGAGATTTTTTTTTTAATCATATCACCCCGAGCAAGGTGGTAACACCACTGACATGCAGGGGGCTACGTAAGAGTGAAAAGATTTGAAAAGAGAAAGCCGGAAACCACATCCTAAACAGGAAACAAGGGATGAGCCTTTTCACCCGTTCAATAGATGTGGGTGGAGTGTAAACCAGGCGATAGTTTAGTCTATCTACTCCAATCTACTTCAATCTAGAATCTTAAACTCTTTAAGTCAAAGGTCAGTCCTCCTCTTCCTCATAATCTACACGTCCTGTCATCTCTTTTTATTCATACCTCATTCACCGTAACCATTTTACCAGTAATGTTTAGCTTGAGTGGCTCTCAAGGTGCTGAAAGATCGATGTTTTTCAATGCCAAATTTGAAGATGCTGCATGCAAGTGGATAAGAATTAAAAAAAACTTCCTTCATAATAATTGTCACCAGTGCCATGATTGCGGTTGTAGGGATGCTGTGTAGATAAGCACTTTCACATATCTGGATTGAAATCTAGAGATATTCCTTCATGCACAGCATGTCTTGGGTAAGTAGATCTGGCAGAGCCCATCCCTCTCCAGGTCAGACAACAGCTGTTGTTCTCCAGTTTGAAGGCTCACCTTGGTCACGGATTCCTTTGAGGGAGGAGACTTTCTGCTCTGACTGATGAATTATGTATGGGAAACCACTTATCCAGTGATGCAGTATCTTCTATATTTGCTAGATGTCCATTGATACTGTCAGAAGGTTCATCCATTTTTAGGGATAGAATTTTTAAAATTCCTAAAATACTTAGGAAATATCAAACTTCTCTTCTTTTGTGAAAGACATTTTTTTTTTACTTAATTTTCATCTGCTTTCTTCTATCTGTTCAAACTATTTTTTATAAAATTGAAGACTTTATTTATTTATCAATCAACCTGCAAAATTTTGAAGAGGCATGTATTTACTTTAATACTAGTTTCATTAAACTATATGATTTAAGATTGGAGATATCAATCAACCTTTGTAATTTTGAAGAGAAATTTACCTTACTTCCAAATCTGATAAATTTTCTGTCTGGTCTAAAACTATTTTTTATAGACCTGGAGAACTTACTTATCAATCAACCCTTGTAATTTTGAAGAGAAATTTAGCTTATTGCTAAGTCTGATACATTTTTCTGTTTTGTCCAAGATTTTTTTTTTTTGTATGTAAAACTGGAAATCTTATCAAAACTTTTTATATAAAGAAAAATCTCTTGGTGAGATTCACTTTGTTTTCACCTTAGGAAGCCTGTCTTATTCCGACAGCTGCTTGAACACTCGAACTACAAAAACCGACTGTTACAGAACATCAAATATTATCATAAAGGCCGATTGCTAATCTTTATTTCTCCCAAATGCTTAGCACTGACATATTTGACATTTTGGCAAAATATACGAGTAGAAATAATAATATACAAATTTTTTCTTATTTGCTGACACACCGTCAAACATTTGATTTCCAAGTAGTGCTTGAGATTAATAAAACATCTAATTTCTATAATACTGCAGTTAAAGTAACAATTGGAGATTTCATCCAATTAACAGGAGTGCTTCTACAGAAGGATGCTGTAAATATCATGGATGGAGCATGTGAGCAATGATGAGGTCTTGGAAATGATGGAAACAAAATGGAAATTGATACTGAGTAGCAGGAAGTGACAGCTGAAGTTCCTGGGACACACACTGAGGAAGGAGGGCTTGGAGAATATGATACTAACAGGCCAGATAGAGAGAAAAAGAGACAGGGGAAAGCAATGGATAACATATTTGAAGGACCTAATCAGGTGGATGACAGAACGAGGATTGCATGGTATAAGAGGAGAAGGCGTGCTCAGAGCCACTAGGGATAGGGAAACGTGGTAAGCCATGATCGCCTACGTCCTGAAGGGACAGGGCACATAGAAGAAGAAGAACAGGAATCCTATTTTACTTTCCTTATTAAATATTTTCTTCTTGTGAAATGAAATTTTCTCCTGATCATGTAAATTCCTTAACAAAATGAGTCGAAATAAAAATTCTTCCAAATTGTCTAATATATTTACTACTAGCAGTATAGCCCGGCATTGCTCGGGTGTAATGAAAGCTTTAAAACTAATCCATGGTCTTGGAGCTCAGACTATTTGGACGTTGGCACGAAAGACTAAAAAGCAATAGCTGTTTCCAGTTAAAGCGAAATCTTAGACTGAAAGAAAAATGAATGGATGCAAGTCAAATTTTGATTTCCTGGTATCAATATCAAATTTTCTGCACTATTGTAAGAACTGCAACCTTGAAACTTCTGAATATTGTTTCTTATGTCTTTGTCTATGAGTGTATCAAATTTGATTAAAATCGGACCATTCTTTCTATAACCCGATTTTTTCGATTATCGATTTTTGATATTTATCAAGGGTACCTCGACACAAAACCTAGCTAAGAACACTCACAGACGCTTATAGTACAACTGTATAAAATTTCAAGAAAATCGGTTCAGCCGTTTTGGAGTCTATAGGTAACGGATACACACACACACACAGAGACAAAGTTCCATTTATAAATAAGTTTAGATTCCATCTGATTCCCCACAACTTCACACATACACGTCAACTTACGATTAAATCACACTGTAAACACCAGTTCCCATTTGATCACTGAAACAATATCAAGCCCGGTCAATTTATTGATGGGGAAACACCAAATATTGTAAGCAACCTCCTGCAATCTGAAATACGTTTCAGCTTTAAATAACCTACAAAAGGTTGATAAGACATAAAAAATATACCAATCACTTATATTATCCCTTTTGTATTTTATTGTTGTGAGGGACGTTTCATTCTGACAGATTACGCCAAAGAACTGCTATTTTGTGGAACAGACTCCTAATATGTTTCCTTAAACAACACAATGTTAACGATTTCAAATCTAGGTCAACTGTTACTTTTTTTTTTTTAATCATATTGCCCCAAGCAAGGTATTTTACTGCCACTGTTGTGCAGGAGGGTTACATAGGAGGAAAGTTATGAGAAAGAGCGACAGGTTATGGGGGTGTCAGGAAGTGGGTAAGAGAAGGATGAAGATACTGAAGAGAGTGGAGTGGAGTGGATGGAGAAAGGAGTATGAGAGAGAGAGGATGCAGGTTAGTGAGATAAGAGATGAATTATTGACTTTACATTTAAATTCTTGGAGATTATAGCTGTCGGGGAAGCAAGTAAACGGAAGGGAATTCCACAGGCGGGAAGTGCGAAAAAAGAAGTTGCTGGAGTAGAACTTGCGTTTACATTTTATTGGTTTCACCTTAAAACGGATGGGACTGTTATCTATTATTACCTATCCTCATAAACCGCACCAAATTCCTCCGTTTACATTTGGTTTACAGCCACATCGCATTAAAACATCAGTTCCTGTACAATCACCAAAGTTAAGCAACATCAAGATTGGTCAGTACCAAGATGAGGAAACATTTGGAAATATCAGTGGTGTAATGGATATCAAACTCGATATTGTTATTTTAAGAGCAAAGTTCCAATTCCCATTGGGTTCATTATATTCACTCAAATACAAATACCCCAGGGAAAGTCATGGATTCGCTTCTCTTTCAAGCTACGATTTAATTCTTTTACCACCAAACCATTATATCTCCAAGACATTATCTTAATATCTAAAAATATTTTCTGGCTTTAAATAACCTGCAATAGTTTGATAAACCATAGAAAACAAATCAATCCATTTACATCAATATTACATCTTCATTCAGTAACTCTACTTGGAATGGCTCTTGGATCTCGTATTGAGAGAACATTTTTTTTATTTCTGTATATGCATTTATTTGACTTGTTCTATAAATATGTTCTACAAATATGAAAATGACATACGTATATTATAAATATAAAATATGTTCTACATTTTCAAATATTTTGGTATTTGCAAAGATTTGTCGTAATTTCAAAGGAAAAACAAAGAAGTTCCATGACAGCAATAAACAACAAGAATTTTTTTTTTTACCCTGATTTTTTCCTGGCCTAAACTCTGCGATGGATGCTGCTCAAGGTAAGTGGCCAAATCTTGATCAATATATTCAAAAACCAATGTCATACGCGTTTCTCCTTCAAGAACTCGAAGATTAACATCCAGAAACCTGAAAAAAAGCAAAAAAAAAAAAAAAAAATTATTTTTTTTTATAATCATATCACCCCAAACAAGGTGTTTTACTGCCACTGTTTTGCAGAGGGTTACATAATAGGAAAGTTATGAGAAAAAGTGACAGGTTGTAGGAGATGTCAGGAAGTGGGTAAAAGAAGGATGAGAATACTGATAAGAGTGGTGTGGACAGAAAAAGGAGCATGAGAGAGGACGCAAGTTAGTGAGATAAGAGATGACTATTGACTTTACATTTAAATTCTTGGAGATTGTAGTTGTCGGGGAAGAAAGTAAATGAAAGAATTCCAGAAGTGGGAAGTGAGAGAAAAGAAACTGCTGGAGTAGAATTTGCATTTACAATTTATTGGTTTCACAGTAAAAGGGTGGGACCTACTTGCTAATTTTGTGGCTTAAGTAAATTTATATATAGGGGGCACCAGTCAAACCTTTATTCAAAAAAAAGGTAAAACAGTTTTTTGCAGGCTATTTGCCATATTTACATGCAGACTATTGGCCTTATAAACCCTTGGTTCCCAACCAGGGGTCTATAAAAAATTTCAAGGGGTCCAAAAGATTCTAATTCGTACCAGCGTATACTCATAATGTGCTAGATGTGTAGCGTGCACCCTATAATTTTATCCATCGTTTCAAACTTGCTTTCTTCTACTTTCTTCAAAATCATTGTCTAGCTTCTGGTGTTCAATGATGAAATTATATCCAAAAGTAAGTGATCTTTGCAGTTCAAGTTCTTTTGCCTGTCATTTCAACCTATGTGCGTGAAAGTAGGTTTTCAGCATTATTTGCAATAAAAAGAAAATCAAGCTGTCTGTAGAAGATGACATGAGGTGTGCACTGGCCACGACTAAACCAAGGATTCATGAGCGGATCGCTCAAAAAACAACCACAAAAGTCCCATTGAGAAATATAGAGTAAAATACTTTTTTTTTTTCAATAAATAAAAAATTACATTCACTTCTGTTTTAGGATTTTTTAGTGTTTTTTTTTCATACGTGTTTCATTTATACATGTTTTATGATTTTTTTTTATTCATAAATTTACTCGTAAGCTCAAAAATAAAGTCAGTTTTATAAAGATAGTTTTTGTGTACAATACCTACAATACCTACAACTAAAACCACGTTAACATAACATTTTTACTAGGTGTTTTACTTAAATAAAAGAGGGCTGAATGAAATGATTTTTGATTTGAAGTTTAAAGTTTAATCAGCATAATAACGCAGGGCATTTTCATGAATATATTTTTTTACAGAAAAATCTTTTATTTTTGCTGGTTTAACTTATTCCGTTGTAGGGGGTCCACAGGGGGTCCACAAGTGAATAAGTGACTGGAAAAGGGGGGACAGGACAAAATAGGTTAGAAACCACTGTTATAAACCAACCTCTTGCTGTAGCCACCAGACATAACCTGTGCTGGTCACCAAATACAAACACACCTATCCAGGTTTTCGAATATCATGACGTAGGTGAAAGTGTCTTGGGTTTAGTGCCATAGATTTCACTGGTTCTTTTCTTTTGCAAAAATTCATATTCTCTAGTGTTGTATACTTGCCAGAAATTAATGTTTAGCATAGTCCTTTATCTACCTCTAATAGGCAATGGCTTTCATGCGTCTGGATGATACTTTGGTCGTACTATTTCCTCGGTGTTTGGTGATTTTGCAGAAAAAGGTGTAAACTTAACAACAACAAAAAAAAATGCAGCCGTTGAAAAATTATCAATGAATAATTCAAAGATGAAATTTTAAAAAAAACACAGCAACTACTAATTAGTGAAAGAGGAGATTGTTATTTTTTTTTTTAATCGTATCACCCCAAGCAAGGCGGTAATGCCACTGATGTGCAAGGGGCTACGTAATAGTGAAAAGATCAGAAAAGAGAAAGCCGGAAACCACATCCTAAACAAGGAACAAAGGATGAGCCTCTTCACCTGTTCAATAGAGTGGGAGGAGTGTGAACCAGGCGATAGATCTATCTACTACAATTGAAAAAAAAAAAAGTGAGAAGATTGGAAAAGAGAAAACTGGGAACCGCATCCTAAACAGGAAACAAGGGATAAACCTCTTCACCTGTTCAATAGACGTGGGTGGAGTGTGAACCGAGCAATAGTTTAGTTTTGTGCGTAACATAATTATTGAGAAAATAAATACAAACAACGGAAATATGGTAAATTGATATATTACCAGGAGAAATAGTATTTACAAAAGAGGTTGTTAGTAGTATACAGGAACAAGGATTTAGTAGCATGTATCGTTGTAAGACGTAGAGTCACTACCAGAAATACTCGATTGACTTGTTAATCGAGACTGGTTACTTGTGACTGATCCTCGAGGTCTTCCCACTACTACTTTATGTAGTGATTGGAATAGTCCATTATAGTAGAACACAGGTGGAGAGCGCCCCAACAGAGATGTCTATTGACCTTACATTTAAATTCCTGGAGATTGAAGCAAGTATACAGAAGGGAGTTCCACAGATGGGAAGTGCATGAAAAGAAGCTCTTAGAGGAGACATTGCGGTTACATTTTATGAATTTCACTGTAAAAGGGTGGGACCTAGTTGCTAATCTAGTAGCTCATGTAAATTCATACCTAGGGGGCACCAGTGATCTCAGTTCATTCGAGCAGAAACGGTGAAAGTATTTATGGAAGAGGTACAAGGAAGCCATGTCACACCGGTGAGATAGCGGCTGCAGCCAAGCTGCCAAGTCGGTATTGATCACATTACAGATTCTCTGCTGGATTTTGTCAAAAAGCCTAAGGTGAAGAGCAGGGGCAATGGACCAGATGTGGCAGCAGTATTCAATACATGAGCAGATGGTAGATTTATATATGTGCAGGATGGACTCAGATGGGAAAAACTTCCTGACCCTGCACAGTGAATCAACCTTCTTAACAGCAAATTTAATGATGGATTCGATATAGTCATTCTACTTCCAAGGAGGCATAGTGTTTTACTCTTAGGGAAGCTAGCCTGATCCATGCTAATGGGAAGTAGGAGCGATTGTCTCTGATGGTTAATAGAGAGAAGCTTCGTTTTGGAAGCATTAAAATTCACGAGCCATTTCTTACCCCAGTCCACAATGGATTGGAGGTCCTTCTCAAGCTCAGCAACGAGGTTTGCTTTGTCAACCTCAGCAGATTTTTGATTAAGGTGAGAGTAAACGGTGATGTCGTCAGTGTACATGCCTTTTTGGGATCTTATTACTTCAGAAAAAAAACCAAAAAAACTATGGGGTTGTTTCATCCCAATTGCTCTTTTTCTACCCTTGAGGCACTTAAAGATTCTCATTATTAAGACATTAGCACATACACATTTCTTAACAGCAGATGACTTCTATGGAAAATTTTCTCAAAGACATGATGGGCATGGGTGAGGCTGCTAGTTTTCTCTGCGAGCATTCAACTTCACGGTACAGCCTCTGACAATCTTTTTGGTAAACTCATTTCCACACGTGCATATTTTGTTTATCTAGACCTCAGCCCGGGTCATTTAACCTCCTGTTAAATGACCCAGACGGCCATACTATAAATTACTGATGAATTTTTACCTGGATTTTTAAGTTCCAAATTTTCAGGTTGTCTGCTAAACAAACAAACCATAAAATTACTAAAAATCTTGCAGACTTTTGGCAATATTCTTAGACATGTCATCATGACTATTTCCTTGAAGCTATTGGTCCGGCAGTCTCGGTTATGCTGAATCTTAATCATAATTTGAATTCAAACTTTCAAGGGCCTTCCTGTAAGTATTTTATGAGTTTAAATGAATATTTTTAAAGTGGTCATTTTTTTTTCATCAGTTTCCAAATCAAGTAACCATTTTCTATTTTTCTCAGAATATCTCTACTTCACTCAGAATTATTAAGTCTCTTAAAACCTCAAATTGCTTAACAACTTTCCCATGCACTCAAATGACACACCCAGAGACACTGTCCCTCTTAAATTCTCATATCTGTTCTTGTCATAACATTTCATTTGTTTTTGTACCTTCCAGAATTCTTCGGATTTCTGTCAATCCAGGTAACCTTTTTTACAGGGGTAGATTGTTCGCTTTCTGCTATCTATGTCTAGGAACATCTTCTCCAATTCTGATTTCGTACTGTTCAATTACTGATAAGTTTAAATCCACACTACATAGACCAAAGTATGAGTTTAGCAGCATATTAACTTCTGTGGGTTATTTAATGCCAAAAAGGCGTGGTTTTAAGGTATTTTTTTAAATGTTTGGTTATAGTGAAAAGGTTGATTTGGTCAGATTTTAATGACAATTTTTTGTTTTTATTCTTTTTTATTTTAGAAAACTGAAAATGTCTTCTAGTTTTGTATTCAAAAATGTTTTGCCGAGAATTTTTCTTTTTCAAAACTGTGTTATGGTAATAATTTTTTCTTCGAAAATGTATCGTTGGTAATATTTTTCCTTCAAAAATGTACATTTTTCTATAAAAGTCTATTTTTATGTATATATTTCTATAAAGATGTATTTTTATACTTTCATAATGTTTTGACCCCAGTTTAGGGGTTAACTATTTGCCTATAGCTAGAACCCTAAGAGGTGCTACCACTCCAGGTCAGGGTGGACCTGAGAACAACAGCAATTAAGAGGTGGTTCCATGCTTCTCAAAACTTCCCAATCAGAGGCCTTGCTGCCAGATGCAGTTTACCATCATGCCCAGGACCCATAGATTGAACTCGCAATTACTGCACAACAAAATTCACAAACCAATATATCATTCAAATGAACAAATCTAAATTGATTTTTTTTTTTTTACAGCTCAATCTTTTACACATTATTTAAAGCCAGGATATATTTTTTAGATTGTAAGATTTTTTTTGAAGATTATGATTTACTGACGAATTGTGGTGCAATGGAACAATAACTTGGAGAGCCGAGTTCGAACTCCAGTTGAATTCCTTGCATTCACTTATGCACAAATACCCTTGGGAAAAGTATTAACTTGTCTCTTCTCTCCTGTTATGGGTTAAATAACAGGACAAATTAGGTTCTATAGCCTTGGCAACAAGTCTACCTCAGAAAGCAAAAGCAAACTATTGTGGAATAATCTTCTGCCTAGTCATTATTGTCTCTTTCGAGACATGATCGCCCAAAGCATGTATCACATATGGCACCTGACTAAAAAAAAAAACAAAAAAAAAAAAACAGATTTACTGATGAAAGTCTTTCCCAAAGGTATCTGTGAATTTGGTTAGCAATCTCAAGTCATTATGAATGCAAGGAGTTTGATCCTTACTGGGTGTCAGACGAAGCTGAGTTTAATTTCTGCAGAAAACTTTGAATTTCTGGAATGAAGTGTTGTCATTATTTATATGTGATTAACAAGCAGATCTCACAGACCCTTGATAGTGTAGGGAGTTTAATGCTCCACTGTTGTGACCTAGCAGTAGTTAGCATTACTTACATTTGAACCGTTGTCTTCTTCTTTGTTGTTACCAACCCCATGTTTCAGCCATTTTCTACTCCCCCAGACTCCTTCAGGTGCTTGTCAATGTCAGTGAATTTTAAATTGAACCCTTTATTTAATTTATGGAAGTAAATTATTCTCATTCTGCTCAAGTGTTCATGGATATCTCATCTCGGTCTTATCTAATCTCATCTCGGCCTTCTCTCAATGGCTTCATCTCTGGCCTTCTCTAATCTCATCTCGGCCTTGTCTAATCTCATCTCGGCCTTGTCTAATCTCATCTCGGCCTTGTCTAATCTCATCTCGGTCTTGTCTAATCTCATCTCGGCCTTGTCTAATCTCATCTCGGCCTTGTCTAATCTCATCTCGGCCTTGTCTAATCTCATCTCGGTCTTAATCTAGGTCTTAATCTAATCTCATCTCGGCCTTATCTAATCTCATCTCGGTCTTATCTAATGCTAAATCATTGCTAACCATATTTTCACTGAACCCAAATACACACTGCATATGCCTGGGATTGAATTCACAATTACAGTCTTGCCAAATTCATGAACCAATGATATGACAATTTAGCAATATAGTAATTGTGAATACAATCCCTGAGCTGAACTCAGTGGAAACAGAATGAGCAATAACTGACTAATAGCAGATAAAAACCTGACAACATATCCCTAGACTTGAACAATGGAATGAGAACAAGAACAATGGAATGCGAACAAGAACAATGGAATGAGAACCCTTGTAGGTTATATAAAGGGTTCAGTTTGAAATTTGCTCAAGGAATCAAGAAATATCTGGAGGATGCCAGAGGACACCACAACTGAAACATGGGATAACAACAACAAAGATCAGGACAATAGTTCAAACGTAAACAATACTAACTACAGTTGAGGTACAATATTGGAGATCTGTCAGATTTGCTTGTTAACCATCACACTTGAACAAAAGGTAAGAGTAAAGTTTTGAAAATTAAGTTAACAGCAATAGTGTATCAAGAAATTAATTAAAATCAATCTTCTTCACTTTTACAAAAATTCACAATGACATGTGAAATCCTGGTTTTTCCCAAATAGAAAAAGGATTAACCAAACCTGATTTCACAAGTAGGTGTTAAAATGATTTTTGAAGTGCAAAAAATCTAGATTACAATAAAAAGGATTTCATCAACAGTGAGTCAGAGAGTCAGATGGGAGTCCCATCTGACTCTCTGAAATGTAACTTCAACTTCAAATCAACCGGGAGATAAGGTCAGGTCGCACCTTGTTCTCTTTCTTCTTTATCCCTTTCAACAATTACTACTACGAACATTTTCTACAAATCTTGATCCCCTTAACTCAACTTTATCATTGATCATGAACTCTACCCTTAACTTCTTAATAATGTTTCTAATTGCACATTAACTTCTACAACTTGTGTTATTCTTTCCTTTTAATAAATTTCTATTTTAACATTCAAAATGTATATTTTATTATTCCACTCTTCTACACTGATCCACACATTCCAACCGACAACCAACCTTCTGATGATAATTCTGGATAAAACTTGTAAGCTGTAGGGAGTTCGGTTAAGCCTGACACAAGGCTAAATTAAAGGCTACAATAGTTAAAAAGGTAATGTAACTTTTTTGTTTTTGTAATTAACAATTTTTTATTATGAAAAGGAAATAGAAAATTTTAGGTTATGCATAAATTGATAAACTTATAAGGGGGTCGGAAAAGTTTAAACAGCGACAGTTCCTTGGTTTTAATATCCTAACAAGGACAGTGGGGCAAATATATTTTTTTAAATATCTGAGCAGCAGATGGACACAAATGGACTAAATAAAGTTTAGTAAAAATAAATAAATGAAGAAAAAAAGATGACCTTTCTTCATAAAAGTATAAAATGAGAAACAAAGGCATTTTGTTTATGACCTGTGCTTCAAAACAATAAGGGTTAAAAAGAGAAAAAAAAAGACAGCATGGAGAGAAGGTGAGTAAAAAAAAAAATAGAAAAAGAAGCAGAGATAAGAAAGGAGAGGAAGAAAAGGACAATGAGAAGAAGACAAGCATGAAAGAAAAGAGTGAATGTAAAGCTGTGGAGAAAAAAGAAAAAGAAGAAAAGGAAAAATACAATAGAAAAAGGAACAGAGACAATAAGGAGTCAGCAAACAGAAAGAAAGAGAAAAGGAGAAAAACAAAAGAATGGGAAGAAAGTGTAGAAAAGAAGGGAGAAGAAAAAGGGAGGAAAAAAGAATAAAATAGAGGAATGGAGACAAAGAGAGGAGTCAGCAAAGAGAAAGAAAGAGAAAAGGAGAAGAAAGTGAAGAAAAGAAGGGAAAAGAAAAAGGGAGGAAAAAAGAATAAAATAGAGGAATGGAGACAAAGAGAGGAGTCAGCAAAGAGAAAGAAAGAGAAAAGGAGAAGAAAGTGTAGAAAAGAAGGGAAAAGAAAAAAGGGAGGAAAAAATAAAATAGAGGAATAGAGACAAAGAGAGGAGTCAGCAAAGAGAAAGAAAGAGAAAAGGAGAAGAAAGTGAAGAAAAGAAGGGAAAAGAAAAAGGGAGGAAAAAAGAATAAAATAGAGGAATGGAGACAAAGAGAGGAGTCAGCAAAGAGAAAGAAAGAGAAAAGGAGAAGAAAGTGAAGAAAAGAAGGGAAAAGAAAAAGGGAGGAAAAAAGAATAAAATAGAAAGAGGAATGGAGACAGAGAGGAGTCAGCAAAGAGAAAGAAAGAGAAAAGGAGAAGAAAGAAAAGAAGGGAAAAAGAAAAAGGGAGGAAAAAAGAATAAAATAGAAAGAGGAATGGAGACAAAGAGAGGAGTCAAAAAAGGAAGAAAGAAAAGGAGAAAAAGAAAGAAGAGAATTGGAGAAAAGAAGGGAAAAGAAAAAAGGAAGGAAAAAAAGAAAAGACTAAAAAAAAGTTCTAAATTTCAAAACTCTTCTAAACTCATTCAAAGTCCAGGCAGACAGATGCAATATCTGCCTGCTGCTGCTGTTATTGTGTTGACTCCCCCATGATTGAGAGCCTCAGCCTCCACCTCCAAATACCCCACTTAGCACTGATAGTAGTTTCAAGTAAAAAGATAAGCTAAGACAGAAAAGTACTTTCAAGTAAAATAATTTGACACAGAATCTCTTTGTCTGACTGTTCATTGGTCTAACATGTTTTTTTCCTTCTCCCATATAAAAAAAAAAAAAAAATGAGGGCTAACAGAAGAGTAAATAAGAGCAATAAGAAAAGGAAAAAAAAAGAGAGATAGAAAAAAATTAAAGAAAGAGAAAGAATTAAGAGAAATTAAACCAGAATGAGAGTAAAAAAGAAAAAGACAAGGAATGAGAAATAAAAATCAATGAAACTAAAAAATAACACCAAAATTAAAAAGGCTGGGGGGGGGGGGGGGAAATAATTTTTTTAAAAAAAAGCGAGAAAGTAAAAAATTTAAACAAAGAAAAAGAGGTAAACACGAAAACGTAAATGAAATGAGAGAAAAAAATTAACAAAACAAAGTAGAAAAAGAAAAAAGAGAGAGAGAAGGGAAAAGAAAAAGTGATGAAAAAATAAACAAAGAAAGTCATACAAATGAAAACAGAAAAAAAAAATTTCTAAACAAAGACTGCACTCTCCTCCTATCTGCAGTCAAATCCAAACACATTACTAAATTTACAAGAAAGTGTGGAAAAGTTCAAAAAGGCCCTAAAAAATAAATAAGAATTCAATGTTTGATCACTTTTAGTCAGATTTTAGGAAGTGGGTCAGGGCAAGAACTTTTTAGCACCCACCTTCCTCAAAGGATTTTTCTTTCTTTTGCGACTACTCTCTTTTTTTATGCAAACTAGGTACCAGTCACAGGCAATAATGCACTCCAAGTGCAAGGTTCAACACCCAAAATAAGCACCCACTCTGTCTCAACCACTTTCGCCTCTTGGAAAGTAAAATACAAATGTTCAACTGTCGACCTCTAGAACAGTATCCTGTTGGAAAAATAATTAAACAATTACGTCATGAAAAATTAATGAATACACTATCTTCAATTCAGGTGATGATGCTTTTTTGAAAACACGTTCTAGATTTATAATAAACAACTGTCGAAAATGTCCTTGAATTCAATTGTTACAATATTTATAATTTGTGCAGAGAGTGACAGCGCTACATTTGTGAAATGGGACAAATTTCAAAATTCAACATAATAGTGAAATTTAGATGCTATTTTTAACATACTTGCTGTAAAGGACAAAGGTGAAAATTTGCTGCATCCTTTTTATTTTATACTAGCAGTATAGCCCGGCGTTGCTCGGGTGTAATGAAAGCTTTAAAACTGATCCATGGTCCTGGAGTTGGACGTTGGCACGAAAGACTAAAAAGCAATAGTTGTTTCCAGTTAAAGCGAAATCGTAGACTGAAAGAAAAATGAATGGATGTAAGTCAAATTTTGATTTCTTGGTATCGATATCAAGTAAGTTTTTTTCGTCGTAAACTGAATTTTGAAGGCTAAATAAGTCCTCTGAGTAAATGGTATCATGGCTGAGACTAAGAACTACAATTATTCCTACTTAGAGCCAAACCCGAAGCAAAAACTAAAATAAAAGGGCTGAAAAAAATACAAACATACAGGCAGATAAACAGACACGCACACAAACATCTTGCCTTTTATATATGTATTATCGATTTTCTGCACTATTGTAAGAACTGCAACCTTGAAACTTCTGAATATCATTTCTTATGTCTTTGTCTATGAGTGTATAAAATTTGATTTAAATCAGACCACTCCTTCTATAACCCGATTTTTTCGATTATCGACTTTCAATATTTATAGGGGGTACCTCGACACAAAACCTAGCTAAGAACACTTGAAGACACTTATAGTACAACTGTGTAAATTTTCAAGAAAATCGGTTCAGCCGTTTCAGAGTCTATAGGTAACGGACACGGACACACACACACAGAGACAAAGTTCCATTTATGAATAAGTTTAGATTTAGATTTAGATAAATGCAAAATCATATGTGTATATATATATATATATATATAATTGTGCATTTGGCAACAGTCCTATTTTATGTTAATGGTATCATTGATGAGACTAAGAACTACAATTATATCTACTTAGAGTCAAACACGAGGCAAAAACTAAAATAAAAGGGCTGAAAAAATACAGACATATAGGTAGATAAACAGACAGACACACACACAAACATCTTGCCTTTTTTTTATATATATATAATCAATTTTCTGCACTATTGTAAGAACTGCAACCTTGAAACTTCTGAATATCGTTTCTTATGTCTTATGAGTATCAAATTTGATTAAAATCGGACCATTCCTTCTATAACCTGATTTTTTCGATTATTGATATTGGGGATACCTCGACACAAAACCTAGCTAAGAACACTCGCAGATGGATGCTTATAGTACAAATGTGTATATTTTCAAGAAAATCGGTTCAGCCATTTCGGAGTCTATAGTTAACGGACACACACACACAAAGTTCCATTTATAAATAAGTTTAGATTTAGATTTTTTTAAAGTCACCCATCATTCTGTGGAGGGACCATGGAAGTAATCATGGCCTTCCACATCTTCCTATCTCTAGTGGCTTTTAGCACGCTTTCTCCTGTTACCTGACTATAGTGATAAAATCCCCGAGTAAATTTTCTGACAAGTAATCAAATGCGGTCCTACAGAAGGATGCTGCGAATATCATGGATCGAGCATGTGAGCAATGACGAGGTGTTGGAAAGGATGGAAACGAAAAGGAAATTAATACTGAGCATCAAGGAAGAGACAGATTGGGACATGCAATGAGGAAGAAGGGTTTGGAGAACCTGATAATAACAGGTCAGATAGAGGGGAAAAGAGACAGGGGAAAGCAGCGGGTAACATATTTGAAGGACCTAATCATGGAACGAGGATTGCATGGTGTAACAGGAGAAGGCGTGCTGAGAGCCACCAGAGATAGGGAGACATGGAAAGCCATGACCGCCTACGTCCTGAAAGGACAGGGTACATAGAAGAAAAAGAATCAAGAAACAACTGAAAATCTTAAGATGATTATTTTCATTTTTCATTCTGTGTACACAAGAACAGGGCTGGTGCAAGTGCTTTGTGTCCGCACCAATCTATGATATACTCCTCCACCATCAACATTCTACTACAATTTTCATAAAGTAAAATTCATGAAAAATCCAAATTTTATTATAACCTACTGATGTACAATAATCGATCATGTGCATTATAGATAAACAATTCAAATTGAAAATAAACACAATATATCAAAACACAAATTATAGACTTGTCATAAAAGATTGAAGATGTGCTTTGTGGTGCAATGGATATTGGTTTGAAATGAGAAATCGGGGAGCCAATTTCAAATTGCAGTTGAATTCCGTGCATTCATTTACGAGCAAATATCCTTGGGAAAGGTATTAATCCTTCTTTTCCCTCCAGTTATGGGTTAAATAACAGGACAGATTGGGTTCTATAGTCTTGGCTGGCAACCAGTCTACTGCAAAAATTAATGGCAACCTACTGCAGGATCATCTTCTGCCAAGTCAGTCATGTCTCTTTTGAGACATGATCGCCCAAGTATGTATCACATATGGTACTTAA
Organism: Ascarosepion bandense; assembly: GCA_037127315.1. Lineage (NCBI taxonomy): Eukaryota > Metazoa > Mollusca > Cephalopoda > Sepiida > Sepiidae > Ascarosepion > Ascarosepion bandense. The sequence goes on along the minus strand of JBBBDQ010000490.1, from coordinate 5,776,088 downwards.
GTGATTGACTGAAAATAATAGCTGAAAACATGATTAAGGCTTCTACTGGGTATAAAGTGGGGGATCAGTTTTATATTGTTATGATGTAATAAACTGATCCCCCACTAATTCTTACTTGATAATATAATAAATCTCTTCCTTCTCTAACCATGAGTCAAATAACAGGAACAGATTGGGTTCTATAGCCTTGGATGGCACCCAGTCTACCACAGAAAGCAATGGCAACCGACTGCGGGATAATCTTCTGCCCAGTGTGTATCACATATGGCACTTAATTGACTGACTGAATATAATAGTTGGAATCATGATTAAGGCTTCTACTGGGCATAAAGTGGGGGATCGGTTGTTATTGTTATGAAGTAATAAACTGATCCCCAACTAATTAATACTTAATATAATAATGTAACATAATACATCTCTTCCCCCTCTAACTATGAGTCAAATAATAGGACAGATTGGGTTCTATAGCCTTGGATGGCAGCCAGTCTACCACAGAAAGCAATGGCAACCTACTGCGGGATAATCTTCTGCCCAGTCAGTCATGTCTCTTTCTTTTTAATTGGAGTAGGTAGACTAAACTATCGCACGGTTCACACTCCACCCACATCTATTGAACAGGTGAAGAGGCTCATCCCTTGTTCCCTGTTTAGGATGTGGTTTCCGGCTTTTTCTTGTCCAATCATTTTACTCTTATGTAGCCCCCTGCGCATCAGTGGCATTACTGCCTTGCTCGGGGTGATGTGATTAAAAAAAAAAAATGTATCACATATGGCACTTAACTGACATAAAAGATCATTTTGTCTTAAATTGTTGTAGTGATTTTTATATCAAATTAGAATTTTTCTTGCTGAAAAGTTGAATAATTTAGCATTTTCAACATTAAGATTAAAAAAATTGTGAATTCTATATCGTTTAACTTCACATGAGCAATAAAAAATAAAAATTTTCATCCTTTAACAGTCAGTTGTGCTTAGTTTAATTTGTACCGTATATCAATGTAGGTAGAAAAAAAAGCAAATGTTAAGATAGCAAGGATCACTAACCACTACCTGGGGCCCTAAGCAGGCTTGGGTCCCTGGTCAGAGGGTTTATGGGTAGCATATGCAGGTCCTGTGCAAGAACATTTAAATCTATTCTATAAAAGAAAAATGACGATATGTTTATGAATTACACAGACTTATCTCCCATATTTAAAAGTAATGAGATATTCAGTCATTATGAAAACAGTAGTCATTACCAATAAGCAAATATACCTTGATATATCTCATTAGAAAGTAGGGAAAATGTCAGTCAATTAGTTAAGTACCATATGTGATACACACTTTGGGTAATCATGTCTCGAGAGAGACATAACTGACTGGGCAGAAGATTATCCTGCAGTAGATTGCCATTGCTTTCTGCAGTATGCTGGTTGCCAATCAAGGCTAAAGAACCCAATTTCCCCTGCCATTTAACTCATAGCTGGAGGGAGAAGAGATAGATTACATTATTATATTAAGTATTATTATTGGGGGATCAGTTTATTACTTCATAAAAATAAAAACCAATCTCCCATTTTATGCCCAGTAGAAGTTTTAATTATGTTTCTATTATATTCAGTCAGTCAGTTACGTGCCATACATGTTACACACTTTGGCAATCATGTCTTGAAAGAGACATGATTGACTGGGCAAAAGATTATCCCACAGTAGGTTGCCATTGCTTTCTGCAGTAGACTGGTTGCCAGCCAAGGCTTTAGAACACAATCTGTCCTATTATTTAACCCATAACTGGAGGGAAGAGACGGCTTAATACCTTTCCCAAGGGTATTTATGCATAGCTAAATGCAAGGAATTCAACTGGAATTTGAACTCAGCTCCCCAATTTCTCGTTCCGAGTCGATATCCACTGCACCACAACACACGTCCTCGGAAGGGGAGATGAGTTTGCTAATATATTGCTTATATTCTTTTAATATTTTTTTATTGTACTGATTTAATGAACAAAATTTTATTTTACATGCAACATTAGTTTAACAAATAAAAATAGTGGATGCCTCATACAAATATATAGCCAGTGAAATTTTTAAATTATTTTCCTGTTGTTACTTTGTGATGGTATGATTAAACTAGTAACTCTAAAACAAAGAAGAAAGAAAGAAAGCAAAAATATAAGTTTTCTTTCAAAAATGTTCCATGTATAAAAACTGTTCTTTGCTCCTTCTCTTTGATTCTTGGCTTTTTAAATGAAAAAACAAATTTTTTTTTTAGACTCAGCAAATTACAAACACATGATGAAAAACTATTGGCTGATTCTAAAAAAAAAATTTTTTTTTCAGCAAAGAGACAATAACCCTTAGTCACCACATAAATTTATATTGCCCAATTATATAGATAATATGTACTAATATATGACCATCAACGGATGTGCATTGTGGAGTAGTGGATATCGGCTCAGAATGAGAAACTGGAGAGCCGAGTTCAAATTCCAGTTGAATTCCTTGCATTCACTGATGCACAAATACCCTTAGGAAAGGTATTAATCTGTCTCTTTTTCATATGGGTTAAATAGCAGGACAGATTGGATTCTATAGCCTTGGTTGGCAACCAGTCTACCACTATAATGACAACCTACTATAGAAAATTTCCAGTTGAATTCCTTACATTCACTAATGCACAAATACCCCTAGGAAAGGTATTAATCCGTCTCTTCCATTCAGTTATGGGTTAACTAATAGGATAGACTGAGTTCTATAGCCTTGGCTGGCGACCAGTCTACCGCAGAAAGCAATGGCAACCTACTGCAAGATAATCTTCTGCCCAGTCAGTCATGTCTCTTTCAAGATATGATCACCCAAAGCGTTTATCACGTATGGCACTTAACTGACTGACTGTGGGAAAATCTTCTGCCTGGTTAGTCATGTCTTGAAAGAGACATGATTGCTCAAACATGTATCACATATTGCACTTACAACTAGCTGAATCCATGAAATAATTGACAGATTATGTAATATTATTTTCATGATTTCAAATAAAATTTAATGGATGTTCATTAATAAATAAAATTGTTTAGTTGTGAATGTGTATTAATATTTTTTCATCACTCCTAATTTTTTTTTTTTTTTTTTTTTTTTTTAATCGTTTCACCCCAAGCGAAGTGGTACCACCACTGATGTGCAGGGTGTTACATAAAACTAAAAGTCTAGGCAGGAGGAGAGTGAAGAGAAAGACAAACCAGTTACAGGGGGTGAAAGAGAAAGGGCAAGAGAAGGATATGAACACAGGAGTGAAGACAGTTGTGAAGGTAGAGAAAAAGGAAAAGAACAAGATACACGGGGTGATGTAGAAAGGACTGAAGTCAAGTGATTAAGAGATGGGAATTGACATTGCATTTAAATTCTTGGAGGTTGTAGCCATCAGGAAAGCAAGTATATGGGAATTCCACAGGTGGGAAGTGTGAGAAAAGAAGCTGATGGAGTAGAATTTTGGTTGATCTAACTGTAAATGGGTGGGACCTTGTTGCCAGTCTGGTTGCACGAGTGAATTCTTGTAGTCGGGGCAACAGTGACTTTAGTTCATCAGAGCAGAAGCCATGAAAATATTTGTAGAAGAGACAGAGGGAAGCCACATCCCGCTGGTGAGAAAGTGGCTGGAGACGAGCTGCCAGGTCAGGACCTATCACATTACAGATTCTCCTTTGGAGCCTCTCGAAAACACTGAGATGAACAGCAGTATAATAATAGTACTTTTATTATTATTATTATTATTATTATTATTATCTGATAGTGGTTGCATTTGTATGTGATATTCATGCAAATTCTATTTCCAGATCCGTATATTTTATAATTTTATCAAATTCTTTAGTCAATAAATGTTTATATGGTGATGTGCATTCTTCTTCTTCATTGTAGTATTCTTCCCCTTCTTCATCTCCTCCTCATCCTCTTTCGACTCTGTCTCCTTCATCCTTCTCTTCTCCTCCTTATTTTTCTATTTCTTCTTATAATATTTTATTATCCACATAAGTACAAATTAAACAATATTATTCAGTATTTATCCATTAAATTTAATCATCTGAAAGGAGTTAAGTAACATGGGAAATGCATGAGTTATACTTCTTGGCAAAAGTGTTACACACAAAGGTAGAACTGTATGAATAAATAAATTTCAATACTTTTTTAAATAAAGTTTTAAGTTTATAAATAAAGTTCTCAGTATCAAGAATTAGAGCATTAATAATAAATAAATGACTAGATAGTTAACAGAATTTCTTTCTTGAATCCAACTTTTACAGAAGTAAATCTGTATTGAGGTAGTCCTGGATATGATAAACTATATCCAGCAGCAAGGCCTCTGATCAGGAGATTGGAGATTTTGAGGAGCATGGAAACATCTCTTAATTACAGTTGTTCCCAGGTCCACCCTGACCTGGGGTGGTGGCACCTGCTAGGGTCCAAGCTATGGGAAAATAGTGAACTCCCAAACTAAAATCAGAACAGTAGGAAAGTGTAAAAATACCAGCAATACATTTTTAGAAAAAAAAAAAAGGACTAGCAAAACATTTTTAAGAAAAAAAAAATAGTACCAGCAAAACATTTTTAGGAAAAAATAATTACTAGCAATACATTTTATAGTTAATGACAATACAAACCTAAAAATTATTAAAAGTACATTTTTATAGTAAAATAATCAACAATGCATTTTTATCATCTACAGACTACTTAATGTGTCATGTTTTTTCAGGGTGTAGGTGATCATGGACCTCCACTTATTCTGACCCCATGCAGCTCTTAACATCCCAATCCTTGTTCCACCATCCACTTGCTCAAGCCCATCAAGTACATCTCACATACGTGTCACCGGTCTCTCTTTCCATCTGTCTGGTGAGTATTAGATTCTCCAAACCCTCCTTCCTTATTGCATATCCCAGAAACATCAGCTGTCTCTTCTTGATGTTAAGTATAAGTTTCCTTTTCATTTCCATTCTCTCACATATTCAGTGCATGGTATTCTCAGCATCCTTCTGTAGAACCATACTTCTGTTGCTTCAAGACTTCATCCTTGATGAGTTAATTTTCTAAGCAGTGCTTAGATGTGGCACAAGGCCAAAAGATATGGGGTACCCAGTGAGGATCGAACACACTACTCAGTTGTAACATGTTCTAGTGAGACAAAACCATTACACCACATCAGGGTGCCCCCTTCCTCCTTGATGAGATTGTCCAGTATTCATTGCCATGTATCTCACAGTCCAGTACTCTATTCTTTCCAATGAAATCTTCCTGTTTCTCAATATTCTGCTTTGCTTTTGAAATGCGTCCTTGGCCATGTTAATATGTTTTTGGATCTCAGTGTTGCACTGTCTGTCCTCAGTCAGAACGCTTCCCAGGTATTTAAATTTCTGCACCTGTTTGATGTTAATATCTGTGACCTTCAGTTGGCATTTTGGGCTCCTCTTTTTACTGATGACCATGCATTCAGTTTTCTTGTAATTCATATTTAGTCCTTTCATCTCACTTTCCCTTCCTACCTTCTATAGGAGGTTCTGTATTTTTCTTTCCATATCAGAACTGTCATCTGTGTATCTTTAGTTCAAAATTAGGGACTTCTTATTTATTTATTTTAGAACATGTAAAACTACAAACTACTACAAAATTGTACATTGTTCTTTCAATGTTGAAACAAAATGTCTCTTCAGGTAGTTGCTCTTTCAATGTCAAAACAAAATGTACAATTTTGTAGTAGATTTTAGTTTGTACATGTTCTAAAGTATAATTTATAATAAATATTCATTGCACTATTTTTATATTGAGCACTGTTTTAAATTAATGTTTCGAACATTGGAATTACTTTCTTTGTTCCTTATTCATTTAGAGATATGTGTGTGGAAGAGAAAAGAGCTCAGAATGTCATGAAACATAATTTTGGTCATACAGAAAAATTTTTAGCACTGTGTATGAATTTCTTTTTTCCTCATTTTACTCCAATCAGGGTGATTAAACCACTAAGATGAAAAGGGGTTACTGAGAGTGAAAGTTAGTTAAGTGCCATATGTGATACACGCTTGGATGATCATGTCTCAAAAAAGACATGATTGACTGGGCAGAAGATTATCCTGCAGTAGGTTGCCATTACTTTCTGTGGTAGACTGGTTGCCAGACAAGGCTATAGAACCCAATCTGTCCTGTTATTTGACTCATGGTTAAAGTAGGAAGAGATGTATTATATTATTAAGTAGTAATTAGTAATGGGGGATTAGTTTCTTACTTCAGAACAATATCAAACTGATCCCCCACTTTATGCCCAGTAGAAGGGGAGGGGGTCTTAAAAAAAATCAAATTAATTCTTTAAATATATAGATCATGCATCATATTTTATATTTTTTTTTTATAATCTTATCGCCCCAAGCAAGGCATTTTACTGCCACTGTTTTCCAGGAGGTTACATAGAAGGAAAGTTATGAGAAAGAGAAACAGGTTATAGGGGGTGTCAGGAAGTGGTTAAGAAAAAGGTGAGAGTGACCATAAAGTGATGGATCAGTTTATATATTGATTGTAATGTAGAATTGATCTCCCACTTTATATCCACATTATAATAGTATAGAAAATTTTTTTTTATAATCTTATCGTCCCAAGCAAGGCATTTTACAGCCACTGTTTTCCAGAGAGTTACATAAAAGGAAAGTTATAAGAAAAAAATGACAGATTATAAGGGGTGTCAGGAAGTGGGTAAGAGAGGATAAGAATACTGATGAGAGTGAAGTGGACGGAGAAAGGAGCATGAGAGAGAAGATGCAGGTTAGTGAGATAGATGACTATTGACTTTACATTTAAATTCTTGGGGATTGTAGTTGTCGGGGAAGCAAGTAAATGGAAGGGAATTCTACAGGCGGGAAGTGCAAGAAAAGAAGCTTGTTGGAGTAGAATTTGCATTTTACATTTTATTGGTTTCACAGTAAAAGGGTGGGACCTAGTTGCTAATCATGTGGCTCAAGTAAATTCATGTATAGGGGCACTAGTGAGCTAAGTTCATTGGAGTAGAAGCCATGAAAGTATTTGTAGAAGAGACACAGGGAAGCCATATTGCACCGGTGAGAAAGTGACTGCATCTGAGCTGCCAGGTTGGGATCGATCACATTACAAATTCTCTGTTGGATTTTGTCAAGAACACCTCAGTGAAAAGCAGGAGCACCCGACCAGATATATAGATACCAGATATTTATAAATCTACAGCCTAATGATAAAAAACGCATTTTCTCACACAGCAAATACTTTCGACACTTTTTTGTCAATGCACTTAATTCATGAATGTTCAGCTTATATCATAAGTTGGGCTACGTACTTATTGATCTACTTTTACATTATATTAGCCAAATATAACTTATACACAAAATTCTATATCATTGTATATACTTATGTGAAAGTAAACAAGACGACAAATATGTGGAACAAGAGAGAATAAGATTTCAGCAGTCGAGACACATTCTTCAAAATTGCCCACGTCCCAACCCAACCTTATTGCAGGCCACCATGAAAATTAGCACCCACACTAGCTACAGAATGCCCACTGGAAAGTGTTACTTGAACATTAGGTTATCAAAATGTGTTCAGTCTATTTCTTTTTTTTCGTCTTTCTCTCTCCTCTTTCCACATCTCAAATGTCAGCCTCCAGATATTGCTGCACAGGTCACTGGGGCTGTAACATCTGATTCTTTGATGACAAAATCCCAGACTTCAGTATACTACCACCACTACCACTGAAACAAAGTCATTTCAATGATAGTTTCATTCACCGATAAAATGCTAATAGCTTTAAAGATCAATTGTTAAACAGGTTTGAATTCAAATCAGTATTTGTCTTGGAGAAGTCTTTCACAATCTGCAACATTATCAGTCCTCACCTGGCAACTTAGCTTCAGTCATTTTTCTACTGCTTTAATATAGCTTCCCTGTGCTTTTCCTATAAATATTTTCACAATTCTTCTGAGCAGCTTTCTTCTTTAGTACTTTGAGATTTTAAGGTACCATGGTGGTTTTTTTTTTTGGTTTTTTTTATAATCGTATCACCTCAAGCAAAGTATTATACTGCCACTGTTGTGCAGGGGATTACATAAGAAGAAAGTTATGAGAAAGAGTGACAGGTTATAGGGGGTGTCAGGAAGCGGGAAGGAGAGGGATGAGAATACTGAAGAAATGAGATGAAAGCATGAGAGAGAAGATGCAAGTTAGTGAGATAGGAGATGACCCAAGCAAAGCATTTTACTGCCACTGTTTTGCAGGGGGTTACATAGGAAGAAATTTATAAGAAAGAGTGACAGGTTATAGGGGGTGTCAGAAAGTGGGTAGAAGAAAGATTATAATCATATCGCCCTAGCAAGGCATGAGTGAAGTGGACGGAGAAAGAAGCATGAGAGAGATGATGCGGATTAGTGAGATAGGAGATGACTATTGACTTTATATTTGAATTGTTGAAGATTGTAGCTGTCAGGGAAGCAAATAAATGGAAGGGAATTCCACAGGCGGGAAATGCAAGAAAAGAAGCTGCTGGAGTAGAATTTGCATTTACATCTTATTGCTTTCACAGTAAAAGGGTGGGACCTAGTTGCTACTCTTGTTGCTTGAGCAAATTTATATATAGGGGGCACCAGTGAGTTCAGTTCATCAGAGCAAAAGCCATGAAATTATTTGTAAAAGAGACAGGAGGGAAGCCACATTGCGCCGGTGAGAAAGTGACTGTATCTGAGCTGCCAAGTCGAGATCTATTACATTACAGATTCTCCGTTGGATTTTGTCAAGGACACCTCGGTGGATAGCAGGAGCACCCGACCAGATATGGCAGCAGTATTCAATGAATGGTCAGATGGTAGATTTGTATATGTGCAGGATTGTTTCAGACAGAAAAAACTTCCTGGCCCTGCACAGAAAACCAAATTTCTTAGCAGTGGATTTAGCTATGGATTCTATGTAGACATTTCATTTGAGGTCTGTTGTGAGAGTTAAATCCAAGGAGGCACAGTGTTTTACTTTCAGGGAGACTAGCCTGATCCATGCTAATAGGAGGTATGAGCGATTGTCTGTGATGGTTAATAGTTAGCAGCTTCGTTTTAGAAGCATTAAAATTCATGAGCCATTTCTTGCCCCAGCCCACCACAGATTGGAGGTCCTTTTCAAACTCGGCAGTAGTAAGAAATGGTAAGTAAGAATGTGATGCTTCAGTGTAAGAAATATTGTGCGATATTTGGGTTGGTAATTGTGATAACTTCAAGATAAAACAGATTGAAGACCAGCCCTCCCCTATCCCTCCTTTGGCCTTGTGCCTTGTGCCACATTTTTACATTATTCAAAATAAATATTGCTTTCCTTTGTGACTCAATTTTATGAATTTCAGTGCTGTATAAGATTGGCAGTTAGGTTTTATAGTTTCATGATACCATAAGTTTTATGTTAATGGTTTCTTCTCTCACACTGCTTGCTTGTCAACCTCCCTTCAGGTTTTCTGTTATCTACAATCTTCAAAAAATACAATGTCAATCATTATCTTCTGTCTCCTTGAATTCTATTCTTTTATTGTCCTTTTTGTTTCTTTTTGTGCGTCTTAGTGGCTTTATTACCCTGCTTGGAGGTGAAATGATTTTTTTTTTTAAAATAAAGTGCTCCTTTTTAGATATTTGCTAATGAATGCACCTCTGTTCCATTTACCTGTGTCATTTCAACAAAGTTAAATACAGTGTAACCCTGATATAAGAAAGTTGTCGGGACCGGATAAAAGTTTCCTTATATCCTGGTTTGGTCTGTTATACATTACCACAGGCTCTAATTTGGGACCAGAGAAAATCTCTTATATCCAGGTTATACTGTTTCTGTTTTGTCACAATTATGCCAGTGTCAATCACTAGAAATTAAAACTGTTGCAGAACAGCCATGCAACAGTCACCAAACTTGTTCATAGAAGCTTTCAGATTTTAATTTATCACTTGCTTCATGCACATATTGCAATTGCAGTGAAATATTTAAAATGCAACTAAGACACGTTAATATACAGGTAAAGAAGATGAACAAATATGTATATAAAACATTGTTCCAGTCAGAGTTCAAAAGGCACAATCAGCTTCAGTCAGTTAAGTGCCATACATGATACACGCTTGGGCAATCATGTCTCGAAAGAGACATGACTGACTGGGCAGAAGATTATTCCGCAGTAGGTTGCCATTGCTTTCTGCGGTAGACTGGTTGCCGACTAAGGCTATAGAACCCAATCTGTCCTGCTATTTAACCCATAACTGGAAGGAAGAGACGGATTAATACCTTTCCCAAGGGTATTTGCGCGTAAGTGAATGCAATGGATTCAACTGGAACCATCCCTTTCAGGTCAAATGTTTACTATCTTTTATATTTTCATAATCTGCACTTTTTACCAACACTTTTTATGTCCATACAACAACCTCATTCAGTAACTCTTTACCTTAAGTGAATTTTGGGATTTATATTGAATGAACAATATCTAAACTTATTTATAAATGGAACTCTGTGTGTGTGTCCGTTTACCTATAGATTCCGAAACAGCTGAACTGATTTTCTTGAAAATTTACACAGCTGTATTATAAGTATCTGTGAGTGCTTTTAACTATGTTTTGTGCCGAGGTACCCCTGATAAATAATAAATATCGATAATCAAAAAAATCAGGTTATAGGAGGAGTGGTTCGATTTTAATCAAAATACACTCATAGACAAAGACATAAGAAACGATATTCAGCAGTTTCAAGGTTGCAGTTCTTACAATAGTGCAGAAAATCGATTATATATATAAATAAAAGGCAAGATGTTTGTGTGTGTGTCTATTTATCTGCCTGTATGTCTGTATTTTCTTCAGCCCTTTTATTTTAGTTTTTGCTTCGGGTTTGGCTCTAAGTAGGAATAATTGTAGTTCTTAATCTCAGCCATGATACCATTTACTCAGAGGACTTATTTATCCTTCAAAATTCAGTTTACGATGAAAAAAACTTATTTGATATCGATACCAGGAAATTAAAATTTGACTTACATCCATTTATTTTTCTTTCAGTTCACGGTTTCAATTTAACTGGAAACAACTATTGCTTTTTAGTCTTTCGTGCCAACATCCAAAGAGTCTGAGCTCCAGGACCATGGATTAGTTTCAAAGCTTTCATTACACCTGAGCAACACCAGGCTATACTGCTAGTTATAAATAATTATTAGATCGTTCTTAAAACAAAATGTTTAATGTTTTATACAATTATCGTGGGGCCCAACAACATGAAATTAAACATAACAATTGTTAATACCTAATCATCTCATTAATCATATTTGTCTTATAATTGAATAAGAACTAATTAAACACTTGTAATTATATTAAAATATTATATTAAATCCACAATTATTTTCTAAGTAACAAAGTTCTATTTGTTGCTATAAACCTTCCATAAATAATTCAAGCACGTGTACACAGCAGTTATTGGTGCAGAAAGTGGGATCGACATGCTGAATTCAAATTCTGGTCAAGGCCGCTATGCTCAATTTCACATCCTTTAGAAAGGCATGAATCCATTTAACTTAGCTCATTCTGCTCTACTATTTTAGTTGGCAATCAATGTAGATGAAGACTAATACTGAATTCAAAACCGGTTGCATGTGGGGCTAGTAACTCCACCCCATATAACTTACTGGCGACTGTAACCGCATAAGAAAACAGCTAGCATGATGAAAGTGTGACACTATGCAAGTTCAACCAACTGACCGACCGAAAGTTGCAGCTTGCTTTAGTTGTGAAACTATGATTTTCACACCCACGTAGAACAGAGTAGGCATAATCTTATTTTTATCCCAAATGTGGATGTGCGTTGTGGTGCAGTGGATATCGGCTTGGAACGACAAATCGGAGAACCGAGTTCGAATTCCAGTTGTATTCATTGCATTCACTTACGCGCAAATACCCTTGGAAAAGGTATTAATCCGTCTCTTCCTTCCAGTTATGGGTTAAATAATAGGACAGATTGGGTTCTATAGCCTTGGTCGGCAACCAGTCTACCACAGAAAGCAATGGCAACCTACTGCGGGATAATCTTCTGACCAGTCAGTCATATCTCTTTCGAGACATGATCGCCCAAGCGTGTATCGCGCATGGCACTTAACTGACTGACTGTTTCTGTTTCATGACCAAAAAAAAAGGTTTTTGAAGTCGGTGGCACTGACTAGACAAAAGAAAACAATTCTTTTTTTTTTTTTTTTTTAATCATATCACCCTGATCAAAGCAGTAACGCCACTGATGTGCCGGGGGCTACATGAGAGTGACAAGATTGGAAAAGAGAAAGTCGTAAACCACATCCTAAGCAGGGAACAAGGGATGAGCCTCTTCACCTGTTCAATAGACGTGGGTGGAGTGTGAACCGGGCGATAGTTTAGTCTAAAGCATTAAAGATGAAGTGATAACAAACTGGACATAAATGATTTCCATTTGCTGGTCTATATTAAGTCACAGTTGAGATAGAGGGGGTGTGAATCCTTGTCTGTCCTTGGTGGTGCCAGGGACACAGGGTAAAAGACTCTCCCTTGGATAGTTTCTATGCCACTGTTTGTATTGCCAACCACAAGTCTATTATAGTGCCCTATCTATAGGAATGGAAACTTCCTCCATCAATATAATACTACCTACGTGACTTCCTGGGATGACTGCGTGACAATCAAGACACAGTGTCACTAAACTGTGCGGACTTAACTTCTATTTGCTGAAGACTAACACTTTACTTTGTATATATGTTCTTGTTATACTAATACTGTTTGAACCTACCTACTTGTTTCCATGGCTACTTTTACTTTTTTTTTATAATCATATCGCCCTAAGCAAGGCATTTTATTGCCACTGTTTTGCAGGGGGTTACATAGAAGGAAAGTTATGAGAAAGAGTGACAGGTTATAGGGGGTGTCAGGAAGTCATTGAGAGAAGGATGACTGTGGCCATAAAGTGAGGGATCCGTCTATATATTTATTGTAATGTAGAATTGATCCCCAACTTTATATCCACATTATAATAGTATAGAATTTTTTTTTATAATCACATCACCCCAAGAAAGGTATTTTACTGTCACTGTTTTGCAGAGTGTTACATAGGAGAAAAGTTATGAAAAAGAGTGACAGGTTATAGGGGGTGTCAGGAAGTGGGTAAGAGAAGGATGAGAATACTGATGAGAGTGGAGTGGACGGAGAAAGAAGCATGAGAGAGGATGCAAGTTAGTGAGATAGTAGATGACTATTGACTTTACATTAAATTGTTGGAGATTGTAGCTGTCGGAGAAGCAAGTAAACGGTAGAGAATTTCACAGGCGGGAAGTGCGAGAAAAGAAGCTGGTGGAGTAGAATTTGTGTTTAATTGGTTTCACAGTAAAAGGGTGGGACCTAGTTGCTAATTTTGTGGCGCGAGTAAATTCATATACAGGGATCACCAGTGAGCTAAGTTCATCGGAGCAGAAGCCGTGAAAGTATTTGTAGAAGAGACACAGAGAAGCCATATTGCGCCGGTGAGAAAGTGACTGTATCTGAGCTGCCAAGTCAGGATATAACAATTTAGTGACAAAAATTTCAACACAACAAAGTCAAGGATAGATAAAGAGTTGTTAGGCAGAAAGAGCTGATCTATTAGACTGACATGACAAGTTTTTCCCAGACTAAGCGAGCAAAGTTCTGAATAAAACACCTGACTCTGTAAGAAACTGAGTTTCAGCTCAATTTCTAAATATGGTGTGTGTGTGTGTGTGTGTGTGTGTGTGTGTGTGTTTTCACCTACTGTTTCTTTGAAAACCTGCAACAGCCTTTTCCCAGTTTTTGATGCACAACATGGGGTACTCGTTGGCCAGTTGGTTAAAAGATGGGTGAGGGTCGTGTTGTATTACGTATTTTCTGGGTTTGAACTGATTATGGCAATGAGAAATAAAAACTTGCTTTAGGCAACTACTCATACCTTTCTACAAATGTAATCAAAGAACAGATGCACGTTGTCGTGGAATAGATTTCTGCTCAAAACGAGAAATTCAAGAGCCAAGTTCGAATTCTAACTGAATTTGTTGCATTTACTTACGCACAAATACCCTTAGGAAAGGGATTAATCTCTCTTCTCCCTCCAGCTATCGGTTAAATAGCAAGACAGGCTGGGTTTTACTTGACATCCAGTCTACCTCAGAAGTAACCATTTTTTCCTTCCACATAGATACGCAGAGGGTTTTTTGAAACAAGTATAGTTATAAGTTTGTGTTTTTATATATATATATATATATATATATATATATATATATATAAAATCTCCAAGTGAATAAGGAATGGAGAAAATATTAACAACATTCAAAACATTAACTTAAAAAGTGCTCAATAGAGAAATAGAGCTATGAATATTTATTATAAATTATAGTTTAGAACATGTACAAATTACAAACTACTACATTTTGTTTTGACATTGAAAGAACAATGTCTCATCAGGTAATAAATGCTATTTTGTTTTGTTTTTTATTTTTATTTGGAAAAATAGCATTTACTACCCGATGAAACATTGTTTCAGTAATGAATTAGAGCACTCTGGCTATTGGCGTATGATACATCATATGCTAAAAGTCTGCCTCTTTCTACCGAGCGCCCATAGCTCAGAGGCAGAATCGCCGACTGACGCCAATTCGGTCGAGTTTCAATCCTGGGTTAAAAGCAATCGAATGTCTAACCGTACTGATGAGCTGTAATACAGTGAAACAGATCTGTCTGCAGATGATTATATATATATATATATAAAGTTATGACTTTTTGACTTTTAGTAAAATAACTGATTTCCTGTATCATAATTTGGTGAACTGTTGTTAAAAAAATAATGAAGAAGGGTTTAATTCAGTTTATTTTTTTTAAAAATGTCACTCCCTCCCCATCAAATTTCTAAAATTTTATATCAATATATTAGTACTAGGACTTTCTGGAATCTTGTAGAACTTGTTTTTGTTTATTTGTAAGTTTGTAAACTGTTAAGTGCATAAAAGCGTCCACGTGCTATCCAATTGTATCTTTAACAAATTAAAAGATAAAGCTTCTGCAAGTATGCAATCTTTTATTATTTGTAATAAACTGTTAAAAACATTAAAAAATTGGGCGATCATGTCTCGAAAGAGACATGACTGACTTGGCAGAAGATTATCCCGTAGTAGGTTGCCATTACTTTCTGCGGTAGACTGGTTGCTAGCTAAGGCTATAAAACACAATCTGTCCTCTTATTTAATCCATAACTGGAGGGAAGAGACAGATTAATATTTTTTCCAAGAGTATTTGCACGTAAGTGAATGTAAGGAGCACAGAAGGAATAACACAAATAGTTTTTTTGTCTATACTTCTGAGATGAGGTAGTATTTACATTGTTTGGACTATTGTCCTCATCTTTATTGCCATGTTCACAATGTTTCGGCTGTTGTATGCTTTGACCTTCTCCAGGTGCTATAAATTTCAAACCGGACCCTACAATTACTGGGTTATATCATTTTCCTAATAGTTTTACATATAGGACTAATTTAGAAACCAAGCAAGTATCAGAACAATCCCTGTAAAAAATTAAAAAATATTCCAATTCAATTAAATGTTGAAAATTACATTTCTTGAAAATATGCATTTTTGGAGATTTTAGGGACAACCTGTATTTTAATAAGTAGCCAGGTCATTAAAAATTTGCAAAAAACAAAAAAAAATATTGCTTATTTTTAAATACACAGAAATGTTTAATCAAATAATCTTTTTATTTTGTTTATTTTTGTTTTAAGGTTACGTCTGGGTGTTATATACTAGGTGGTACTGAAAAGTTCCTAAAATGTGTTTTACATTATTAAAAAGTTCAGAACTAATGTCCTAAATGCATTGAATAGCAAATATGGAAGAGAATGAATTTCATGACTGTTATTCTTCTCTAGCTAAGAACTTTTCCGCATGTTGACAGTTTGAAATAATTTTATTGTTTTGGTTATTTAAACTATCCATGTTCTTGAATTCTATAATTTGCATTTGAAAAACATGAAGACAAATTTGGGAGTGTTCAAAATAAACAGGCACCCGTTTTGCAAAATCATTGTATGAAAAACTGTTTAAGTAAATAAATAAAAATACGAATTTATTTCAAAAAGCTCTTTTAAAAGTATTCAAAATCAAGTACTTACACATCCAATAAATAAACACAAGTTTAATGGACAGACTCTAGACTTCTACATCGAAACATTCATCAAGAGTTGTAACAAACAAAATGTGTCTTCTGGTCGGGTTTGTAGAGAAAAACCACAGTTATGCCTACTGTGTTTTAGACAACTCGACCACATAAGACTTTCACGGTCAAGCAAAGTTCAGTTACCCTATTTTAGAAATGCACATCTCATGTTCAAATCTCCCAAAACTCATATCTCCTAACATTTATTTTCATATATAAAGCATAAACATCGTAATTTCTCAGGAATTAATAGATTTTATTTATTACTTTAATTATTATATTTAGTGGAGACACGTGAGTAGATGTCCTGTTTTTATTGGGTTTTTTTTAATGTCAACCAGTCTATATATTCAAAAGTCTTAATAAAAAAAAAATTTAAAAAATGTGGCTTTTGGCAAGGCCTAAACCTGCATCACCCTTTGGGTTGGAATAAAAGTTTGTTTTATATGCTGGTAAATCAGTATAACTTGGATATAAGAGAAACCCGGATATAAGAGACGTTTTCTCTGGTCCCAAATTAGAGCATGTGGTAATGTATATAAAATAGACAAAAACCGGATATAAGAGAATTTTACCAGGTCCCAGCAACTCTCTTATATCCGGGTTACACTGTATATAACAAAGAATAATCTAAATTATAAATAATAATTATGTTAGTTGTTTTGTGGTGATTCCAAGCAAGCAAGAGACCAGATGTTTGCCCTCATAGGTCCAGAAAGCAAATGACCAAAACTGGTCTTTGCGCATCTGGCTTCACGCAGATGTCCGGGTGTGAATTCCCAAATGACTTGTTTGGAATCCCAAAGACGAAATAAAAAGTCAACACAAGAAGCATCGCCAGTTGAGAAAATATGAGCATAATTAATACGTTCCTTGAACACTATTATGCTTGCCTCTCCTTTCTCTCTCATCTCCTTCTTCACTGTTCACTGAGCCACTTACCTGAATGAGCTGAGTGGAGACTTCAAAGACACTCCTAACAAACAAACGCTTACACATATATACACACAAACTCTTTTCGACATTTACTGCTATAACCATTTTTAACGACCTTTGTACCAACCAAAAGACATTACTTTTATTTGTTAAAAATAAACCTTGATATATATATATATATATATAAAAATGTTGTTTCCATACACAATTTGATTTTCTTGTTTTATACCCCTCTAATAGTGGGCTATCTACTAACCCTGCCAAATTCAATTAATATATTTCAACACAATATACTTCACTATAACGGATAACCCACTATAGTTTCTTTATAAGGAAACATTCATTTAGAAAATCCTTCAATTGAGAAAATCTTTCATGAAAATAAACTTCTCAAGCCCACTGGTATTGATTGTTGATTGATTCACCTTGAGGGGTCATTTAAAGACAGAGTTTTTTTTTTCATACCTGGGAAAGTTATAACAAGACGGAAAGTGCGACACAGATCCGAATGCAAATTGGCATGGCAATGAAGCATTCCAGAAGTTAAGTAAAGTATTAAGAAACAGGACAGTTTTGCAAGAAACAAAGAAGAGAGTACTGGATTGCTATGTGATGTCAGTTCTTCAATATGGCAGTGAATGCTGGACAATATCATTGAAGATGAAGGAAAAACTTGAAGCAACTGAAATGTGGTTCTACAGAAGGATGCTGTGAATATCATGGATCGAGCATGTGAACAATGATGAGGTCTTAGAAATGATGGAAACAAAAAGAAAATTAATACTGAGCATCAGGAAGAGACAGCTGAAGTTCCTGGGACATGCACTGAGAAAGGAGGGCTTGGAAAACCTGATACTAACAGGCCAGAGAGAGGGAAAAAGGGACAGAGGAAAGCAACGGATAACATATTTGAAGGACCTAATCAGGTGGATGATGGAACAAGGGTTGTGTGGTGTAACAGGAGAAGGTGTGCCACCAAAGATAGGGAGACACAGAAAGCCATAATTGCCAACGTCCGGAAAGAACAGGGCACATAGAAGAAGAAGAAGAATACAAGTCATACTAATTAACCCATAGCTGGAGAGAGAAGTGGTGGATTCATATGTGTGTAAGTGACTATAATGAGCCCAATGGTAATTGGAACTTGGCTTGCCAATTAACAATTCCAACCTATTATCCATTACACCACCTACACATTCCAGCTTACAGCACCTGGTATTCCCAAGCAGTCACCCATCTAGGTACTGACCAGGCTTAACATTACTTAACTTCAATTTCTAATTCCAAGCCATTATCCATTACATCACCTACACATCCCAGCTTACAGCACCTGGTATTTTCAAACACTCACCCATCTAGGTACTGACCAGTCATGTCATTGCTTAACTTTGGTGATTATACAGAAGCCAATGTCTCAAGTTGCTACTGTTATTGTTCTTTCTACGATTGAAGAGTGTTTTCTTCCTAAAGTTTCATTAAAATCCGTTAATTATCAAATTTTTGCAAGAATTTCCAAGTTGGTAAGATTTTCACTGCAAAACGATGCTAAAATTTTCCATACTAAATGTTTAACCATTGACGCAAGAAAATTTTTTAACCAAAATTTTGAAGGTTTAAAAAACAAACATAATTTAATCTTTTGTCTTCCCTCTTAAAAATAATAAAAAGATTTTTAACAATAAACTTAATTTTTATTAAGTTTTGGGCATTTTTTCCTCATGAATGCTCATTTTTTTAGCAAATTTTGGGAGGTAGCTACATGATAGACAGGCCTGTTTTGTTACTAATACTTGTCTTAATTTGTAAGGATTGAAAATCTCTCTTCCCCTGCATTTCAATGCATTTCTGTAGTAAATTCATTAGCAGTGCAGATAGAGAGAGAAAAAGTTATAGGAAGAGGAAAACATTCTCCCCTTCCTCTAAACAATAAAGAAAATTCACTTTGCTGCTTGCAGACCTACATGAAGGTGCATTTGAGGCCTGCAGTAAATTAAAAAATCAGCAGGCAAAGATACAAGTCATGGGGTGGGTAGAGTTTCAACCAGACCCTGGGTGGATGGTAGTTGGGTAGGTAAGTCAGATATAGGTAGTCAGTATTTATAAAAAAAAAAATACCAGACAGGAAAGAACAGGGTGTTGTCTGGTCGACAACAGCAAACAGCAGGGTAACATGCACTTTTACAGTTGCAACAGCGACAACAAAATGACATTTTTCGTGGTCGTTTTTTCTTTCTTTCTTTTCTGTCGTTTTCTCTAATTTCTTCTGTCTTAAACTTTCTCGGTGACGGCTTTTGTTTTTTGTTTTTGTTTTTTTAAAGTGCAAATTTCTGTAGATAAGGGGGGAAAGACAAAAAGTTTTTGAATATACATTTATTTTTATTTATTTTAAGTTTTATCTATCAAAATGTTTTCTGGATCAACTTCTAAGTTATTTTGAAATAAACAAGTCTTGTCATTACAAAATGGGTTTATCCAACAAACTTATGTCAGTTCCTGAGCAAGTTTAGTTTTAATACAAAAACAGGATTTGCTTAAGTCAGCAAACAGGAATTTAGATTTTCAGTAAAATATTTAACAATACAGCGGCAACTGCATTTCTTCAATTCATTTTTTTTTTAAATTAAAAACAAAGTTATATAGAAATGTAACTAAGTCTATTACAAGGACACTACTGAAAGAGACAACCTTGTTAGCCACTGTTTTTATGACTGTTCAAACATAAAGCTTAGACTGGTACAAAACTAAGTTTAGGGTACTCAGTGAGGATCAAACTCACTACAGTAGTAAATGCCTGCACTATGCTTTGACAAGTTACCCCACACAAGGATATATATATATATAAAAAAGCAGGTGTGGTTCAAGTGGTATGAAAGACATTTAGGTTTTCAGCTTATTACCATAATTTTTTTTTCTTTTCATAATAGCTATAAATTAATAGCTAAAAATATAATTAATACCATTTGTGTAAGTTCTGTAAAGGCTGAAAGAGGGTTTTTTGTGATGAACGTAATTTATTCTGACAAAAGAAATCTAAAAATGTGGCAAATCTTTTCGTCATAAATTTTGTTAGGTCTTCTTATGGATGTGTGGGACTGCAGTAATTCAGTTCGAATGGGGCTAAAAAACCATAAAACAGTTGATGACACTAAAGACCAAAAGCATCAGATTTCTGGATAGAAATATGATAGGAACAGAATTTCAATCGGGAAATACCTTGACAAATAAATGTTTTCTATTAAATTATCAAAATGACTTAATTCATTTTTATACTATATAATCTGCCGCTTACAAGTTACACTTATGATTAAGCTAAGAGTAAATCATTGTGATCAGCTTAGATACTGAGGCGAGAACTGATACCATCGGGATGGTCTATGATGTAAACTGAGACCAAAATAGGTTCAAGGATAGATCTCTGTGCAAACACCAATATAAAGGTTAAAAACTCTTAAAACAATGACATTTTGTTCTTTCTTTAATCGAGTCCACTGTAATGAAGGCAGTAAAGCCACTAAGACACAGCGGTGGGTGGTTTACTGGGTGTGGAAGAACTAGAAAGGAGAAACAATAATAAGGAGTGAGAATAACAGAAGAGTAAAGAAAACAATAGACAGCGATTGACATTGCATTTAATTTAATTTTAATTTTAATTTTCAAAATGGTTTAATTCTTTTTAATACTGTGATTGGTTTTTATTCTCAGATTAAAAAGAATATAAGCAGAACGAATTCCTAAAGATTAAACTGGTTCTTTGAAATTTGGAATGTCGTTTTCTGTTAAAGGATTCATGATCATGATATTTATAGTATTTAATGCACCAGCAGCTGACTCTGGTTATTGTCAGGGTTTGTACAGAGATGGGGGATAAAAATGACGTTTCTGGGTGAGTGCTTTAGCAGCGACTCAATAAACTAAGAAATCTTAGAAGAAAAAGTCATTTTACAAAGAGAGCTGTTGATGATCTATCCCTGGTCTATTGAGAGCATGCTGGCATTCAGGATCACTGTTTGATATGCTAGCTATTGGTCAGCGGGCAAGAGAACCTACCAAAGAATTATAGATGTTGTCCAGAAAACAACGTTGATCGCTGCCTTCCTGGGAGAACATTTTTGATTCTCGTCGTTGCACCAAAGCAAAAGGCATAACGAAAAGCAGCACATGTTCTGGGTGCCACCTGTTTGAATTGTTACCCTCATTTTAGGTCCGTTAGCGGATAACATATTTGCAGGGCCTGATCAGGTGGATGACGGAACAGGGGTTGCCAGGAGTAACAGGAGCAAACATACTAAGAGCCACAAGGGATAAGGAGACGTGGAGAACCATGATCGCCTACGTCCATAGAAGTTTTAAGAAAGAGCACTCGAGAGATGGCTTTTATCTTTAGGCCTTGCTTAAAATGAATGCTGTCCCATGCTGACAATTTTCAATATAGTTTAAATATTATTTCTTTTCTTCATTCTGTAGTGTATGTGTGTGTATAAAAGTGCTCAATAAACCCTATAGATGTAGAATATGCTTAAGATTGTTTGGTGATGTGAAACCGATAGTGAACATGCAGTGTTGATATCCATGTTCACAAATTCTCTCTTTCACACACACACACACACACACACATACACATGCATACATACATAAGGGCATCTCAAGGTAGTGTAAGCAAGCTTGTCTCGCTAGAACCATTACAATTGAGTATTGAGTTTAATCCTCACTGGGTGTCCCATACTTTCGGCCTTGTGCCACATCTAAGCTGTGCTTAGAAAATCACCATACATACATAAGTTGAACGAGAAACTAAACGAATAATAAATATATAAGACAATTTGGAAATTGTTGCATTCACTTACACACAAATACCTTTGGGAAAAATATTAATTCACCAATAAAATGTAATGACTATATAAAATGTAATGACTATATAAAATCCATACCTAAATCTGCTGCTAAAAAAAATCAGTTCTCTGTGTAGGGCCAGGAAATTTTTCCAGTCTGAAACAATCCTGCACATATATAGATCTACCATCCGCCCATGCATTGAATACTGCTGCCATATCTAGTCTGGTGCTCCTGCTATCCACCTAGGGGTCCTTGACAAAATTTATCATTCAGCCGTGCATTGAATACTGCTGCCATATTTGGTTGGGTGCTCTTGCTATCCACCTAGGTCTCCTTGACAAAATTCAATAGAGAATCTGTAGTGTGATCGATCCCAACTTGGCAGCTCAGACACAGTCACTTTCTCACCAGTGCAATATGGCTTCCCTGTGTCTCTTCTACAAATATTTTCACAGCTTCTCCTCCAATGAACTTAGCTCACTGGTACCCACTATACATGAATTTGCTCAAGCCACAAGATTAGCAACTAGGTCCCACCCTTTTACTGTGAAACCAATAAATTGTAAAGGCAGATTCTACTCCACCAGCTTCTTTTATCACACTTCCCGCCTGTGGAATTCCCTTCCATTTACTTGCTTTCCCGACAGCTACAATCTCCAAGAATTTAAATGTAAAGTTAATAGTCATCTCCTATCTCACTAACATGCATCCTCTCTCTCATGCTCCTTTCTCCGTCCACTCCACTCTCATCAGTATTCTCATCCTTCTCTTACCCACTTCCTGATACCCTCTGTAACCTGTCACTCTTTCTCATAACTTTCCTTTTATGTAAACCCCTGCGAAACAGTGGCAATAAAATGCCTTGCTTGTGGTGAGACAATTATAAAAACATTTTTTCTCCCTTCCAGCTATGGGTTAAATAGCAGGACAGATTGGGTTCTATAGCCTTGGTTAGCAACCAGTCTACTGCAGAAGTAATGGCAACTTACTGTGAGAAAAACTTCTGCCTCTTTCAAGACATGATTGTCCAAGTGTGTATCATGTATAACACTTAAATGACTATATTTTCCTGGGGATTAGATTTTAAGCATTCTGTCACTTTACCTTTTGTCTCCTAAATGGTGGTTGGTTGGTTGTTTTTATTTTATGGCATAACAACCTCGACGGGTCATTTATTGCCACTTAAATTTTTTATTTATTTATTGCTGGTAATAACTTTTTCTTTTCAGCAATTTATTTTTGTTTTTATATAAGTTTTGTGTCTAATAATACTTTTTTCTTTTCAAGTACCAAGATTCATTGGGAATTGTTTTTAAGGGCAGGGTCCTGAAGTCCTACCCTATTATTTAACCCATAACTGGAGGGAAGGGACAGATTAATACCTTTCCCAAGGGTACCAGTGCTTAAGTGAATGCAGGGCATTCAACTAGAATTCGAACTCGGCTCACCGATTTCTCTTTCTGAGCCGATATCCACTGCACCACAACACACATCCGTCACTGAACACTTACAGCAGCTGGTATTCCCAAGTGGTCACCCATCTAAGTACTGACCAGGCTCAATGTTGCTTAACTTCGGTGATCAAGCAAGAACCGGTGTATTCAACATCATATAGCTGTAAGCACTCACATCCGTCAGTAAACGCTTACAGCACCTGGTATTCCCAAGCGGTCACCCATCTAAGTAGTGACCAGGCTCAACGTTGCTTAACTTTGGTGATCGAGAAAGGACTGGCGTATTCAACGTAATATGGCCGTAAGTCTCTCCTAAATGTAGATTTTTATGTACGAAGGTGAATTAAGATGTAATACAATTTCTTTTTTTTTATAAAAAATGAGGAATGTGTTTAATTATACCGAACATCAAGATATAACTCCACATCACTGGTTCACATCCATAATTTTCAATATCGTCACCATGTTTTTCAATGGCAGTGTTCTACCTATAAATGAGGGCATGTATCCCTAGCTTTGTAAAAATCAGCTGGCTGTTGAGATAGCCAATTCATTACAGCCCTTTTCGACCCTTCATCCCAACCTGGTTTAGCACTCTCAGATTCCCATCTCTTTGGTCCCATGACAAGGGCAACGAGGGGGCAAACTTAAAACAAATTACATTACTTATCTGACTTAGCTTTGCTAAGTTTTGTTTTGTGGATGAAAATGCTTTAATCTTGAGATTATTTACAGTAAGTTTCAATCCAGATTCTTACAACATTTCGCCTCTCATGGCACATCTTCTATTATCATCTGAAAAATGGCGCATTTATCATGTTTGCCATTTGAGGCAGTACTTTTTGGCTAAGATCAAGTGTAGTATCTGTTATCTGATTCTCTCCCTTTCCACTTGTATTTTACCTTCTTTCTTTTTCTCACTGAAACCAAGTGGCCTCTTTTTCATGTGATCAAAACAGACCAGTCTATTATTTATGAATTATTGGCAGGGCATAACAGTCGTGCAAACTAACAACAGGAGAAACAAGCACAATTAAAATAGGGTATTCTACTTGCTTGATGAACATAGTAAAGTGAAACTTAAAATGAGACAGTTTGGATCACTACTTAAGTTTTAAAATTGTTTGAAAAAAAATGTATAAAAATAACTAATTTCTGCTGATTTTAACTTCTAAACTGACTTTAAAATTTTACTATTTCAAGAATAAATCGAAATAAAGTTGATATCTTTTGTATTAGATACATTGCATGAAAAATATAATTGAACCATGATTCTCATTATGAATCATCACAAGCAAAATATGCAACTATTTTTTATTGTATTTGCAATAGATAAATCCGATGCTAAGAAGGTTGGTTCACTTTACAGGGCCAGGAAGTTTCTCCCGTCTGAATCTTTCTTGCCCATAGATGAATCTACCATCTGCCTGTGTATTTAATACTGCTGCTATTCACCTCGGGGTTCTTGACAGAATCTAACAGAGAATCTATAATGTGATTGATCCCGACTTGGCAGCTAGGCTGCAGTTGCTCTCTCACCGGTGTGATGTGGCTTCCCTGTGTCTCTTCTACAAATACTTTCACGGCTTCTGCTTCGATGAATTTAGCTCACTGGTGCCCCTATATATGAATTTACTCGAGCTACTAGACTAGCAACTAGGTCCACCTTTTTACAGTGAAACCGACAAAATATAAATGTGATTTCTACTCTAACAGCTTCTTTTCTCACACTTCCTGCCTGTGGAATTCCCTTCTGTATACTTGCTTCTCCGACAGCTATAATCTCCAAGAATTTCAATGTAAGGTCAATAGTCATCTCCTATCTCACTAACTCGCATCCTTACTCTCAAGCTCTTTTTTCCATTCATACCACCCCCATCACACCAGTATTCTCATCCTTCTATTACCCTCTTCCTGACAACCCCTATAACCTACTCCTCTTTCTCATAACTTCCCCCTATATAACCTCCTGCACAGCAGAGGCAGTCAAACAGTCTTGCTTGAAATGAAATGATTTAAAAAAAGATATTTAATAATAATAAATGAAAACATAAGCAAAAAGAACTGTTGTAGGCTCTGGTCTTCTTCAATGGCTGAAACATCATAAAAAAAAGCCCGATTAATGTAAATACTACCTCATTTCAGAAATATAGACAAATAGAATGATCTATTATTAAATGTCGTACAAATGTCAAGAAAGATGAGGACAATTGTCTGAATACCGTAAATACTACCTCATCTCAGAAATATAGACAAATATAATGATCTACTATTAAATGTCGTACAAATGGCAACAAAGATGAGAACAATAGTCCGAATAATGTAAATACTGGAAATACTACCTCATCTCAGAAATATAGATAAAGCAAAAGAGAAATTAATAAAATTTCTTTTTGCTTTATCTATATTTCTAAAATAAATATTAATATTAATATTTAATAATTATTAATAAAATTTGCCAATTATATAGCAAAATAATTATAAATATAAAAAATTAATTATTTACACTATTTACATTATTTGAACTGTTTTCCTCGTCTTTATTGCCATATTCACAACATTTTAACCATTGTATGGTCTGACTTTACTGAGGATCTGCTTATATTTCTGAGATGGAGTATTGTAATTATTTACCTTGTTTGGACTGTTGTCCTCATCTTTGTTGCTATATTCATGACATTTTGGCTGCTATACACTCCAACCATTTTGTGTTGTGGTGCAGTGGATATCGGCTCAAAACGAGAAATTGGGGAGCTAAGTTTGAATTTCAGTTGAATTCCTTGCATTCACTTATGCACAAATACCCTTGGGAAAGGTATTAATCCATCTCTTCCCTCCTGTTATGGATTAAATAATAGGACAGATTGGGTTCTATAGCCTTGGCTAGCAAGTAATCTACCACAGAAAGTAATGGCAACCTACTGCGGGATAATCTTCTGCCCGTCAGTCATGTCTCTTTTGAGACATGATCACCCAAGTGTGTTTCACGTATGGCACGTAACTGAATGACAGACACTCCACCCATCTTCAGGTGATTGGAGTTTCAAACTGAACCCTTTATTTCATTCACCAGGGTAGATTGTTCTAGTTCCATGAGTCATGCCTCTTCCAGATGTCTTAGTATCAGTTATCTCGCTTTAACTCAAGTTTTTTGTTCACCTCTGCTGAGGCGAAGTATTGAACTTGGAACTCTTTGGGTCAAGTCATTGGATCCAATCAATACTGTTATCCACTGAGCAATTTGTCCTTCAGGAAGATGACTTCTTCTTGTTATCAGTCTGGAGGAGGCAATCCCAGCATGCAGAAACTTTGGAAAGAGCCGGAAAACTATATGTGTTGACCCAAGCCTTGTGAGTGAAACTGAGTAAACAGCTCCCTTTGGGGAGCTGTCGATGGTTATGCTAGCACAAAGCCACAAGTCATCGTGACTGAGGGTTTGAGTGTCCTGGCATTGATCAGACTGCTGATCATGCTAGATAACATACTCTCTCCCAGAAGCTATAATTATAACTCAGCATAGTTGCAGTATAAACCACAGATGGGCTCTCCAGGTGTTGAACACAGCGTGCCTGAGAAAATGTCTGTCATAGGTACTAGCTAGCCACTCCAATAGACAGGTATCCTCAAATACAAGTGGCCAGCCATTATCAAATATATATATGTATGTATGTATGTATGAAAAATGATTTGTTTGAACATTATTTTTAATTGATACTCATATTTAAGTAGATATTCTGTTTTTAATCAAACAGTATTATATATTTATTTCTACCGGCCTGATTATTTACGATAAATTTTTGTTATGAAAATGGGTCATTCAGAAGGATTCGAACCTGTGACCCCTATCCACAGGGGAAGACACCATGTGATCTGGTGCATCTTAGACCTCTCGACCACAAATGACAATCAGTCTAAACGAAGTCAAATTCAAACCTGCAACCACTAGTGGATAGGGGTCACAGGTCCGAATCCTGCTGAATGACACACATTTTCGTAACAAAAATTTATCGTAAATAATCAGGCCGGTAGAAATAAATATATAATACTGTTTGATTATAAGCAGAATCTAATCTAAGCTAAATCTAAACTTATTCATAAATGGAACTTTGTGTGTGTATCTGTTACTTATAGACTCCGAAATGGCTGAACCGATTTTTTTGACAATTTACACAGTTGTACTATAAGCGTCTGCGAGTGTTCTTAGCTAGGTTTTGTGTCAAGGTACCCCCGATAAATATCGAAAATCAATAATTGAAAAAAATCGGGTTATAGAAGGAGTGGTCCGATTTAAATCAAATTTCATACACTCATAGACAAATACATAAGAAACGATATTCAGAAGTTTCAAGGTTGCAGTTCTTATAATAGTACAGAAAATCGATAATATATATATATATATATATATATATATATATATATAAAAGGCAAGATGTTTGTGTGTGTGTGTCTGTTTATCTGCCTGTTTGTATTTTTTTCAGCCCTTTTATTTTAGTTTTTACTTCAGGTTTGGCTCTAAGTAGGAATAATTGTAGTTCTTAGTCTCAGCCATGATACCATTTACTCAGAGGACTTATTTAGCCTTCAAAATTATGTTTACGACGAAAAAAACTTATTTGATATTGATACCAGGAAATCAAATTTTGACTTACATTCATTCATTTTTCTTTCAGTTTATGGTTTCACTTTAACTGGAAACAACTATTGCCTTTTAGTCTTTCGTGCCAACGTCCAAAGAGTCTGAGCTCCAGAACCATGGATCAGTTTTAAAGCTTTCATTACACCCAAGCATTGATAAAAAATAATGTTCAAACAAATCATTTCAAATTGTCGACTGTTTATATGTTCATTAATTTTCATAATATATATATATATATATATATATATATATATATTAATGGTAGGAGTACTTTTATTCTAATTCAGAAGCTTAAACTTTCTGGCTTTCCACCCACTCATGGACTTGAAACTTTTAGTTAATTGGTATACCACTTCAGCGAAAAGTTCAAGTCTATGACTTTGGACAACAGGGCAATCAATGGTGACTTGCTATCAACTTCGGTTATTTTTACATTACATACTTCAGAGTAGTTTATGGTATAATATTCGTCAGCACAAAAAGAAAACAAAATATTCACAGTCAGGAAACCAATTTAAATATGTTTTTATAGCTTATCAACATTTTTCAGTTTACTTAAAGCCAGAAAATATTTTTAGATTCTGAGAATTTTCTGGGAGATAAAGATCTAGTGATAAGTCTTAATTTAATTAATCCATGGCTGGGAGGTAACAAGGTCGAATTAAAATTTCCCAAGGGTATTTGTGTGTAAGTGAATGAAAGGAACCCAATGAGAATTTCAACTCACTTCTCTGATGAAGAACTTCATGTTGTTATCCATTACAGCACCCAGTGTTCCCAGAGAGTCACTCATCTAGGTACTGACTACATTCAGCATTGCTGAACTTTGGTGATCATATGAGAACCAGTGTTTCAACTTTCCAATAGAAATAGATAGGTTAACTTATCATCCAGTTCACTCTTTGAACTTTTAAACAGGAGTAGAGGTTTATCCCTTGTTTTTGTTAAAGATTGTCTATTTATGCTTTATACTCCTAACACTAATATAACTCCACACAGTAATTCTCTACTTTGAGTGGCTCTTGTTTTTGTATTTGGTGAACATTCATGTTAAAAAAAGTAATAAAAAGCATGATATTGCAGTAAATTTCAATAAGATCATACCTTTTTCAAAGGCATGAATCCAAATTCAAAAAATGTAAGTCTCATTATTGAAAGATCACAATTTTTAATGAAAAGAAAACAGTGTCTTGACATACTCTGCACCCACTTTTTTCATTGATCTTTTTCTTTTTTTAGTATTGTTCCTGGGTATGACAATAAACTACATCCAGCAGCAAGGCCTCTGATTGGGAGGTTGTGAGGAGCATGGAACCACCTCTTAATTGCTGTTGTTCCCAGGTCTGACCCGGGGTGGTAGCACCTGTTAAGGTCCCAACTATGGGCAAAATACTATGAAAGTATAAAAATAGACCTTGATAGAAAAACTAGCAGTTTAGCCTGGTTTCACTTGGGTAGTTTAAGGAATAATAATAAAAACCATATAATGAATTTACATAGCAAATACTTACACAACGTCCACCCTCGACACTTTTATAGACATAGATAAGAATGTAGAATGCCTCTATTGGATTAGGGCGGGAGGGGCAACATATATAGATATAGATGATATAAAGTGGGGTGATTGATTCTATATTGTAATCAATATATAAAGTGATCCCTGACTTTGTGGGGTGATAATATATATTTTTCTACCCCAATTTTGGCTTTCTGAAATATTTCAAGGTGTCCTTAGCATTCTAAAATTTTGATCTACATCTGAATGCAATTCCTGTTGAACTAGACTGCAAAATGCAGACACTATCTATGTATGTATGTATCTATCTATCTGTCTATCTATCAATCAGTCTGTCTATGTATGTATCTATGTATGTATGTATGTATCTATCTATCCCAGTCTGTTCATATCTATCTATCTATCAAGCAAACATATACTTACACAACATCCACCCTCATCACTTTCATAGATACAGATATACATTTTTGAATGAAAAATATTACCAACAATACATTTTTGAAGGAAAAAAAAATACCATAATACATTTTTGAATACAAAACTAGAAGACATCTTCAGTTTTCTAAAATAATAGTATTAATAAAAAAATGTTTCATCCAAACCTGACTAAATCAACCTTCTCACTATCACCAAACATTAAAAAAAATATCTTAAAACCCCACCATTTTAGCATTAAATACCCCACAGAGGTGTTGATATGCCGTTAAACAAAACTCAAACTCTTTTACTATTCCAATAACTAGTGCTAGAATGAATTAAATTCTTTAGTATCAACTGCCTACCAGTTCAGACTTTCCCATGACTCATCCACTTGACCATCCCCCCACCTTCCTTTCAATTAGCAAAAAGTTCCATTCAAACAACTTTGGTTTATAGCCACTTCATGTTGAAACCTCAGTTCCTGTACGATCACCGAAGTTAAGCAACATCGAGCTTGATCAGTATTTAGATGAGTGACCACTCAGGAATACCAGGTGTTCAGGTGTTGTAAGATTAGATGTGGAGGTAGGATATAATGACCCGGAATTATTAAATGAAGAGCCAAGTTTCAATTCCAATTAGGTTCGTTATTTTCATTTACATGCAAATATACTAGAGAAAGGTATAAATCCACTTCTACCTCCATCCATGGGTAAGAATTGTATCACTAAAACAAACATTATCTGAAAATCGTATGACTAAAATAATAATTATCTGAAAAACAAAACTGTGAAAAAAAGAGATTTCAACATTAAATGACTCATATTATCCCGATGTAGGTTGCCATTACTTTCTGCCTTAGACTGGTTGCCAGCCAAGGCTATAGAACCCAATCTATCCTGTTATTTTACTCATAGCTAGAGAGGGAAGAGATATATATTATTAAGTAGTAATTAATGAGGGATCAGTTTATTACTTCATAACAATATAAAACTGATCCCACTTTATGCCCAGTAAAAGCCTTAATCATGTTTCCAACTATTATATTCAGTCAGTCAGTTAAGTGCTATACATGATACACGCTTTGGGTGATCATGTCTCTTTTGAGACATGACTGACTGGGCAGAAGATTTTCCCACAGCAGGTTGCCATTACTTTCTGTAGTAGAATGGTTGCCAGCCAAGGCTATAGAACCCAATCTGTCCCGTTATTTAACCCATAACTGGAGGGAAGAGACGGATAAATACTTTTCCCAAGGGTATTTGCATGTAAGCGAATGCAAGGAATTCGAACTCAGCTCCCCAATTTCTCATTCTGAGCAGATATCCACTGCACCACAACGCACATCCCATAAATAATCTTATTTTTTTTTTATTTAATCGTATCACCCCGAGCAAGGCAGTAACACCACTGATGTGCAGGGGGCTACGTAATAGTGAAAAGATCAGAAAAGAGAAAGCCGGAAACCATATCCTAAACAGGGAACAAGGGATGAGCCTCTTAACCCGTTCAATAGACATGGGTGGAGTGTGAACCGGGCAATAGATAGATCTATCTACTCCAATTGAGAACCGGTTCTTCAACATGATATAGCCATAAATCACCAATTCAATAAAAAGGTATAATAACTTAATTTTAATGTATTTAGTATTATGTATACTGTTTATGATAATCACCAATTCAATAAAAAGGTATACTAAGTTAGTTTTAATATGTTTATCAAGATAACATACATAATAATAAACACATTAAAACTATGTTATCTTGATAAACATATTAAAACTAACTTAGTATACCTTTTTATTGAATTGGTGATGGCTATATCATGTTGAAGAACCGGTTCTCATAAGATCACTAAAGTTAAGAAACGTCGGACCTAGTCAGTACCTTGATGAGTGACTGCTTGGGAATATCAGGTGATGTAATCGATAACAGCTTGGGATTGGAACTCGGCTTTCAGTTCCAATTTCAGTTGAGCTTGTTATATTCACTTCCACAAATACTCTGCAGAAAGGTATTGATCCATCTCTTTTACCCCCAGCCATGGGTTAATGGTTTTACTGCTACAAGTCCTACTAATTATCTTGAAAAAAATTGTTAAAATCTACAATTATTTTCTGGATTTAAATAACCTACAAAAGGTTGATAAGCCATAGAAAACGAATTAATTGACTGAATTGATTAATAGGAAGGATGTGTTGAGAAATAGTAAGGGCATTGATATTTGGCTAGAAATTAAGTTTTAGTCATCATGATTAATAAAGCTTCATTTTCGAACCCAGAATTTTATCACTCTCATGTGTGAATATCAGCCACGTTGGGGATGACAGGAAGCAGCAAAAACACACCATTCAGTAAATTTCTACAAGCCTAACTTAATTTTTTTTTTTTAATTTCAATAAAACTATTTAATAAGAAAACCTGACAATTCATTTCTAAATTTCAAAACTTCATAGATTGTAGAAAACTTGATCAGTACTTAGATAGGTAACCAAAGCACCCATCTTTGTACTGGAAATGGTTTACTCTAGTATTTTTAACCAGGGCTCATATTGCAATTTTGACAGAAATAGTTTTCTCTGACACTCCATATTATCGGTTCACATATTGGGTTCATCTCTATGCTTGGTTGGCTTAGGAGATTTTTGTAGCCTAGCATATATGCTGATTCCTTAGGAGTGCACAACAGTCAAAACATCACACAAATGGCAACAAAGATACTACCTCATCTCAGAAATATAGACACATAGAATGATCTATTATTAAACGTCATACAAATGGCAACAAAGATGGGGACAATAGTCCAAATAATGTAAATACTACCTCATCTCAGAAATATAGACAAATAGAATGATCTATTATTAAACGTCGGACAAATGGCAACAAAGATGGGGACAATAGTCCGAATAATGTAAATACTGTAAATACTACCTCATCTCATATATATAGACAATGACAATACAATTATTAATAAAAAGTTGAAATTAATGCATACTTGATTTCGCAGTTCCAGCATTATTCCTTCATAGTCAGCCTATTCGTTTTTCAGCCTAACCTCATAAATAAATTATTTTATTCTGTATTAAAGAATTTTATTAATTTTACTAGTTGAGCTGCATCCGGTAGCAAGGTCTATTGGGAGGTTTTGAGAAGTATGGAACCTCTTCTTAATTGCTGTTGTTCCCAGGTCCACCCTGACCCAGAGTGGTAACACCTGTTGGAGTCCCACCTATGAGCAAATAGCTAACCTCCCAAACTGGGTTCAAAACACTATGAACGTATGAAAAATATTTTTAAAGTGAAAACCCCAGGAATACTTTTGGGAGAAGAAAATATTACCAGCAATACATTTTTTAGTAAAAAAAAAGTTATTAACAATAGATTTGGGTTTTTTTTTGTCTTTTTTTTTTAAATCATATCACCCCGAGCAAGGCGGTAATGCCACTGATGTGCAGAGGGAAAAGAGTAAGAGTGAAAAGATTGGAAAAGAGAAAACCGGAAACCACATCCTAAACAGGAAACAAGGGATGAGCCTCTTCACCTGTTCAATAGACGTGGGTGGTGTTGTATCGTCGAGTGGTAAAACAATACACAGATGTTGAAATAATACCTTTATTCGGTAGATACAATATAAATATCCATATTAGATCGCAATAATATAGGTGGCTGAGTTGGCAAGTAATCACAGTTGTTAAGTCACGCTAACACCCAAGTTCAACCGACTCACTCTTTATATATAAGTGAACCCAGTCACATGATCGAGCCACGTCACAACAATTTGACTCTTGACAAAACCCTCTTTTTACAAGATGATGAAATGAATATGTAAACAGCTTGGTTCCCCCTCACTGGAATGTGATTGGCTGGTGTCAGTCATAAATATAGACTAAGGGGAGGACATCCCGAAATCTACCACTAGAGGTCTGTTGGTCTACAACTAGAGGACTACTACTACTAGAGATCTACGATTATTGACTATGCCTATGTCTCATGATACTGCATACGACGAGTACCATCTAATTGTTCTCCCCTGTTACATTTGACTTAACCACCTCAATGATATATATATATATATATATATATATATATATATATATATATATCCCTATCCAGGACATATCACAAAAATACATCCATGAAAGCTGTTCTACAAACTGATTTCTTACAAAGAATACATGTTATATTCAAACAAACCTATCCTAAAAGTCTCGTCAGCATTAAATAAACACATTGAGGTTGATTTGCCTTAAAACAAAATAAACCAAACTAACCTAAATCAATTCAGTTACATTAAAATGTTTTTTTTCTATTCTTTTAGACGCAAATATAAAATATTTCAGCCAGTATTTATGCAACTTTAGTTTGAGTTTTTTTTAACGGCATATCAACACCTCTGTGGGTTATTTAATACCAAAAACGTGGGGTTTAAAGGTATTTTTTTAACATTCAGTTATAGTGAGAAATCTGATTTAATCAGTTTTTAATTATTTAAATATTTGTTTTTATTCTTTTTTTTTTATTTTAAAAAACTGAAAATGTCTTTTGGTGTTGGATTTAAATGTTTTGCTAAAAATATTTTTAGCCTTCAAAAATGATTTGTTGGTAAAATTTTTCCTTCAATAAATGTATATTAAAGTTTATATTTCTATAAAAGTGTATTTTTATGCTTTCATAGTGTTGTGACCCTTCGTTTGAGGGTTAACTATTTGCCCATAGCTGAGACCCTAACAGGTGCTACCACTCTGGGTCAGGGTGGACCAAAGAACAACAGCAATTGTGAGGTAGTTCCATGCTCCTCACAACCTCCTACTCAAAGGCCTTGCTGTCAGATGCAGTTTATGCCCAGGACCAATGCAACTTGAATACTAATTCTTGTGTATAAATTAAGCAAACAAAATAATGGCCAAAATTCTAAGTTAGTTATTAAAAAAGGAATTGTGTCAATCATAGATTAGTCATTATTTTATATTTATATATACAGTACTTTATTTTACAGTAAACTTTGACAGATGTGGTGACTTGTTTTTGACCTGTTAACCATACTTGAATTGGTGAAGTTGATATCAAATGTAAGTTTTAATGTGCAAATTTAATTCAAATTTATACAAGCGTAACTTACTGTTGTATACCTACCTACCTACAGGAAGGGGGGGGGCACTATTGTAGAAAAGAAGAGTGTTTAGTAGTCATCACCCTCTCTTCCTCGCTGCCTATGGACAGGAGGGACACAGATGGGGCTCCACCAAAGGGTAAAGCCTCATCTGGGGAAAATTGACAGAAGCACTGACCCAGCCTTGTGCAGGATCAACAGGATGTTTTTGGCTGAGCATTCCACCTACGTGGGGCGGCAGATAAATACAGAGTTATTATACTGATTAGCAGTGTATCTACTTCACACAGCATTCAAGTTTTGTGCTTACTGATATACTAATTTTTTTTTTTTTAATATCACCCCAAGCAAGGCATTTTACTGCCCCTGTTTTGCAGGGGGTTACATAGAAGGAAAGTTATGAGAAAGAGTGACAGGTTATAGAGCGTATCAGGAAGTGGGTCAGAAAAGGATGCCATAAAGTGAGGGATCAGTTTATATATTGATTGTAATGTAGAATTGATCTCCCTCTTTATATCCATATTATAATAGTATAGAATTTTTTTAAAATCATATTGTCCCAAGCAAGGCATTTTACTGCCACTGTTTTGCAGGGGGTTACATAGGAGGAAAGTTATGAGAAAGAGTGACAGGTTATAAAGGGTGTCAAGAAGTGAGTAAGAGAAGGATGAGAATACTGATGAGAGTGGACGGAGAAAAGAGCATGAGGGAGAGGACACAGGTTAGGGAGATAGGAAGTGACTACTGACCTTACATTTAAATTCTTGGAAATTGTAGCTGTCGGGGAAGCAAGTAAATGGAAGGGAATTCCACAGGCGGGAAGTGCGAGAAAAGAAGCTGCTGGAGTAGAATTTGCATTTGTATTTGAACTCAGTGGAAACAGGGCAAGTAATAACTGAGCAGTACTAAAACTAAGAACTAGGCAAATTATTCATGGCCAGTGGAACAAGAACAGTCTACTCATGTAGATTTAATAAAGGGTTCAGTTTGGAATTCCCTGTAGGTTATCAGGATTGACATATACCTGATGAAAGTCATTGGGCACAACAATCGAAACATTTTGATAACAACAACAAAGAGAATTACTCAGTTAAGTGCCATACGTGATACACAGTTTGGGCAATCATGTCTTGAAAGAGACATGACTGACTGGCAGAAGATTATCCCACAGTAGGTTGCCAATACTTTCTGCTACATATCAGCTATATTATTCCCAAACTCTATTTTGATGATTATTCACACAGAGAAAGAATGACTGGTTATAGGGGGTGTCAGGAAGTAGGTAAGAGAAGGATGAGAATGGAGTGGACATAGAAAGGAGCATGAGAGAGAGGATGCAAATTAGTGAGATAGGAGATGACTATCAATTTTTGTGCAAAGTTAGAACTAACATTTTTGTGACAAAAATTTTTTCGATTTACAGACTCCGTTTCATTCAATTTCGGTGTTGCTCGGGTGTGATGAACGCTTTAAAACTAATCCATGGTCCTGAAGCTCAGACTCTTCAGACATTAACATGAAAGACTAAAAAACAATAGTTGTTTCCAGTTAAAGCGAAGCCATAGACTGAAAGAAAAATGAATGGATGTAAGTCAAATTTTGATTTCTTGATATCAATATCAAATAAGTTTTTTTTGTTGTAAACTGAATTTTGAAGACTAAATAAGTCCTCTGAGTAAATGGTATCATGGCTGAGACTAAGAACTACAATTATACCTATTTAGAGCAAAACCTAAAGCAAAAAACAAAATAAAAGGGCTGAAAAAAAATACAGACATACAGGCAGATAAGCAGACACACACACAAACATCTTGCCTTATATATATATATAATCGATTTTCTGCACTATTGTAAGAACTACAACCTTGAAACTTCTGAATATCGCTTCTTATGTCTTTGTCTATGAGTGTATCAAATTTGATTAAAATCGGACCACTCCTTCTATAACCTGATTTTTTCAATTTTCGATATTTATCAGGGGTACCTCGACACAAAACCTAGCTAAGAACACTCGCAGACACTTACAGTACAACTGTGTAAATTTTCAAGAAAATCAGTTCAACCGTTTCGGAGTCTATAGGTAACGGACACACACAGATTAGATTTAGATAGATAT
The DNA here is from genome assembly GCA_037127315.1 of Ascarosepion bandense. NCBI lineage: Eukaryota > Metazoa > Mollusca > Cephalopoda > Sepiida > Sepiidae > Ascarosepion > Ascarosepion bandense. The sequence continues at coordinate 5,738,860 of JBBBDQ010000490.1, read as the reverse complement.
ACAATCTAGTTAGTTTTTTTGCATTTTCAGCAGCTAGATGAGACGGAAAAAGACTGTATATAAGCAACGACATTACTTACTGTAAAATTATATGAAATTACTTATGTTTATAGATATTTTTAACTGCATATCGCCAGGTAACGAATTCAGCAGATATACAAAGATAGAAAGGGGCATGTCTTTTCACAGGATATACTTAACTTGTACAGCGAGACTATTCTGAGGACCCTAAAAGTTATGCCAGGATTCATCATGGAGGTCACAATTTAAACAACCTAAGGTACCTAAGATGATACAGTGCTGATAGCAGACATGGAAAGGAAACTGCAAGACCTCCTACAGAAGGTAGCTGAAGAGAGTGACAAGAAAGGACTACAAATAAACTGCAAGAAAACCGAATGCATGGTCATAAGTAAAAAGAGCAACCCAATATGCCAAATACAGGTCGGGTGTACTAGAATCAAGCAGGTTCAAAAATTTAAATAAGAAGTGTTCTAACTGAAGACAGAAAGTGCAACACAGAGATCCGAAGGTGAATTGGCATGGTGAAGGAAGCATTCCAAAAGTTGAGTAAAGTATTAAGAAAAAGGACAATTTCACTAGAAACAAAGAGGAGAGTACTGGATTGCTACATGATGACAGTTCTTCAATATAGCAGTGAATGCTGGGCAAGATCATTGAAGATGAAGGAAAAACATTGAAGCAGCCGAAATGTGGTGCTACAGAAGGATGCTGATGATATCATGGATTGAGCATGTGAGCAATGATGAGGTTTTGAAAATGATGGAAATGAAAAGGAAATTAATACTGAGCATCAGGAAGAGAAAGCTGAATTTCCTGGGACATGCAGTGAGGAAGGAGGGCTTGGAGAACCTGATACTAACAGGCCAGATAGAGGGAAAAAGAGATGGGAAAACAGCAGATAACATATTTGAAGGACCTAATCAGGCGGATGATGGAACGAGGGTTGCATGGTGTAACAGAAGAAGACGTGCTAAGAGCCACCAGGGATAGGGAGACGTGGAAAGCCATGATCGCCTATGTCCTGAAAGGACAGGGCACATTGAAGAAGAAAAATAAGTAAAAAAGAAAATATATGTAGATCAGTGGTTCTCAAACTTTTTTCTCTCATTTCCCCCTACACCCAAAGGTACAGAGTAAAGTGGATAGAGAGCAGTTAGTAACAACTAAGCATAGCCATAGAGAGCGATTATTAACAAATCAAAGTACTTTTGTTTGCTCTTCTACTTCAGAATTAAATTAGTAAGAAGGGTAATGCTGCTTCTTGTGCACCAGTGTATCAATATAAGGATTAGTTTTGGCAAGCAGCAAACATGTCACATTCCACCCCCTCCTTTGGGCTTGATTGTGAGTAAAGTTATTTAGTAGGTAGTGTAATTATTTTCCCCACTGGTAGCTTCAAATTTCCCCCAGAGTGAGAGACAGGTAGATGTGAATATACTGAGAGACAAGAGTGCACAAACTGAGTGAGGGAGAGAGGTGAGAGAGATATAGATAGATCAATGTGAACAGATAGATATTCAATAGGCATTCCAATTTTCCAAGTAATTTTCCATTTACCTATTTTAACACCTTTTAAAAAGTTTCTCTCATCTTTTTTGATAACAAAAAATTAAAATTAAAAAAAGTCCTTCCTTAATATTTTTTCATTAGAATATGAGATTTTCTGCAAAAACTTTAAATTACATTTTTTTAAATTCAAATAAATAAAAAAGTATTACATTAAAGACTTTTGTGGAAAAAAACCAAAAACAAATTTTTTAATTTGTTTTTAATTTTATTTTTAATTTTTATTTTCTTTTATTCTTAAACTCACATTCAGAATTTTGAAAAGTTTTAAATTTTAGTTTAATGAAATAAGAAAAAATGCCTTTTTTATTTTAAGGTTAATTTTTCATGACTAGATTGACAGTATATTTTTAGTTTTTTAATTTTCTTTCATTCTTAGACTCACATTTAGAATTTTAAAGAAAAGTTTTAAATTTTAGTTTAATGAAGAAAAAAAAAAGCCTTTTTTATTTTAAGATTTTTCCAACTTGTCTTTCTTTCTAAATACTTACATTTTTGCAATTTGTCTTTCTTTTTCTCTTTATTGAAACTACTTTCTTGTTTTTTTATGTCATGCTTTTTTCTCCTTACTTTCCCCCTCATTCAATTCTCTTTTCTTTTATTTTTCCCCCTACATTTCTTTCATTTCTTTATATTCCCCACTCCCTGTATATTTCATTTCTCATTTCAGTTTCCCCCTCCTCTTTTCTTGAATTGTATTGTCATCTCATTCTAAACTTTTATGTTTTTTTCGGTTTTTTTTCGTTTTGTTTTTTCTTCTTTCTTTTTCATCTTTCTTCCTTGACACTTTTCATGCTCCTGTGTAGAAGGATGGTTAGCTAGCAATTTCCCACATATCAAAAATGTCAAAAAAATAACAAAAAAAAACTGGTGAATTTATAAAATACACTTAACCCACTTGGTTATGATAGGCTACAGGCAGTAGGTCACCTTATTCCCCATTGTCCCTGATCAACCCATTCCGACTTTTACAAGTCACTTCTTTGTCAAATAACCCTTTATAATTCATGCTTAAATGATTAAAAATTAGGTTTGTGAAAAAAAAAACGAAAATGAAAAAAATAAGCAAAGTGACAGAAAATTTTCTTTATAAGGCTAAGATCAAAGTGAAGTACCTGTTAAATGTTATTAATTCTGATTAGTTTTCATTTCCATGTAATATTTACTTGATTTTTTTTTTTTATTGCAACTTTGACTCCCAGTTGTCAACAATCTCTGTCAGTAAATAGCACATGATTTAAAATGGAAGTACATCATGCAAAAGAATCCATTTCTATCAAAACAATAAAAACCAAGAGAAGTGAGTGAAGAAGTGGCAACACCCTGTTTAAAACCAAATTTAATGACTTGCCTCATATTTAGAATAATTTTTCATGACAGTAGTGTTAGGGCGCCGCTCCTATTTGACTACAAATGGACTGTTCCCATTGCTATATATAGCAATGGTGGATTCTCTACAAGGGAGTCGTAGAGAGTCACTTGAGAGTCTCTAATGAGTTACTGAAGAGTCAGTGCGAGTCAGTGAAGAGTTAGTCACACTTCCGGTGGCGTACCGGAAGTAATCACGTATACACACGTCTTACGACGGATTGGACTCTTGTATCTTTCTATTGTAAATATTACTAATCACTTCTGTATATACTAACCGTCTTTCCGCGGAATACAACTTATATTCTGATTCTGTTGTTGAGTTATTCATTTATACTTGGCGACATAACAAGTAGATTGACAGCATACACTACCGGCCATGATTATTTAGGCCACCCCAGTGTTTTAAAAAAATGATGAATTTCATACTATTTGTAGTATTTTATTGCCAAGTGAATAATTCTAAATGAAAATAGAATATTTCTTTTGTTAATATTGCACAATAACTTCTGCAGCAAATGAATTTATAAATATTTAATAATTAGCTATATTGCAGTTTCATCAATGAAAGAATGAAGAAAATTTAGGGTGATTTGGATGAGTTCATCTTTGTTTCCTTGCCTTGTAAAATTTTGCATTGTAATAATAACAAAAGAACCATTCTATTTTCATCTAAACTTATTTATAAATGGAACTCAGTCTGTGTGTGTGTCTGTTACCTATAGACTCCAAAACGGCTGAACCAATTTTCTTGAAAATTTACACATTTGTACTATAAGCATCTTCGAGTGTTCTTAGCTACGTTTTGTGTCAAGGTACCCGCGATAAATATTGAAAATCGATAATCGAAAAAATCGGGTTATAGAAAGATTGGTCCGATTTTAATCAAACAATTTGATACACTCATAAACAAAGACATAAGAAACAATATTCAGAAGTTTCAAGGTTGCAGTTCTTATAATAGTGCAGAAAATCGATAATATATATATATGTTTTTTCAATTGGAGTAGATAGACTAAACTATCGCCCGGTTCACACTCACACGTCTATTGAACAGGTGAAGAGGCTTATCCCTTGTTTCCTGTTTAGGATGCGGTTTCCGGTTTTTCTTTTTCCAATCTTCTCATTTTCAATTGGGGGTAGATAGACTAAACTATCGCCCGGTTCACACTCCACACGTCTATTGAACAGGTTAGAGAGGCTCATCCTTGTTTCTGTTTGGATGCGGTTTTCCGGTTTTTCTTTTCTAATCTTCTCACTGTTTTTTCCAATTGGAGTAGATAGACTAAACTATCATCGGTTCACACTCTACCCATCTATTGAACATTTGAAGAACATCCCTTGTTTCTGTTTGGATGCGGTTTCCGGTTTTCTTTTCTAATCTTCTCACTGTTTTTCAATTGGAGTAGATAGACTAAACTATCGCCGGTTCACACTCCACACGTCTATTGAACAGGTGAGAAGGCTTATCCCTTGTTTCCTGTTTAGGATGCGTTTCCGGTTTTTTCTTTTCTAATCTTCTCACTGTTTTTCAATTGGAGTAGATAGACTAAACTATCGCCGGTTCACCTCCACCCCACGTCTATTGAACAGGTTAAGAGGCTCATCCCTTGTTTCCTGTTTGGGATCTCTTTTCTAATCTTCTCACTGTTTTCAATTGGAGTAGATAGACTAAACTATCCTTCGGTTCACACTCCCTTCACGTCTAATCGTTGGGTGAAGAGGCTTGCATGCTTGTTTCCTGTTTAGGATGCGGTTTCCGGTTTTCTTTCTAATCTTCTCACTGTTTTTCAATTGGAGTAGATAGACTAAACTATCGCCAGTTCACACTCCACCCACGTCTATTGAACAGGTGAAGAGGCTTTATCCCTTGTTTTTACCCTGTTTAGGATGGTTTTCAGGTTTTCTTTCTAATCTTCTCTGTTTTTTCAATTGGAGTAGATAGACTAAACTGCTGTGGTTCCACTCCACACGTCTATTGAACAGGTTAAGAGGCTCATCCCTTGTTTCCTGTTTAGGATGCGGTTTTCCGGTTTTTCTTTCTAATCTTCTCACTGTTTTTCAATTGGAGTAGTCTCAGACTAAACTATCATCGGTTCACACTCCACCCAAATCCCAGTAGTTAGGTGAGGAAACTATCCCTTGTTTCCTGTTTAGGATGCGGTTTCCGGTTTTCTTTTCTAATCTTCTCACTGTTTTCAATTGGAGTAGATAGACTAAACTATCGCCCGGTTCACACTCCACCCACGTCTATTGAACAGGTGAAGAGGCTTATCCCTTGTTTCCTGTTTAGGATGCGGGTTCGATTTTTCTTTTCTAATCTTCTCACTGTTTTTCAGTTAGGAGTAGTGACCTGAAGCCTATAAACGTTGCCTCCACCGTCTGTTGAACAGGTGAAGGAGCATGCTTGTTTCCTGTTTGGGATCTGGTTTCAGTTTTCTTTTCTAATCTTCCTGCTGTTTTTCAGTGGAGTAGATAGACTAAACTATCGCCAGTTCCTCACCCACGTCTATTGAACTGGTGAAGAGGCTTTATCCCTTGTTTTCCTGTTTAGGATGCGGTTTCTGGTTTTTCTCTTTTCTAATCTTCTCACTCTTATGTAGCCCCCTGCACATCAGTGGCGTTACCGCCTTGCTTGGGGTGATATGAAAAAAAAAAAAAAAAAAAAAAAAAAAATATAAAAAAGGCAAGATGTTTGTGTATGTGTCTGTATGTCCTTTATACAAATCCACAATTTTTATCCGATTCTCACCAAACTTCACACAAATATTCTTTAGTCTGAGCTCCAGGACCATGGATTAGTTTTAAAGCTTTCATTACATCTGAGCAATGCAGGGCTATAATGCTAGCTTGGCAATAAATACTAAAAATAGTATGAAATACATCATTTCTTTAAAAAAAAAAAAAAAAAAATGGATTGGCCTAATAATTATGGCCAGTGGTGGATGTGTGTGTGTAATACACTACGCCTCCTCGGACTTACCCTGTCCTCAGACTTCAAATGGAACCACTATATTGAATCCATAGCAATATCTACTGCTTAGAAGGTTGGGTCCCTATGTCGATCCAGGATGTTTTTTCCGCCTGAATCCATCCTGCATATATACAAGTCAACCATCCGTCCGTGCATGGAGTACTGCTGCCATTTATGGTCAGGCGCCCCTGCCGTTCTCCTCAGTGTTCTTGACAGGCTCCAAAGGAGAGTTTGTAATATAATAGGTACTGATCTGGCGGCTCGACTGCAGCCACTTCCCCACCGTCGAAATATGGCCTTCCTTTGTCTGTTCTATAAATACTTTCATGGCTTCTGCTCGGACGAACTTAAGTCACTGGTGCCTCCTCAACAGGTGTTTACTCGTGCAACCAGACTGGCAACTGGGTCCCACCCATTCACAGTCAGGTTAGCCAAATGCAGACAACAATTCTACTCCTGCAGCTTCTTCTCTCACACTTCCCGCCTGTGGAACTCGTTCCCGTATTCTTGCTTTCCTGACAGCTACAACCTCCAGAAATTTAAATGCAAAGTCAATACTCATCTACTAACCACTGGACTCTAGCTCTCTCCCCAACCCCGTATATCCTCCCCTTTCTCTCCACCTATGTATCTGTCATTGCACCTGCATTCTCAGCTTTCTATTGTTCCTTTCTAACTAGTTTGTACTCCTCACTCTTTTCTAATAAATCTTTTTACAGTTATGTAGCCCCCTGCACATCAGTGGCATTTCCGCCTTGCTTGGGGTGAAATGATTAAAAAAATATATATATAGCAAATCTACAGGGTTCGATGGGTAAATTGTCACTATTTGCCTTGTAAAATTTTGTAAAGTAATAATAAAAAAAGAACTATTCTATTTTCATTTGGTAATAAATACTAAAAATAGTATGAAATTTCTTTAAAAACAAAAACAAAAAAAAAACTGGGTTGGCCTAATAATTATGGCCGGTAGTGTGTATTTTTTAGTCGATTTCATGCCAAGCAAGACAGTAAAAATTCTACTAAGGCACAAGGAGTTATTGAATATGGAAAAATTAGAAAACGGAAACTTTATTAAAGAGCAAGAAGAGCAATCAGGAGGACAGCAGAAAGCTACTGATATTGCATTTAAATTTTTAAAGATTAAAATTGACTGGAAAGCAAGAAGTCAGAATAGATTTCAACAAATGAGCGAGAACTGCAACTAAAGAAACTGTTAGCATAGAACTTAAAATTACATCAAGCCAAATCGATTGTAAATTGCCAGTCTAGTACCGATCTTCTTCTGCAATGTGCCTTGTCCTTTCAGGACGTAGGCAATCATGGCTTTCCACATCTCCCTATCCCTGGTGGCTCTTAGCTCGCTTTCACCTGTTACACTACCCAAACCGCGCTCTGACATCCACTAGCTCGAGCCCATAAATCTAGAATATAAATGTAAAGAAACTAGCATGGCCACAAAATGAGGGAGCACTTTATATATTGATTATAACATAAAATTGATACCCCATTTTTGCCCAGTCAGTCATGTCTTTTTCAAGATATAATTGCCTAAGGGTGTATCATGTATGACACTTAACTGACTGTTTAGGATGTGCGTTGTGGTGCAATGGATATCGACTCAGAATGAGAAATCAGAGAGCCAAGTTCCAATTTCAGTTGAATTCCTGGCATTCGCTTACACACAAATATCCTTGGAAAAGATATTAATCCGTCTCTTCCCTACTGCAGAAAGAAAAGGCAAACTACTGTGGGATAATCTTCTGCCCAGTCAGTCGTGTCTCTTTCGAGACATGATCACCCAAAGCATGTATCACGTATGGCACTTAACTGACTGACTGAATATAATAATTGAAAACATGATTAAGGCTTCTACTGGCATAAAGTGGGGGATCAGTTTTATATTGCTATGAAGTAATAAAATGATCCCCCACTAATTACTTCTTAATAATATAATACATCTCTTTTCCCCCAGCTATGAGTCAAATAACATTACAGATTAGGTTTTATAACCTTGGCTGGCAACTAGTCTACCACAGAAAGCAATGGCAACCTACTGCAGGATTATCTTTTGCCCAGTCTGGCATGTGTCATTCAAGACATGATCGCCCAAAGTGTGTATCACGTATGGCACTTGACCATAATTGTGACAAACACGCATCAGGACAAACACAAAAGAGGTTTCAGATTGTATGCGGACATGTTTGTCGACACAAGTTACATCCACATTTTTCCTGTTAACAGCAAGACAATTTGGCTACATACAGACATCTCTGAAACTGATCAAGAACCAGGTTTTTGCAAGATGCCTCGTGCCAAGGCTGAGGGAAAACAGCAATCAACAGTTGTCTTGCAAAGTCAGTTCCATGGGCATTTTGTTCTTCAAGTTGCTGTGGTTCTGAGGTGGTGTTATTTCTTTTATCACATTTCCTATACGTGGTGACTGTGTGTCAGTACAGACGCAAAAGAGGCCTCAAATTGTATCCAGACATGTTTGTCAGCACCAGTTATATTCAGCCCCCCCCCCCCGTTAGAAGTGAGACATGTCAAAATATCTTGCTAGATACGGGCTTCTCTGAAACTGATCAAGAACTTGTTTCTTGCAAGATGCCTCATGCCCAATAAAAGTTGGGGAAAGCAGCAGTTGGGAAGACGGGGTGGCTTATGAAGTTGGACCTGTGGCATTTTCATCAAGTTACTGTGGTTCTGCAGTGTTATTTCTTTGTTACCCCCAGTTTTTTCTTTCTCTCTCTATTATCCCTGTAGCTGTTGGGAGAGCAATCATTTAGCGGTTTTGCCCCAAAACTTGACAGACTCTTTGCTTAAATTACAACAAGCTATTTCGACACTTATGGCTGAGAGCAAATTCGACCTGATGCTAATCCCTGAATTGTTTTCACTTTTGTTGAATGGTTTGTAAAGGCTGTGATCTATGCGTTGTGAAGAATATTGCTAGTGTCTTGCCATTTTGATTGACAGGAGGCACATTTTCTTTGTTCAAACAACTCAGCAAGGAAGAAAGAAAAGATATATGCCATATTAAGGATGCCCTTGAATGTTGCCTTTGTCATAGATCCATTCACAGCAAGGCACTTGAATTCAAAGAAATCTGTAGACGTCTACTTGGCAGATTTCTGCAGGCAACCGTGTATAGAGGGGTGTTTGACCATGGATTTGCATGTGCATTTGTAGTCGGGTTGCCTGAGCACTTCCTTTGAAATGGATGCCCTGAATGTCAATCAGCTATTAAACTGGGCTAGAGTCATGCTGAAAAATGATACACCAGGGGCAGAATTGATTGTGGCAGTCACAAAGACTGAGCAACTGGGTACAGACTCAACTTCTGCTAATGATATGCAAAATGATAACAGATGTGGTAGTTCCAATCAATTGGTCAGATATTTTTTGAGTCTACAAACTGGGCAAAGTGATCGTCAGTGAGGAGACAGTCATATGGTGATATCACTGTGACAAACTGATCCATATATCACAGAAATGTCCGGGAAATAGATCAGGGGAATACAAGTCAGCATCACTCTTGTTTTCTGTCCAGTTATAAATGTGGTGCTACATATAGTCGCCATATTGGTCGACAGAGAATGGTGTTCGGATATTGTTGACTCTGGTCCTAGTTGATCATTGATGCAGAAATCAGGTAGATGTGTAGATAATTGGTGGAAAAATGTGGGCATGCTGTGATGTTGGAACCATTAATATCTGTACAGACAGTTGGATTGATGAGAGAGTAACTGATTAGCTGTTTATCCCCAATTTCAACAGACACTTTGCTTAAACTACAAAAATAGTATATCTTATTCATAAAAGCAATTAAAAGCTTTTCTAATTAAATAATGCTTTTATTTTATTACATTTTTATGATTCAGAGCAGATTTTTAGTATCAATGTGCTGTGGTGCAACGGATATTTACTCGGAATGACAAATCAGGGATCCAAGTTCAAATTCCAGTTGAATTTGTTGCATTCACTTACAGACAAATACCCTTGGGAAAAGTATTAATCCATCACTTCCCTCCAGTTATGGATTAAATAATAGGACAGATTGGGTTCTATAACCTTGGCTGGCAAGCAGTCTACCGCAGAAAGCAATGGAATAATCGTCTACTCAGTCAGTCATGTCTCTTTGGAGACATGATCGCCCAAAGTGTGTATCACGTATGGCACTTAACTGACTGATTCATAAAAGCAATTAAAAACTTTTCTAATTGAATAATTTCCTCATTTTATTACATTTTTTATTTTATGATACAGAGCAGATTTTCTGTAGCAGTGAGTCCTGTTTTATAAAAAAAAAATAATTTAAATTCTCCAAGAAGTTCTGTCTATCACTAACATAAACAAAAAAGAATTTCTTGAAATTTCATAAAATTAAATAAATTGGTGTGGCAGGATGAGGTAACAAAAGGAAAAAAAATATATTTTTACTAAAATTTTCTAAGAAACGTTTTCTAAAATTCTCAAATAATTTATTTGTGAATGAGTCCGGAAAACCAACAATTATCTGATTTTTGTAAAAATTTCCAAATCAATATTTTTCACTGCAAAAATTGTTAAAGATTTTCAATACTAATTTATAGCCAACTGGTGATGTGAAAATAAAAGAAAATTTAACCAAAATTTTAAAGTTTCTAAAAAGATTAAAAATGTAAGTTTATAATCAAAAAGACCATTTGTCTTTCCTTTAAATAATAACAAAGATTTTGAAGATAAAACTGTTTTTATTAAGTTTAGGTCATTTTTTAGCAAATCTTTATAGGTACCTATACTAGTGTAAATAAAAATCACTTAAAATGTATTTAAAAAGTATAAAATAAACTAAAGTATTCTATAAATATATACAAGAAGTTTAAAATGTCATGATGTGTATGTGGTAGGCAAAATCCGTAGCAATTGAAATAAATACAAAAATATCTTAGTCATTAATTTTTTTTTTATTACCCTTTAGAGAATTTAGGCATTAAATAAATGTGTAAGATTTCAACTGCTATGAAAAAGTCCTGGAAAGTTCTCAGCCCAACCAGGAAATGATGCTTGGTCATTTGGAAAAAAGGCCAAACTGAAAACTTTTCATTAGAGCCTTGTAATAATTAAAGCTTATTTGCGTGTAAGTGAATGCAACAAATTCAGTTGAATTCGTTGCATTCACTTACATGCAAATACTGTTGGGAAACGTTTATTAATCCATCTCTTCTCCCTCCAGCAATAGGTTAAATATCAAGATAGATTAGTTTGTACAGTAGAAAGAAATAGCAACATAAATTTTTTGCCCTGTCAGTCATGTCTCAAAAGAGACATGATTACCCAAGCGACACATGGTACTTAACTGACTGAATAATTAATCTTCTAAAACATTCACAAAAGTTATTAGAAATAATTTTCAACATTTGTAGTATCAACCAGTGAATGCCTTTTTATTCAAACTAGTATTCTCATCTTAATTGTTACTAGAAGTATAGCCTGGCGTTGCTCAGGTGTAATGAAAGCTTTAAAACTAATCCATGGTCCTGGAGCTCAGACTCTTTGGACATTGGCACGAAAGACTAAAAACCAATAGTTGTTTCCAGTTAAATACACTCATAGACAAAGATATAAGAAACGATATTCAGAAGTTTCAAGGTTGCAGTTATTACAATAGTGCAGAAAATCTATAATATATATATATATATATAAAAGGCAAAATATTTGTGTGTGTGTCTGTTTATCTGCCTGTATGTCTGTATTTTTTTTCAGTCCTTTTATTTTAGTTTTTTGCTTCGGGTTTGGCTCTAAGTAGGTATAATTGTAGTTCTTAGTCTCGGCCATGATACTATTTACTCAGAGGACTTATTTAGTCTTCAAAATTCAGTTTATGACGAAAAAAACTTATTTGATATCCATATCAGGAAATCAAAATTTGACTTACATCCATTCATTTTTCTTTCAGTCTATGGTTTCACTTTAACTGGAAACAGCTATTGCTTTTTAGTCTTTCGTGCCAACATCCAGGACTATGGATTAGTTTTAAAGCTTTCATTACACCCGAGCAACACCGGGTTATACTGCTAGTGGTATATATATGTAATTGAACACATTCTTCACCTTCCTTTATTTTACTGAACGCATTGTGATAGTCTTCAAGACCTAACCATACACATAATATACAAGATGCTTCAAGTAAATTACAAACTTTCCTAATTTTAAAATATTTTGGTCTTTCCCCTTAATAATAACATAAAAATTTTGATGATAAATCTTTGTTTTCATCAAATTTTTGGCCATTTTCATCATGTTAAGCTCTCTTTTAGCGAAAAAAGTGAAAATACATAGTTTATCAAAGTGCTAGTTAGTTTTTAACCCAAACGCTAGGGTTCCACAGTGTCTTGAAAATATATATATATATATAAATAAATGTCAACAGCGGACAATTTACATTTCATAATGACATATGTCCATAGCCAGTGCTAAATATCAGCACTGATAGTATTCAGTTATAGCATTTTGAAAATTTTCACTGACAGTGTGCATAATTATAAGAAAATTTATTTTGTAAAACCAATTGTTTATGCAATTAAGAGAGTTGCTTGGTTTAGGTGATTATTTCTAGACATACGACACTTGATCAACAAGTTTGAATCTTTGAGAGGGAACTTTCCACTTCCCTTTTTATTCAACCATGTAAAATGGAAGAGAGGCTCCCAACACTATTACCCACTACCACTTTGATCCTCTGGCCAACAAGCTTAGGATTAGACGTCTAAGGTAGAAATATGCTTCTCTTGCAAACAATTGCCATGTGTAACACCCCAGTGGAGGTCCCAACAGTTTCTCCGGTGGCCGTTCTCCACGCTGTGATGTTGCCGGGGGTTGATTGAAAAAGTCAGAGTCTCAAGCTGGGGGTACAAGATAAACTATAAGGAATAAACTTCCACAACTTGGATGAGTTAAATCGATGCTTTATTTTGTCCAGAGTTAGTCTTGCAGTTAGGGCAAGCGAATGTGACACTCAGCTCTAACTCTAATTAATGGAGATCAAATGCCGAACAGACTGACTCAGATGAACAGAGTTTCCCTACTTTAAGCACACGCCCGGCCAAACTAACTCACTCAACTGATCAGCTCGGCTTGGAAAAATCACTTGTATTTATATTGAAATAATTGGAAGTCCACTAGACATGGCTTAAAACAAAAAATAAGTATTGGTGACTGTAAGTTCAAAATTTCAAGGTACTTAAATTTTGCTTCCTTTGATGTGTAAACTTCCAGTAGACATCCAGTCTGCACTTAGCCTAAGTATTTTCCAGGATTTTTTTTATTTTAATAAAGCCTCTGTGAAGGCCTCTGGACGTTTTTATAGCCCTGACACTTTACCTGTAACCAGGCATTTTTTTTATTGCCTGGAGAAAGGGAAAATTCTATTATCTTTTCTTAATGTGTGGTCAAGATACAGTAAAAACAGTTTTTGACCTGGTCACTCAAAAATCTATTTCCTAAACTTTATCTTTTATCACATCAAATCACTTAGTCAAATATTTATTGGAAGACTGGTAGGATTTAACAGTAATCCGATACCCTTTTCTCTTCCACAAATTTCCTTATAAAAGAAAAAGCATTTATTTATTTATTTTTCCTCTTCTTTTTCACTTTTGTTGCTATTCTTAACCATTTTCTATTCTTAATCTATTATAATAAAATACATATTTTACAAATCCACCTTAATATACGCCTAGTTATCATGTCACACCATGTCACTGATGTTGTTTAAAAAGGTAAAAATATAATTTCCTCTCCAAAATATTCTATCTAGTAGATTACAATAGTAGACAATTTTTTTCTTTTAGCCGGAGTTTCATAGGGGGAGAAACTTAACCATTTGGACTACAGAAAAAAAAAATTATCAAGATAATGATATTCCACTCTACTCCAAACAAACAGATCAAAAGGAACTATTACTAATACTGGGAAGAGCAATAAAAGTGAACTTGAGAAGCCTATTTTTTTCTGGAATATTCTTTGTGTTGTGGTGCAGTAGACATAGGCTTGGAAATAGAAATCAGGGAGCTGAGTTCGAATTCCAGTTGAATTCCTTGCATTTAGTTACACACAATTACTCCTGGGAAATGTATTAATCCGTCTCTTCTCTCTAGTTATGGGTTAAATAACAGGACAGATTGGGTTCTATAACCTTGGCTGGCAACCAGTCTACTACAGAAAGTAATGGCAACCTACTGCAGGATAATCTTCTGTTCAGTCAATCATGTCTCTTTCGAGACATGATCACCCAAGTGTATATCAAGTATGGCACTTAACTGATTCTTTTCAAAAAAGGATTTTATAAATTTATACTGACATTGGCACTGGCTGCTCAGTCAATGAAAGCATAATGTTTCCTTATAAGAAAACACTCAAAACTAACATTGCTTCTTGAGTTATAACAGGTGAAAATTATCATAAAGTTAATGAATAAACTCAATTGTTACTCAAAACATTCAAAGGATGAAGATTCTTGCTATTGCAAAAGAAGTTAATCACTCCCTGAGTGTCATTTCAAGAATATAAAAGTGGCAATGTTTCTGGACACCGCTATTATTGTTTACCCACTCGATAAGGTTTGTTTTGTTTTGAATGTTAATCTAAAGAAAAATGTTACTCACTATTTAGTTGTTCCGATAATTTATTTACAAGATTAATAGCTGTTAAATCTATTCAGTAGTGTGTTTTATTTTTACGTTCTTTTGGTGATAAAAATGTTTTCTTTAAGCCAGCAAGTAAACACACACACATTGTTTTAGGATAGCATGGACTCTCTCATTGATTTCAACATATGAAAGCCTCACAGATAAGTTTTGTACTGAGAACAGCTTAACTCTCACAACAGACCTTAAGTGGAATGACTAGAGAATCCTCTGTGTAGGGCCAGGAAGTTTTTTTCCGCCTGAAACAACCCTGCACGCATATAAATCTCCCATCTGTCTGTGCATTGAATACTGCTGCCATATCTGGTCGGGTGCTCCTGCTATCTACCTAGGTGTCCTTGACAAAATCTAACGGACAATCTGTAATGTGATAAATCCCAACTTGGTCTCTGATATGTTTTTCTCTTTCCACACAATAAAAACAGAATAACTCATGATGATATTTACAGTATTTGGACTATCGTCCTCATCTTTGTTGCCATTTATAGGTTTCGGCTGTTGTGCACTCCGGCCTTCTTCAGGTGCTAGGAATTTTCAGCTGAACCCTTCATTAAAATCACTGGAGTATTCTATTCCTTGCATAAAGCCTCAATTGGAATAAAGGATTTGGTCCAAAATTCGTAGCACCCGAAGAAGGCCGGAGCATACAATGACCGAAACACCATACAAATGGCAACAAAGATGAAAACAACAGTCCAAATAATGTAGATACTACCTCATTTCAGAAATATAGACAAATACTGAAAAAAGGTTTTAGAGGATTTGACACTCACAGGACATATTGAAGGGATGGACTGAAACAGTAACATACCTAACAAACTTATAAAAATAAATGGCAGAACATAAACTGAGAGGAAGCTGTGGAGAGTTATCATAGCTCACATACTGTAAGGACACAACATTTTTTTTTTTTAATCATTTCATCCCAAGCACGGCAGTTTTACTGCCACTGTTGCACAGGGGCTTACGGTTTGGGGGGGGGGGGGTCTATGATAAAGAGTGACAGGTTATAGGGGGTGTCAGGAAGTGAGTAAGAGAAGGATGAGAATACTGGTGTGATGGGAGTGGAGTGGACAGAGAAAAGAGCATGAGGGAAAGGCTGCAAGTCAGTTAGATAGGAGATGACTGTTGACCTTATATTTCAATTCTTGAAGATTGTAGCTTTTGGGCAAGCAAGTATACGGAAGGGATTTCCACAAGCAGGAAGTGCGAGAAAAGAAGCTGCTAGAGTAGAAATTGCAGTTACATTTTATCAGTTTCACTGTAAAAGGGTGGAACCTAATAGCTAGTCTAGTAGCTCGAGTAAATTCATACACAGGGGGCACCAGTGAGCTAAGTTCATTGGAGCAGAAGCCATGAAAGTATTTGTAGAAGAGACATGGGGAAGCCACATCACGCCGGTGAGAGAGCGACTGCAGCCAAACTGCCAACTCGGGATCGATCACATTACAGATGCAAGATTTTATTTAGCCCAGCAGATGTAATAACTGTTACCTTTTTTGTCAACCTTGACTGAGATCAGTAAGATAGAGGAAGAGAGAAAAATATCCAAGTTGTTGGATTACCACCCCTGATGATAATCACAGTGAGATTTTGAATTACTGAACTCTGATGATGATGATTACTGTTATGAGGATGCATTTATATTTAAAAATAATAAAAATAATGTCTAAAAAGTTGTAGTAAGGGATTCTATTGAGTCCTACTTGTTATTACAAAAAAATTTTTTTCATGAAGTAGTCATAAAAATAAGGAAATTAGAAATAGAACGTTTGGAAGATGCTAAAATGTCCGAGAAAATTCCAGTAGATTCGAGAGAATTTGAAATGTTCTAGAAATATGCAACTTAGGTGTTAGCCCCTATAAAAATTTAGGTGTTGGGAAGAGAGTAGTTAATTGTCAACAGGATTTGCTGAGATTATCAACTCTGGCCTGATTCGTGGATCTGTGCATCCAGCCAAAAGAATCTCTAAGAAAAGTTGCTGACCAACTAAAACCTTAAAGAGAACCTCATGGAACTATATGGGTAAATAGATATTTTTGACTCTTTCATTGACCAAACTAATAATTATACTTTATATACACATTTGAGGATTTCCTAAAAGTATAGCACTTAAACTTCTTCGCTATCTTAACTGGGTAATAGATATTTGACACCTTCCTTCTCCTTCGTAACACTTACTTACCCATCACTCTGCTAGTAGTAATCTGTTTTCTACTGAATGCAAAAAATTGTAAATTTTGTATATATATCATTTTGTGTTAATCGTAAATTAAATATTTCTATGTGATTTAACTCTGAGTTTTGGTCAA
Organism: Ascarosepion bandense; assembly: GCA_037127315.1. Lineage (NCBI taxonomy): Eukaryota > Metazoa > Mollusca > Cephalopoda > Sepiida > Sepiidae > Ascarosepion > Ascarosepion bandense. Next base: position 5,721,925 of record JBBBDQ010000490.1, on the reverse strand, counting down.
TCATTTTTTTTTCTTTTGTTACACTTAACACGTAACAATTACAGATGATGCAAGATTGGAAAGAATTCATCTCTTTTTCACTGACTTTTCATAGCAAAAAGACATTCTTTTTTTGACCCCTGCAAAAATCTAAGTACAGACACTGAAGATTGCTTTGAACTCTTACATTTTATTTCATTTCTTATTTTGTAAAATGAGCCACCAGTATAATTGTTAATATTTCCTTTGTTGAAATTCTATGTCTTATTTTTCCTTAGGACTTACATGAGTTCGTCAAAAATTGTTTCCAAGTCAAATGTATCAGGAGTATAAAAGTCTCATCAAAAGCGTCGACGCTCACAACAATGTATACACACTATTTGTGTGCATGTGTACGTGCACTCAAATATGTATACTTGAAGCGTATATTTTTATATATGTTGTTTACTTAGGGTGTATGTTTTCTTTTAAACAAGTCTTATTAATATAGAAATAAAAGTGACATTTTTTCGTATTTGTTGCTTATTGCCAAGTCAGTCTCATTACACCTGTTTTTTGGTCATGGGTATGAGAATAAATTGGCCTCTGATTGGGAGGTTGCAAAGGGCATGGGACTACCTCTTAATTGCTGTTGTTCCCAGGTCCACCTTGACCTGGAGTGGTAGCACCTGTTAGGGTTCCAGCTATGGGCAAATAATTAAATCACAAACTCCAAAAGCCCTAGCTCATAACATCAAGCTGTGAAACTCATAAATGTCTTAAACAGCTGCTCTCTGGTTAAAAAAAAATGGGCAGACCTGATGCAGACTACCACCACATTTAACTTCGTTGTTTTTCATTTTTTTATTTACTTTTTTCAGCGCAGTCCTATCAATTATCTCCTTAATTTTTTGTTGTCAATCGTAAACCTCTGAAAAATTTCAATATTTAAACATTTTCTGGGAGGAGATCAGTTTCTCATACAACGTTATAGTAAATCGAGCCTCCATTTTGAAACCAGTCAACGGTACATTACCGCCACCTAAATTTGTTCATTATCAAAATTTTGGACTTTTTTCAGTGCAATATTATCTTTTACACCTTAAACTTTACGAAGGACAAAAAAATTTGGGTGGGGGCCAGTTTCTCATACAACATTATAGTGGATTGAAAATGAAGGATCCATTTTACTTTTTCAATGAGAAACTGACCCCCTCCACAAATTTGTTTAAATATTGTAATTCTTCAAAATTTTTTTGAAAATCGAAAATTTTAAGTAACAATCGATAGAACTGCGCTGTAAAAAGTAAAAAAATAAAAATAAAAAACAACGAAATTAACATAAACAAAGCGGCCCCAACGCGAGTGGATTGAAAATGGAGGATCGATTTACTATAACGTTGTATGAGAAACTGACCCCCACCCAAAGTGGTTTAAATATTGTAATTTTTCAAAATTTATTTTGATAATCGGAAAGCTTAAGTAACAATAGATAGGACTATGCTGAAAAGAAAAAAAACAAAAAAGAAAGAAAAAGAAGAAAAAAAACAATAAAATTAAACGTGGTGGTAGTCTGCTTCAGGTGTATTTAAGTATTTTAAACAAAAAATATATAATAGTTGTTTCAAATCCAATTAATTATACTTTAAATCAGATAATATTCCTCAAATACAGTTTGATTATTTCTTCTTCAATATATTTATTTTTTAATATATTTATTTTTAAAAAATTATTAAACAAAAAAAAGAATTACATTCCAGTGAAAGACAATTAAAAAAGGGCACTAATCAAAAGAAAAAAACTAGTAAATTTAAATTAGTTTGAAATACAGTAAGTATTTTACTCATTAAAAATATTAAATTTAATCTACTGGTTTGAAATTAAAAACTAAATTCATTTTTCAATATCTATTCCAAACTTTAGGTACTTTTTTTTTTTTTTTTGTGGTTTCTGACATTAAATGTTGGGCCATAAAAATGAAATTCATCTCAACCAACACCACTGTAAAAAACAAATTAAAAAAAAAAAAAGATTAATAAATAAATATCAAGTCAGATATCTGTAAACAAGTGGTGTCATCTAGTACATTTAATGGGTTTTTTTTTCTTTCTTTTAATTAAAAAATAATAATAAAAATAGTGAAAGAGAAAAAAGATTTGATGCAGAACTAGAGGGGCAACCAAAAGTAGAAAAAGAGAAGGTAGGCAAAGAAAAGTTAAAAGGCATTAAGAAAGAAGAAAAAAAAATGAAAAAAAGAATAAAAACATGTTAAAAAAGAAGAACGGGGGGGGGGGGGAAGAAAGAAGTTAATAAAAATTTAAAAAATATTAAAAAGATGAAAATAAAGTGTGAATGAAAGAGTGAAAATGATGTTAAGAAAGAAGAAAAAAAGATAAATAAAAAGGAGGAAAACAATGAAATAAAAAATAATAATAATCTTAAATCTTAATCACATGAAAAACCTAGAAAAGAAAAAGAAACTAAAGAAAGAAATAAGAGAATAAGAATAATAAAAATAAAAGCAAAAATTAAAAAAAAAAAACATTAAAAGCAGTAATGGAAAAAGGACAAGGTAAAGGTTAAATTCGAATAAGGCAGGTAGAGAAAAAAAACTCATTCTCATTGGAGGTGGGAAACAACCACATCTTGAGAGAAAGAGGGTCACGTATTAACAACAGTAAGGAATAAATATTGAAAGCCAAGCAGTCATTTAAAAAAAAAAAAAAAATACAACATTCCAAACTTGTTTGGATGTAGCCATGTTGGACAAAGAAAAAGTTTAAATCCAAAGAAATTTGATATAAAATCCAGCTCGGTTGTTTATCCATTGTTGCACAGATCAAAAATGGACATCAAACATTGCGATTGCTTTGTAGCCAAACCAATTAAACATATACAGAAATAACTTAATACTAACAGTATAGCCCGGTGTTGCTCAGGTGTAATGAAAGCTTTAAAACTAATCTATGGTCCTGGAGCTCAGACTCTTTAGACGTTGGCACGAAAGACTAAAAAGCAATAAATGTTTCCAGTTAAAGCGAAACCATACACTGAAAGAAAAATGAATGGATGTAAGTCAAATTTTCATTTCCTGGTATTGATATCAAATAAGTTTTTTTCGTCGTAAACTGAATTTTGAAGGCTAAATAAGTCATCTGAGTAAATGCTATCATGGCTGAGACTAAGAACTACAATTATACCTACTTAGAGCCAAACCCGAAGCAAAAACTAAAAGAAAAGGGCTGAAAAAAATAGACATACAAGCAGATAAACAGACACACACACAAACATCTTGCCTTTTATATATTTTGATTTTCTGCACTATTGTAAGAACTGCAACCTTGAAACTTCTGAATATCATTTCTTATGTTTTTGTCTATGAGTGTATCAAACTTGATTAAAATCAGACCACTCCTTCTATAACCCGATTTTTTCGATTTTCCATATTTATCAGGGGTACCTCGACACAAAACCTGTCTAAGAACACTCACAGACACTTATAGTACAACTGTGTAAATTTTCAAGAAAATCGGTTCGGCTGTTTCAGAATCTATAGGTAACAGACACACACACACAGACAAAGTTTCATTTATAAATAAGTTTAGATCACAAGTTGTCAAAATGCTAAACAAGTGGAATCAACCTTCTTTTTTTTTTTTTTTAATTTAAATTACAAAATAAACCTCTTTATTTAAATTTACCTGCCTGAAGGTGTGGGCTGGAATTCAGATAACATCTGGTTTGCAGGCGACAAAAGGACAGTAAATAAAACCAATAAAGTGAAATAGTCCAGGTGCTAAGTGCTCATTCCTTCAAGTTTTTTTTTTTTTCTTCTTACACAAATGTAAAACGTCTGGAAACTTCTATTTGGTGTGGTTTTGTGCTACGTCTCTTCAGGATATAAACAATCATGGCTCTCCACAACTTTCAATCCACAGAAACCCTCAGCAGAAACCCTCAGCAGTTTTTATCCTTTTACTAAGGCTCCCGCTCCCCATTTCACTATCTATTCCCACTCATTCGTCATCTAAGCAGCTTGCTGTCTTTCCCTATCTCTCATACCCTCAGTATATACGTTTTCCAAGCCCTCGTTCTTCATGTGTCTAAAGAAATTTCAGAAATATTTTCCTGATTCTGATTCCATGTTCTTTCTGTTGCCAATTTATTTTTTTAAACTTTCTTGTTTCTTCACTCAATCTGTCCATGGAATTTGCAGAATCCTTCTATAGAAGCACGTCTCTACTGCTTCTAATTTTCTCTTCATCTGTGAGGAAATTGTCCAGCATTCACTGCTCTATAAGAGTTGATTTTCTAAGCGCCACTTAGATGTGGCACAAGGCTGAAAGTAAGTGAGGATCAAACTTACTCAGTTGTAATATGTTCTAACGAGAAAGACTTGCTAACCATTACACAAGGTCGTGGTGCCCACACTACCATACAAGAGGATGGATATCACATAACAATCCATAACTCTTTTCTTTGTTTCTAAGGAAATTTTTTCTATTTCTCAACACCTTGCTTAAGTTTTGGAATGCTTCTTTCGCTAGTTCAATGCATACTTCGGATCTTAGTGCCGCATTTTGCCTCCTCTGTTAAACCACTTTTAAACTTCTGCACCTGCTTGATGTTGACATCTTTAACTCGTAACTTGCAGCTCAAGCTCTTTCTCTCGCTAATATTCTCTCATGTCTGTTGAACAGGGGAAGAGGCTCATCCCTTGTTCCCTGTTTAGAATGTGGTTTCTGGCTTTCTCTTTTCCAATCTTTTCACTTTTCTTCTTTTTATTTTTTTTTATTATTATTTTTTTTTTTCAATTGAAGTAGATAGACTAAATTATCGCCTATTGAACAGGTGTAGAGTCTCATCCCTTGTTCCCTGTTTAGGATGTGGTTTCCGGCTTTCTCTTTTCCAATCTTTTCACTCTTACGTAGCCCCTTGTGCATCAGTGACGTTACTGCCTTGCTTGGGGTGATATGATTAAAAAAAAAATAAATAAATAAATAACCCATCTTTGTCTTTTTGCAGTTGATGTCTAATCCTTTTTTCTTGCTTTCTTCTACTACGCTATTTAGGAGGTCCTGTAGTATTCTTTCCAAGTCAGTCACCAATGCATGACAATTTCATATACTATATTAAGATTACACTTAGGGATAATAAGTTCTGATAGGGGCTCCAGTTCCCTTATTATAGCATCACTATAGTAGTTGTATAAATAAAGAAGAAGCAGCCTTGTCTTACTCCCCTTTCTATTTTTGTATAGTGGCTCAATTCATTTTTTATCTGCATGCAGGCAGTTTGTTCCCAGTATAAGTTCTGGATCATTCCATCTTTTCCAAATAGAATTAGTTTTCTTAGCAGTTTGAAAAGATTAGGTATCTCTACTGACATGCTGAAAAAAACAGCATAGCATCAAGGAAAAAGGCTCCAAACTTAATTAAAACAAAGTTTTTCTGTCAAAATGTTTATGATAGGATAAAAGTATTTTTTAATTATTTTTAAAAAATTTTAATCTTTTCTAATATGTTTGAAATTTAGGTAAAAAACATTGTTCTTTTTTTTTTTTTTTGTTTTTTTTTTTATCAGAGTTTACTGTAGATCAGCAATTCCCAAACTGGGGGAAATTTTCCCCCTGGAGAGAAATTTGAAGCTACCAGGAGGGAAATAATTACACTACCTACTAAATAACTTTACTCACAATCAAGCCCAAAGCATGAAACCGACTGGGAGGTGGAATGTGACATACGTTGCACGCTTGCCAAAACTAACCCAGATATTGATACATTGGTGCACAAGAAGCATCACTCTTCTCGCTAATTTAATTCTGAAGTGGAAGAGCAAACAAAAGTCCTTTTATTTGTTACTAACCGCTCTCTACGGCTATGCTTAGTTGTCACTAACCGCTCTCTACGGCTATGCTTAGTTGTCACTAACCGCTCTCTACGGCTATGCTTAGTTGTCACTAACCGCTCTCTACGGCTATGCTTAGTTGTCACTAACCGCTCTCTACGGCTATGCTTAGTTGTCACTAACCGCTCTCTACGGCAATGCTTAGTTGTCACTAACCGCTCTCTACGGCTATGCTTAGTTGTCACTAACCGCTCTCTACGGCTATGCTTAGTTGTCACTAACCGCTCTCTACGGCTATTGCTTAGTTGTTGTTTCACTAACCGCTCTCTACGGCTATGCTTAGTTGTCACTAACCGCTCTCTACGGCTATGCTTAGTTGTCACTAACCGCTCTCTATCCACTTTACTCTGTAACTATAAGTTTATCAGTATATTTGTAGATTTGAAAAATAAATTAGTAAATAGTCTCAGTGTGTTTTAACTGCTCTTTCTCTCATACACATGAAGGGGGAAATCTGGATGGCTGAACTGGGTGTAGGGGGAAAATGACAGAAAAAAGTTTGGTAACCACTGCTGTGTAATGTAATATGACAAAACTCTAATGTTTTTCACTGGAAAAAAAAAAATTGGAAATTCTTGCAAAAATCAAATAATTGTTTGATTTTAATGAAACTTTCAGGAATTATTCATAAATGAATGAAATTATCTTTTAGGAAATCTTAGTAAAAATATTTTTTATATCTGTTACCCCACCACTCCACATAATTTCATGAAATTTTGAGAAATTAAATTCTGTTGCAAAAATTTGTTCTGTTAGTTAAACGCAGGACTCCTTGAAGAATGTCAGTCAGTTGAGTGCCATACAAGATACACGCTTTGGGCGATCATGTCTCGAAATAGACATGACTGACTAAATTTCATGCTACAAACAAGTAATACTTGTCACAAATCAGATTAATTTAACTTTAAATTTGATAATTTTCAAAAATAACATGTCACAGATGTATATGTTATTTTTTTTTAATTGAGAATTAACTTTTGTTTAAAATCTGTCAAAAATTAATAAAAAATAACTTTTGAAAACTTTTAAAAAGTTGAGATTTCAATCACTGTAATTTATATTTGAAATATATCAAAGTATTTTGCTTACTAGAAATAGTAAATTTAACCATTTAGCTTTCAATTAAATCTAAAATAAGAAAGCTTTTTTATTTTTAAAAATTTACTCTAAAACTTAGATATTTAAATGAGTATAGTTACCTAAAATAGATTTATGTGCTATGCTGTTTAGTATGATGTTTTGCCAGAATTGAAAGCCATTAATATTTGGTCAAAAGTAAAAAGATTTAAAAGAGAAAAAAAAAAAATAATTGTTTCCTACAACTTAAAGAAAATGCGTTCTCATGGAGGGTACGAACCTGTGCCCTCTTTTCTAGGCAAAAATTCAGTCTGATTCATTGTGCTTTAGATCATTTCTTTATTAAGTCACTTGAATATGCAAACTGGTAGATGTAATTCATACTGTTTTTTATTTTCTTTTTTAAAGGGGAGGGTGTCTACCACTTATCAAGTTGCTAACCTACACCCATCCTGTGTTGCCCACAGAGCCTCTCCTGGGGTGTTAAGGTTTCAAGGTCATTGAGTGTGCATGTATCTTGAAGATTGGGGGCAAACTATATGTTCCATAGTTTGTAATTTCCCACACTGGCAGTTGGGATCGTTGGTGGTGGCATTTCCCCATTTCTAAAGTTTGGCTCTGCAGTGGCTAACAGCCATGTGGAGGCAATTCAGACAGGATCAGAAGAGCCAGGCATCACTAGTGCCAAAGTGGGGGTATTCTATAGGGAAGAGAGAGGGTCTCTGTTCCACATGGTTAAGGTGGCTGCACCACAAAGACAGCTGCTGACTAGGGGCTCTGTTTAGTACTTTGACTGAATTTACAAAACTGTGTCTCAACTTGATCCCCTTCGTGACTGGTTCACAGCCATAGAGTGGATGAGGGTCAGTTTCCTGCTTCAACTTCTCAAGTTTGGAGTGGACTGTCCTTCTGATGTAAGGGGGTCAGTGACACTAAGCAAGTAGAGGCTATCTACTTTGGTTAGTTTGAGACACCCAGGGATCAATTTGCAAGAGGGTTTAAGGCAAGGTCAAGTTTTTTTGATTTTCCACAAATCCACAAAATTATGTTTGGAGTAGTAGGAAATAATATCGGATAAAAAATCCATTGATTCCCCAGAAAAGACAGGCAATTTTTTTTTTTGTTGTTACGTCAATTATAGATGAGCATGTATCACTTTATACATTAAGCAACTTCACAGTTCAACATAAAATCCTGTTAAATCATGTACCCAATACATGGGAGATTGGAATCGTGACAGTGGGAATAAAATGCTAAAACAAGGATTTGTTTTTATAAATATTCGAAAGAAATTCAAGATCATCTCAGTAAGAAAAATTCCAGTTGAATTCATTGCATTCACTTACGCATAGATACCAATGGGAAAGGTATTAATCCATCTCTTCCTAAAAGTTATGGGTTAAATAACAAGACAGATTGGGTTCTATAGCCTTGGCTGGCAACCAGTCTACCACAGAAAGTAATGGCATCCTAGCGTGGGATAATCTTCTGCCCAGTCAGTTATGTCTCTTTCAAGACATGATTGCCCAAGTGTGCATTACATATGACATTTAACTGACTGACTGAATATAATAGTTGGAAAAATAATTAAAACTTTTATTGGGTGTAAAGTGGGGGATCGGTTTTCAATTGTTATGAAGTAATAAAATGATCCCCCACTAATTACTACATATAAATATCATGTAATATAATCTATCTCTTCTCCCTCCAGTTATTGGTTAAATAATAGGATAGATTGGGTTCTATAGCCTTGGCTGGCAACCAGTCTACCACAGAAAGTAATGGCATCCTAGCGTGGGATAATCTTCTGCCCAGTCAGTTATGTCTCTTTCAAGACATGATTGCCCAAGTGTGCATTACATATGACATTTAACTGACTGAATATAATAGTTGAAAACATGATTAAGGCTTCTCCTGGACATAAAGTGGGGAACAGTTTTCTATTGTTATCAAGTAATAAACTGATCCCCCACTAATTACTACTTAATAATATAATACATCTCTTCCCCGTCTAGCTATGAGTCAAATAACAGGACAGATTGGGTTCTATCGCCTTGGCTGGCAACCAGTCTATCGCAGAAAGCAATGGCAACCTACTGCAGGATAATCTTCTGCCCAGTCAGTCATGTCTCTTTCGAGACATGATCGCCCAAAGCATGTATCACATATGGCACTTAACTGACTGATAAACATGTCAATTTTGGCGTATACATATATCCCTGCATAACATCATCAGAAAACAAGAGTAGCAACTGTACGAAATTTAAAATTTATTGGTAATTTTCTAACATTTTTTCAATAAACATCTTCGTAATTAAGACTATAAAAGCCGAAATACCTAAAACTTAAAATGTTAGAACGTTTAAAATATACCAAATTTTTCAGATTGCTGGATAGTTAAAAAAATTATTGAATTATTAGGTTGTATTCATCATCCAATTTTCCTACGAGTATTTAACCCTTAACTAAGTTTCACAATCCTTACCTTATTAATAAATGTCTCATAAAAACACGTTAAAAAAGGCTTTTTTTGTAGTATTTTTAACAGAAAGTAATATTTATTCTCATTCAAATTAAAATTTATACCAGTTAACCTTCCCCAAATAAAACTTCAGAAATGTACATTTAATTTTTTTTAAATACTTTTTGGTTAAGAGAATTTTGCAGTATTGACAGATTTGTCAATATGGCTGATTTTAGAGATTTAAAAAAAATAATTTCAATTAATTTAGAATAATTTATATTTGGTTTAAAATACAGCAGATTATTTTGCTTATTCAAAATATGAAAAATTTAATCAATGAGCTTGCAAGTAACTATAATAAAAGCTTCAAGAAAGATTTTTCATTTTTTTTTAAATGCATTTAAAATCGTTTTAATGAGATAGAGGAAATACCGACATTAAAGGCAAAGAAAGAAAAAATTAATGACAGACACAAACAATATATACACACTGAAAGAAAAATTACAATTTTTTTTAGTTGCAAGTTGAGCATAGCCATAAAAATGATAAACTTTAAAAGACACATCCTTCTAGAAATCTTTGGAAGGAGTCTCCATGACAACAACAACATAACACCATGAGACCGTCTGTTACCATGACAACAAGTAAACTCATACACCATCTCTTTCTCTTAATTAGGTAGTTTCAAAGTCTCTGACACCACACAAAGGTTGATTTCTTATTTTATACATAATGTATTCTTTTGGCTGTGCGTTGTGGTGCAGTGGATATCAGCTCGAAATAAGAAATTAGGGAGCTGAGTTCAAATTCCAGTTGAATTCCTTGCATTCTCTTACGCGCAAATACTCTTGGAAAAGGTATTAATCCATCTCTTCCTTCCAGTTATAGGTTAAATAACAGGACAGATTGGGTTCTATAGCCTTGGCTGGTAACCAGTCTACCACAGAAAGTAATGGCAACCTACTGCAGAATAATCTTCTGCCCAGTCTGTAATGTCTCTTTCGAGACATGATCGCCCAAAGCATATACCACATATGACACTTAAATGACTGACTGAAACATTAAAACTTCTACTGGGCATAAAGTGGGTGATCAGTTTTCTATTGTTATGAACTAATAAACTTATCCCCCACTAATTACTACTTAATAATATAATACATCTCCTCTCTCTCTAACTATGAGTCAAATAATAGGACAGATTGGGTTCTATAGCCTTGGCTGGCAACCAGTCTACTGCAGAAAGTAATGGCAACTTACTGCGGGATAATCTTCTGCTCAGGTAGTCATGTCTCTTTCAAGACATGATCACCCAAACATGTATGGCACTTAATTGACTGACTGAATGTATTCTTTCAAAATTTTCACTCTGTACAAGGCCAAAGAACCACTCTAAGTAGTGATACAGAGTAAGAGCTAAGGAATACAATTTATATATATATATATATATATATATATATATATATCTAGGAAGGATAAGACTTGATCAAGTTAAGATTATTGCGATTAAGGAGGCATCCTTTTAAGAGTTGGTTCCATAAAATAATGGTTTATGGAAAGAAGCCAAAACATATCTCACAAATGAAATACAAAGGGAATAAGAGTGAGTGTTTGAGTTTTGTTTAATGGCATATCAACACCTCTGTGGGTTATTTAATGCCAAAAAGGATGGGTTTTAAGGTATTTTTTTTAATGTTCGGTTATAATAAGATGGTTGATTTAGTCAGATTATAATTAATTTTTTTTTGTTTTATTCTTTTTTTTATTTTAGTGTCTTCTAGTTTTGTACTCAGAAATATTTTGCTAAGAATTTTTTTCCTTCCAAACTGTGTTATGGCAGTAAATTTTCTTCAAAAATGTATATTTTTCTATAGAAGTCTATTTTTATGTATATATTTCTATAAAAGTCTATTTTTTATACTTTCATAATGTTTTGACTCCAGTTTGAGGGTTAACTATTTGCCCATAGCTAGGACCCTAACAGGTGCTACCACTCTGGGTCAGGGTGGACCTGAGAACAACAGCAATTAAGAGGTTGTTCCATGCTCTTCACAACCTCCCAATCAAAGGCCTTGCTGCCAGATGTAGTTTACCGTCATGCCCAGGACCAGGAATAAGAGTGATTCACTGCAGTATGCCTGGCAGGTCTAGGCTATGAGGGTTAAGACTAGTGGAATGAATGTAGTTCCTCTGGAAATTTTCCATGGAAATAGCTACAGCGAAGCAGCATTCGATCTCTAGCATGTGTTATTTGACAAACATCTAAATGGTATTCTACTTCTTGCGACACTCAGATGAATTGTTCTGTGAAGACTGATATCTCAGTTTCAATAATTCAATGTCTTAAATCTTCAAGAGTAGCAGGCATTGATGAAACAAAAACTGTTTCTTTTATATCTTCTTTTTTGTGCCATGTCCATTGAGGACGTTGGCAATCATGACCTTACATATCTCTCTACCCCTTGTAGCTCTTAATACCTTTTTCTCTTGTTATGCCTCTTGAACCCTGTTCTGCCATCCATTTGCTTAAGCCCATTAAGTTGCTTTCCCCTGTCTTCCTTTCCCTCTGTCTTGTGAGTGTCAGATTCTCCAAGCCCCCACTTCCTCATTAATTCCCAGAAACTTCAGCTGTTTTTTCCTGTTGTTAAGTATCAGCTTCCTTTTCATTTCAGTCCTCTCCAAAACCTTGTCATTGCTAACATGTTCAGTTTATAGTATCCTCAGCATCAGGAAGTGGCTGTAGCCGAGCCGCCAAGTCAGCACCTATCACGTTACTGACTCTCCTTTGGAGCCTGTTGAGAACACTGAGGTGAACAGCAGGGGCGCCTGACCATAAATGGCAGCAATACTCCATGCACTATGTAGACTGACAAAATAAAAAAGACAACATATATGAAGCTAGTTAGGCGAGGTTTGTTGAGTTTTACATATTACTGCTTTTGTATGTTCAAGGGAGATAACTGAGAAATTACAAATATTATTAACAAAAGCAATAAAAATAAACAGTGCAGTAATTTCTTGGCTTATACAATATAATACATATATTTGCATTATTTACTATTGTCCTTATTGTTGTTGCTATCCTCCAAACTTCACCAGATGCTTGTTGGTCCAAGTTACCCTCAGGAAATTTTGAATTATTGTTCTTCTTCCTCTGACCCTGTCAAGGAATATCGTCTAGTTTTTATTTCATACTGCTCAGTATATTGTTTGTTTCCACTGAAGCTGAGTCTGCACTACTTGACACAGAGATTGAACTCAAAATTATTACGTCATTCAAATTTACAAACCAACCCATTAATTAACTAGCATATGGTCTTGACTATGAAACCCAGGTTCGAATCTCACCAAGGTCGCCTCTTGTCCTGACCATGAAACCCAAGTTCAATTCTCACCAAGGTCGCTTATTGTCCTGACTATGAAACCCAGGTTCAATTCTCACCAAGATCGCCTCTTGTCCTGACCATGAAAGCCAGGTTCGAATCTCACCAAAACTGCCTCTTGTCCTGACCATGAAAGCCAGGTTCGAATCTAACAAAGATCACCTCTTGTCCTGACCATGAAAGCCAGGTTCAGTTCTTACCAAGATCGCCTCTTGTCCTGACCATGAAAGCCAGGTTCGAATCTCACCAAGATCGCCTCTTGTCCTGACCATGAAAGCCAGGTTTGAATCTCACCAAGATCCCCTATTGTCCTGACCATGAAAACCAGGTTCCAATCTCACCATGATCAATTTGTCTGGAAAGTAACTTCTTGCCTTAGCTGGTACTCTTCCTCGAGATGGTGTATAAAAAGTATCCAGATGTAGGGCCAGCGATCCACATCTGTATTAGTCATCAAAAGCAATCCATGATGTATACTCACAGAACCAGGGTCTGAATACACCAACAATTGACACTGTTGTGTCGGGTAGGATTGTCAATGGTTTTCCAACCAATCACTGGTTAGCTAAAGGATAATGATGACTGTCCTGTGAAACAATCCCAGCCTGCTGCTGTGACCATGATTGCAGTTTGTTACACTTGACTGCATTCAGTAAAGCTTTTTTTTTCTTTTCTTTCACTTCTCTCTATTTGTGTGCTCTTGAATCACTGACTTCTAAGCTAAGCAGAGAAAAGAGAACATCATAGCAAAGCATATGACCCGGTTCTTTCAGACATTTCTCTTCGTGTTCATCACTTAAATGCTGTTGAAGAATGATACAGATATCATGTGAGCAATGACGAATGATGAATGAAAACGAAAAGGAGATTAATATTGAGCATCAGGAAGAGACAACTGAAGTTCCTGGGACATGCAATGAGGAAGGAGGGCTTGGAGAACCTGATACTAACAGGCCAGATAGAGGGAAAAAAGAGAATGAGGAGTGCAGCAGATAACATATTTGAAGGGCCTGAGCAGGTGGATGACGAACGGTGGTTGCATGGTGTTACAGGAGAAATCGTACTAAGAGTCACCAGGGATAGGTAGACGTGGAAGGCCATGATCACCTATGTCCTAAAAGGACAAGGCACATAGAAGAAGAATATATGTGAAATGTTGGTTCTCATTCGATCACCAATGTTAAGCAATGTCAAACCCGACCAGTACTTAGATGGGGAACCTCTTGAGAACACTGCATACTCAAAGCAATAACTATTTGTGTCTAAGTCTGGCAACTTAATCCTGTAAAAACTTGCTATGGAAACAACAGAAGCAACAATCTAACATTGTTAAGAGTTGTGGCTCTCCAAGAGGAAGAGTTTTATTTCCCATGCTCTGGTGATTCTATGTGGTAACCTCCATTATGTGACTAGCAGTATAGCCCGGCGTTGCCCGGGTGTAATGAAAGCTTTAAAACTAATCCATGGTCCTGGAGCTCAGACTCTTTGGACTTTGGCACGAAAGACTAAAAAGCAATAGGTGTTTCCAGTTAAAGTGAAACCATAGACTGAAAGAAAAATGAATGGATGTAAGTCAAATTTTCATTTCCTGGTATCGATATCAAATAAGTTTTTTCGTCATAAACTGAATTTTCAAGGCTAAGTAAGTCCTCTGCGTAAATGGTATCATGGCTGAGACTGAGAACTACAATTATGCCTACTTAGAGCCAAACCCGAAGCAAAAACTAAAATAAAAGGACTGAAAAAAATAGACATACAGGCAGATAAACAGACACACACACAAACATCTTGCCTTTTATTGAACAGGTGAAGAGGCTCATCCCTTGTTTCCTGTTTAGGATGCAGTTTCCAGTTTTCTCTTTTCCATTCTTTTCACTCTTTTCCTTTATTATTCTTTTTTTTCAATTGGAGTAGATAGACTAAACTATCGCCCGGTTCACACTCCACCCACATCTATTGAACAGGTGAAGAGGCTCATCCCTTGTTTCCTGTTTAGGATGTGGTTTCCGGCTTTCTCTTTTCCATTCTTTTTACCCTTACGTAGCCCCCTGCGCATCAGTGGCGTTACCGCCTTGCTCGGGGTGATATGATTAAAAAAAAAAAAAAAAAAAAAAAAAAAAAAAATATATATATATATATATATATATATTATCGATTTTCTGCACTATTGTAAAAACTGCAACCTTGAAACTTCTGAATATCGTTTCTTTTGTCTTTGTCTATGACTGTATCCAATTTGATTAAAATCAGACCACTCCTTCTATAATCCGATTTTTTTTCAAGTATCAATTTTCTATATTTATCTGGGGTACCTCGACACAAAACCTAGCTAAGAACACTCGCAGACGATTATAGTACAACTGTGTAAATTTTCAAGAAAATCGGTTCAGCCGGTTTTGAGTCTATAGGTAACGGACACACACAGAGACAAAGTTCCATTTATTATATAAGTTTAGATATAAATGCATCCTCATAACAGTTGGTTTATTAAAAAGAAACAATAAAAAACATAGCATTGATTCTTTTATCAGTGTAATGGATTCAAAACATTGGTGTACGAATTTGGTTACTATTTGTGAGTGCAATCTCTGGAACGGTTACTACAAACATAGATCAAGTAGGAATGAATTCATTAATAAACGGTTCACTGGCCTCTATTTTACTTGTGGATTCTTATCTCCGCTCTAGTGAATCTCAATTGTTTCACTACTTAACTTTTGTTTGAGTCACAACATTTTTATTTTTAACAATTATCATTTTTGACGGCACGGATACCCAAAGATTGTATCACTGACTTTACAGTTGACATCTATGGTGGTCCTGTACGTGAATATGAAGACTTGTTCGCGTGCAATTTTAAAAGTGACATTTCTTTACTTTTTTTTCTTCTTTGAAGTGTTTCACAGGAATAATGGTGTCTATTTTCTGTTTTTACAAACCCTGTAGCCTATATTTCGTTCCACTTTTGAATTATAGGCTGTTATTAAAAAAAAAAAAAAAAGGCCAGGCAATCATTCGCTTCCTAGTAGGTTACTGTGACATGCATTCATCCTGTTCTTGTCTTTATATCTTATCTATGCTATGACTTATTTCATCCACCCCCAACAATCCCACCTCCCTTCCCCCTCCCCCGGGTTGATATCTTCCAATGTGGTTGTGGTTAAACGTATGAATGAAAATTTGTATATGTGCATCTGTGTGGGTACTTGGATGAACGTGCTTCTCGCTCACTCATATGTAAATGAATGAAATGAATGAATGACAATTTGCATATACGAAGATGAATCAATTCATTGCCTGACATAGTAATTATATGCAGAATATTGACGAAGGAATAACTTATTAAAAATATTTTTATTCTATTCAAAATTATAAAATAAATCCATTTGCTTAACACTGATACTCTTACGCAAGAGAGAAAAGGTGTATGTACATACATAAGTGAAAATTAGCTGCAAAATGTGTTTGTAGTGTGTGTATGTCACCACGCCCCTAGTATACCCTCCCCCACCTTTTTTTACTCATTTTTCTCTCTCTCTCTCTTAAGGGTTGCTGGGCGTATGCATGCATCAATTATGAAGCTTTTTTTTTTTTTTTTTAAATTAGTGGCTAGTTTGTGTGTGTCATGAAATTTAGTATTTAAAACCTTTTTTTTTTTTTTGCAATCATTAAAAGTGTCATTATTAGCTGATTAGTTTTTTAGGCACCTCCACTCATTTTTTGATAGCTAACTTTTAAATTGAATTTTCAAAAATAAGTTTTCTTGAAAATTTTACTTTAATTTTAATTGAAAGTTGAATGAATCAATTGACTATTTCCAGTAAGCAAAATACTCCGGTGTATTTCAAACAGAAATTATATTGATTGGAATCTAAAATTTGGAGATTTTAAAAAGATTTTTCAATTTTTCGACCATTTTTGAGCGATTGACACTTTTATAAACAAAAATTAATTCTCAGTTTTAAAAATCTTGCAAAAGTAAAATATACTTCAAATACATAAAAAATGTTTTTAAATTATTTTGAAAGTAAAAAGGCACAATGATTTCCAGCAGACTTTTTAATTTTTGATTAGTAAATAAAGCCTTCACTTAAGAAGTTAATAAATTAACGACAACAAATCTTTAAAGTATTTTTAAAATATTTTTAAAAATTTGTAAATTATTATAATTAAAAAAAAATTGAAAAAATTCTAAAATTTCATTATTAATCAAAAACTTTTTTTCAGACAATGTTTTTAATATATATTATTTATTTAAGCAATTAAAAACTTATCAAATTAATGTCATAGTTTAATTGCATTTTTTATTTTACTATTGAGAGCAGATTTTCAGAAAAAAAGGCAAAATGTTTCAAAAAAATAATGGATGACTTACATTCCCCAATGAGTCCTGCATTTAACTAATAAAACCAATTTTCCTAACAAAATTTAATTTCTTAAAAATTTCATGAATTCACGTACAGGGAGGGTAACAGATGTAAAAAAAAAAAGGTTTTTTTTAAATAATATTTTAAAAAATAATTTACTTCATTTGTGAATAAGTCTTGAAAGTTTCATTAAAATTTGACAATTATTTGACTTTTGCAAGAATTTCCAAATTAATGTGTTTGTCACCAGAAAAAGCTAAGTTACATAAGATTACATTTTCCATTGTAAACTCTAGCAATGATTTGGCTACCCACTAACTAAAATCAAAAACAGATTTTTTACCAAAATTTTGAATGTGTTAGAATGGATTAAAAAATTTTTAGGAAATAATTAGAAAATACTTCAATCTTTCCTCTTGATAATAACTAATATTTTGATGGAAAAAGTTTGTTTTAATTTTTTTATTCATACTATGCCATTTTTTCAAAGATATGGTGGAAGTACATAGTTTTAATCTTACTACTAATTTACTCATATTGTTAACAAAACATTATATATTTTTATAAAAAAGTCATCGAGTTTTCTCATGCACAATTTTAGATAAATATTTTTTTATGTTGATTTTTTTTTAACCAAGCAAGGCAGCAAAGCCACTAAGACACAAGAGGTTACAGTCTTTATTGTTTTTAGTCTTTCGTGCCAACATTCAAAAAGGACCATGGATTAGTTTTAAAGCTTTCATTACACCCAAGCAACACCAGTTTATACTGCTAGTATAAAAATAATGATAATATTTAAAAAGTTATAGTAATGGATTCTATTGAGTCCTAAGTGTTATTCCAAAAAAGTTTTAATTTAGGAAATAGTCATAAAACTAAGGAAATTAGGAATAGAACATTTTGGAAATTTGTGGAATGTTCCAGTAAAATCTAGAGAGTTTTGAAAGTTCTAGAAATATGCAAATTAGGTGCTAGCCCCTACAAAAATAAGTTTTGGGCAGAGAACAGTTAGTTGTTACCAGAGTCTGCTGATGTTATCTCCGGTTTGATTCAGGATTTATATCCAGCCAAAAGGATCTATAAGTTTGCCACCCAACAAAAACCTGAAAAAGAACCTCATGTAACTATATCAGTAAATACATATTTTTGACTATTTCATTGACCATACTTAAAATTATTCTTTTACTCATTTGAGGATTTCCAACAAGTATGTGCATTGTGGTGCAGTGGATATTGGCTCGGAACGAGAAATCGGGAAGCCGAGTTCAAATTCCAGCTGAATTCATTGCATTCACTTATGCGCAAATACCCTTGAGAAAAGGTATTAATCCGTCCCTTCCTTCCACTTATGGGTTAAATAACAGTACAGATTGGGTTCTATAACCTTGGCTGGCAACCAGTCTACCACAGAAAGCAATGGCAACCTACTGCAGGATAATCTTCTGGCCAGTCGGTCATATCACTTTCCAGACATGATCGCCCAAGCGTATTTCACGTATGGCACTTAACTGACTGACTGATAGCATTTAACTCCCCACCAGCTTAACTGGGTAAAGATATTCGACAACATACTTTCCCCTCCTCACATCATAACACTTCCCCCTAGCTTCCCTTTCTCTCCTCATGACCTTTTGCCTGCCAGTAACACACTCTATATTTCTATTTGAATGTAAAACTATAAATTTGTAAATATTTTATCTAATGATTTGGAAATCAAAAATTGGTATGTGATGTTTATCTCAGAGTTCTAACTAAAGATTTTTTTCTTCTATTACCCCCATGACATGTAAGACCAATTCAAAATCAGAATCCTTGAAGTATTACCCAGCATAGATGGGTACATCAGCTCATAAATTAATTATTTTAATTGTTTACTAAGTAGATTCAGCATGCATAGAACTTTGTACATTCATTTGAAAAAACTAATTGGTTCTGTTAATCTTTGTCAGTGAGTTATCTTCGATATTCAAATAAATTTTAAATAAGAAACTTTTTCTCAATAGTTGGAATATATTTGCTTCAGAGAATAGTATTTAACCACTAATAACCTTTTATTGATTGAAAAACACCACAGACAAAGTAAAAAGATTAAAAGAATCTAGCAGAGAAAGATAAGTGAAATAATTTTTTTTATAAAAATGAAAAATAAGGATATTGCATTTTAATAAGATTATTATTACCATCGATGCCCTCACCTTAAAAATTCACTTTAAGCAGGTACAAAAATGTAAATACCTGGGAAGTGTTCTAACAGAAGACAGAAAGTGTGACATAGATCCAAAGGCGAATTGGCATGATGAAGGACACATTCCAGAAGCTGAGTAGAGTATTAAGAGACAGGAAAATTTCACTAGAAACAAAGAAGAGAGTACTGGATTGCTATGTGATGTCAGTTCTCTAACATGGCAGTGAATGCTGGACAATATCATCAAAGATGAAGGAAAAACATGCTGCGAATATCATGGATCGAGCATGTGAGCAATGATGAGGTTTTGAAAAGGATGGAAACAAAAAGGAAATTAATACTGAGCATCAGGAAGAGACAGCTAAAGTTCCTGGGACATGCAATGAGGAAGGAGGGCTCAGAGAATCTGATACTAACAGGCCAAATAGAAGAAAGAAGAGACAGGGGAAAACAAGTGTGTAACATACTTGACTGGCCTGAGCAGGTGGATGGCAGAATGGGGGTTGCATAGCGTAACAGAATAAAGGGTGCTAAGAGCCACCAGAAATAAGGAGATGGGGAAGGCCATGATCGCCTATATCCTGAGGGACAAGGCACATAGAAAAAGACCTGTTGAAATTTTGATCCTTAAGTTAGATATTTTCTGCCCTTTCTCAAGACATGATCAATTCGTTGCTGGTATGTTGCTCGCTTGTCAATTTGTTGTGAGGTTAAATTTGTCACAATAATAATAATAATGAATGTTATTTATACTATTGACAAATGGACGCTTGTCCTCATCTTTGTTCTTATTATAGGAATTAACTTTTTAAAATTTTTTTTCAAGAATCTCAGATTATATATATATATATATATATATATAAAAATCATGAATTTGGGCAGGTTTCATTAAAAATGACAGACAAGGTGTTGTATTATGGTTAAGTTGTGTGCATATATAAGAAATTCTGTGACGTCCGTCAGTCAAAGTACAGTTGGTTTTACTGGGATGCTGTTATGGTGAACTCACCTGTCTAGGGATAGTGGACTCTCCCTCCTAATATAAGTCACAATGTAGTAAGTAGTCAGAGAGAAAATACGAGTCAGCGACCTGGCAAGTTTACTCTGCGTTACTACGTGATAATACAAATTCCCATCAGTACATCAAACCTAAGAGACTGACATTTGTACTTACATACAACGCACAATCTTCTATGTTGTACTCCACAACAGATGCATAAAAGGCATAAAATAGGGTTTTTGTCAAAGTCCTTTCCCAAACAAATCAGCTCATTTAAATTTTATTGATTGGTTTGAAAAATTGAATGAAACATAGTTTGTAAATCACGACAAAAATGTAAGAGATGACTTCAACATTACTAAATCCGGTGAGAATTTCAACAGGGATTTTTCAACATTTCTAGTCTATATAAAAGTATCGATCTGATCAGGCTATTTAACAACATGACCCAACTTCTCAGGTTAATTAAAGAAATTATTAAACTGCAAAGTAGAGTTTTTGTCAAAGTATTTTTCCAAATCAGCTTATTCAAATTTTATTGATTGGTTTGAAAAATTCAACGAAACATAGTTTGTAAATCCTGACAAAAAAATGTTAACTTCAAAAACACTAAATACTGTTAGGATTTGTAAAACAAATTCTCCAAAAAAATGGTGGTAGTAGGGAGTCAACCTAAAAAAAAAAAAAAATTGTGTGTGCAGATGAGCAGCATTGATTATTTTTTCTCCACTGCAAGATTTGTCCTAAAGCCTTCTGTGACTGCTTTCCTCTGTAATGTCTTACCAACAAAATGGTGTCTTTCATCTCTACATCTTTTATCTGCTATTTTCCGTCCACATTTACTATTCATTAGGTATCAAAGAATCATTTTATCATATCAACTTGCTGCGTATCCCACCCACCTCTATTTTTGTCATTTAACCCCAGCTACATCTACTCGTGCTTTGTCATCGGATCCATGTTGACCTCTTTCTGTCTCAGAGCCAAATATCTATCACTTCTCTTGACATTGATCTTTGTACATTTTTGAGTTTGTTTTCAAGTTATGCTGATAATCTCTGTATTTTCTGGTGAGTTATCCATTATAGTGAAGTGTATGTGTGCTGAAACAGATTAGTTTGATTTGGCCTTGTTACTAAGATAGTCCACTATAAGAGGGGTCAGTCAGTTAAGTGCCATATCTCACAGTAGGTGGCCATTGCTTTCTGCAGCAGACTGGTGGCCAGCCAAGGCTATAGAATCTAATCTGTTCTGTTATTTGACTCATAGCTAGAGGGGGGAGATAGATTATATTACATTATTATCTTAAGTATAATTAGTGGGGGATCAGTTTATTACTTCATAACAATAGAAAAACGATCCCCTACTTTATTCCCAGTAGAAGTTTTAATTATGTTTCCGACTATTATATTCAGTCAGTCAGTTGAGTGCCATACGTGATAGACACTTGGGCGATCATGTCTTGAAAGAGACATGACTGACTGAGCAGATTATCCCGCATTAGGTGGCCATTGCTTTCTGCAGTAGACTGGCTGCTGGCCAAGGCTATAAAATCCAATCTGTTCTGTTATTTAACCCATAACTGGAGGGAAGAGAGGGATTAATACCTTTCCCAAGGGTATTTGTGCATAAGTGAATGCGAGTAATTCAACAACTGGAATTCAAACTCAGCTCCTTGATCAAATTATATATAGAAACAACAATTTTATATATGTATAAATCAACTAGCAGTATTAACCCGGCGTTGCTGGAGTGTAATGAAAGCTTTAAAACTAATCTATGGTCCTGGAGCTCAGACTCTTTGGACGTTGGCATGAAAGACTAAAAAGCAATAGCTGTTTCCAGGTAAAGCAAAACCGTAGAATGAAAGAAAAATGAATGGATGTAAGTCAAATTTTGATTTCCTGGTATCAATATCAAATAAGTTTTTTTCATTGTTAATTTTATTTATATATATATATATATAATCAATTTTCTGCACTATTGTAAGAACTGCAACCTTGAAACTTCTGAATATCGTTTCTTCTCTTTTTGTCTATAAGTGTATCAAATTTGATTAAAATCGGACCACTCCTTCTATAACCCGATTTTTTCGATTATCGATTTTCATCGGGGTACCTCGACACAAAACCTAGCTAAGAACACTCGCAGATGCTTATAGTACAAATGTGTAAATTTTCAAGAAAATCGATTCAACCATTTCGGAGTCTATAGGTAACGGACACACACAGAGACAAAGTTCCATTTATAAATAAGTTTAGATAAGGGTTTTACAAATAAAAGTAATATCATTTGGTTGGTACAAAGTCGTTAAAATGTTTGTAGTAGTCCTTACAAGAGTGACTTGATGTGTACGTATGTGTGAGCGTTTGTTGGGTAGGAGTGCTTTTGAATTATTCACTCAGTCTTAAATGGTTCCGTGTGGTTATCAAGTAGATAGGTGAACGATGAAGAATAAGGAGGTGAGAGAGAGACAATAATAATATGATCACTTGACGTTTGTCAAGGGTACATGTTAATTGCTCATATTTTTCTCACTGCAACTGTCTCTTCTGTCTTTATTTTGTTTTCTGGGGCTCCAAACAGGTCACGTTGAAATTCACTCCCAGATGTAATTCTGGGCTTTCCATTGGACAACAAACAAACTTCGCAAAAAGGGTCCGTAAAAGGAATTTTTTTTTTAATAGATGTTTTCTAGTTTTCTATTGGCCAAAAAACATTTTGCATCAAGGTGTGAATTTTCGCGAGTTTTGTGTGTGCTAAGCAAAGTTTGTAAATTTGACAGATTTGAATTTTAAATTTGGAACTTGTTTTGTTCACTACAATTTCACACCCGTGTTTCATAGCCAACAATATGTATTTTTTACACAAAACAAGTGTGTTGATGTGCAATGGATGGATGTGTGTTGTGGTGCAGTGGATCTTGGCTCGGAACAAGAAAGTTCAAATTCCAGTTGAATTTACTTATGCAAAACTACTCCTGGGAAAGGTATTAGTCCATCTGTTAGCAGCACAGACTGGGTTCTATAGCCTTGGTTGGCAACCAGTCCTTTTCTTATATATATATATATATATATATATAATCATATCACTCCAAGCAACGCATTATACTGCCATTGTTCTTCAGGGTTACATAGGAGAAAAGTTATGAGAAGGACTGACAGAATACAGGGGGTGTCAGGAAGCGGGTAGGAGAGGGATGAGAATACTGCAGAAATGAGATGAGAGAGAGGATGCAAGGTAGTGAGATAGGAAATTACTATTGACCTTACATTTGAATTCTTGGAGATTGTAGCTGTCGGGGAAGCAAGTAAATGGAAGGGAATTCCACAGGCGGGAAGTGCGAGAAAAGAAGCTGCTGGAGTAGAATTTGCATTTACATCTTATTGGTTTCACAGTAAAAGGGTGGGACCTAGTTGCTAACCTTGTGGCTCGAGTAAATTCGTATATAGGGGTCACCAGTAAGCTAAGTTCATCAGAGCAGAAGCTATGAAAGCATTTGAAGAGACACAGGGAAGCCACACTGTGCCGGTGAGAAAGTGACTGTATCCGAGCTGCCAAGTCAGGATCACATTGCAGATTCTCCATTGAATTTTGTCAAGGAGTCCTAGGTGGATAGCAGAAGCACCCGACCAGATATGGCAGCAGTTCATGTCTCTTTTTGAGACATGATCATCCAAGCGTGTTTTCTCTATAGCACTTAACTGACTGACACAAAACTTGCACACGGATTGCAAGAAATTAGCCACAGACAGCAATTCTTGGAATTAATTACTGAGTATAAACTAGTGATATACTTAGCAGAGTGTTATGAACCAGTTTAAGGTCTGAAAAGAACACCACCACAAGGGTAGAAATATATATATATATATATATATATATATATTAACAAGAAATAACAATACAAGATGTGGAAGGTGTTAGTATTACTGTCAGTCTGGTTTGGAGTGAACTACTACCAACTTGACTCTCTCTCTTGAGAGGCGTAGTGTTAGGAAGAGTTCATTCTGGAGTTAGAGGTAAGGACCCACGACACAGAGCTTAGTATAGTTGTGACACTTTGAGAATTAAACACATTAATCAGTCATAATTGATCTAGCAAGACAAGCTTGTTAACCATTACACCACATTCAAGTACCCAAAAATGATTTTCTAAGCATAGCTTAGATGTGGCACTAGGCTGAAAGTGTGGAACCACCAATGAGAATCGAACACACTACGAAACCATATTTGCTCGAATGAGACAAGCTTTGCAAACCATTTTGCCATGCTAAAGTGCCCAAATTACTGAGTATGTGGCTAAAATCACCATTGGCTTCAACCATATCCTCCAGACAACTTCAAAATCTCCTGAAACCCTACCAAACTGTTAGTTGGTGAATGCTGCCATAATCCTTGCCTTCAATTTATCTTTGTTCGTCTCTCACTCAACTGCACCCCACAAATAATAATCAAGGGGGTTGCAGGCTGGGGAGTTAGGTGGCCAGACGTAAGGGGTGATGTGGTCACAGAAATTGTCTGACAGCCATGACTGGGTTGTCCTGTTTGTGTAGCATGGTGCAGAATTCTGTTGCTAGATAGTCTTCCAGCAACCATCCACTTGACCCAGGGAAGCACTACCTCTGCAAGGCACTTGATGTAGGTCTCTGTGTTGAATCTGAGGCCCTTACCAACAAATCCAGGAGTTCTTTTTTTATGAGTATGATCAGAGTGAGTTTTCTGAGCTGCCATATCTTCATCATCACCATTAGACTCCTCCAGCTCTTTTTGAATCCTTTACACTGTCCTCAGATTGACACCCAAACACACTGAAATGTTTGTAGTGAAACTTCTGGCACAAATGCCAAGCAGTACAGCATGCTGTTTCCAAATTTCTGGCAGAGTAAACTGCTTCATGGTGCTCTTCTTTTTACAGATGGTGCCCAACTGACCCTACTATACTGTACAGTTGACAAATCAAAAACAATGTGCATGCATGAAATTAAAGATATAAAGTGGCGACAATTTACCCATCGCACCCTGCATTTTCTGAAAGGACTGTTTGCACTTTAAGCATATTGGTACGGTGCTTTTCATTAGGTCTATCTTTATTAAATGCTTTGCATGTAACTGTTACATGCTTTATTTTGCTTCTGTGAATGAACATAAGAGGGATAATAAGGCAACAAACATTACATGGAACTACAAAAGGTAGGAAGTTGTGGAGAGCCATGATCTCCTTCAACCTGGAGTGAAAACAGTGAATAACATGCCTAATAGGGAGTGAGAGGAACAGTTAAAAATAACTAACAAATCTACCATTCACCCGTGCATACTGCTGCTATATCTGGTTGGGTGCTCCTGTCACCCACCCAGGGGTCCTTGACAAAATCCAACAGAGAATCTTTAATGTGATTGATCCTGTTACGAGTATGCATTTATATATAAAAAAAAACGCGTCTATTGAACAGTTGAAGAAGCTCATCCCTTGTTTCCTGTTTAGGATGCGGTTTCCGGTTTTCTCTTTTCCAATCTTTTCACTCTTTTTTTTTATTTTTTCAATTGGAGTAGACAGATTAAACTATCGCCCGGATCACACTCCACCCACGTCTATTGAACAGGTAAAGAGGCTCATCCCTTTCCTGGTTAGGATGTGGTTTCCGGCTTTCTCTTTTCCAATCTTTTTTACTCTTACATAGTCCCCTGCGCATCAGTGGCGTTATCACCTTGCTTGGGGTGAGATGATTAAAAAAAAAATATCTAAAAAGTTATAGTAAGGAATTCTATTGAGTCCTCCTTGTTATTACAGAAAAGTTAATTCATGAAGTAGTTGTAAAAATAGAGAAATTAAGAATAGAAGATTTTAGAAGATGCCAGAAGGTAAAATCAAGAGAATTCTAAATGTTCTAGAAATATGCAAATTAGGTGTTAGCCCCTATAAAAATAGGTGTTGGAAAGAAGAAAAAAAAACTTGATAATCGAAAAAAAATCGTGTTATAGAAGGAGTGGTCCGATTTTAATCAAATTTGATACACTCATAGACAAAGACATTCAGAAGTTTCAAAGTTGCAGTTCTTACAATAATGCAGAAAATTGATAATATATATATATATATATATATATATATATATATATAAAAAAGGCAAGATGTTTGTGCGTGTGTCTGTTTATCTGCCTGTATGTCTATTTTTTTCAGTCCTTTTATTTTAGTTTTTGCTTTGCGTTTGGCTCTAAGTAGGTATAATTGTAGTTCCTAGTCTCAACCATGATACCATTTACTCAGAGGACTTATCTAGCCTTCAAAATTCAGTTTACGATGAAAAAACTTATTTGATATCGATACCAGGAAATCAAAATTTGACTTACATCCATTCATTTTTCTTTCAGTCTACGGTTTCGCTTTAACTGGAAACAACTATTGCCTTTTAGTCTTTCGTGCCAATGTCCAAAGAGTCTGAGCTCAAGGACCATGAATTAGTTTTAAAGCTTTCATTACACCCGGGCAACGCCGGGAGCTATGTTGCTAGTTATAAATATGAATGCAGGTCAATATTTAAAGAAGTAAGTACAAATGCAAAAATTTAAAATTGATAAGGTTTACCATTTCACTGACGAAGATAAACATATGAGAGCATTATCACCTCCTCTATCTTCCCTTTCATTCTTTCGAACTTATTTACTTTTTTATTCTTTTTGTTAAAACCAAACAGCACCTTTGATATTTTTTCTTCTATCTATCTTTGTAATTAAACAGGAATGGTCCATCATTTATCTAAGGTAATGGATGAGCAAGAAACAAGCATAATAAGATGCTAGTTTCCTAAACTGAAACTTCTTGGAAATTTGTCTTGAACTCAGTTTTACTGTTTCCTAACTACATTGGTAAATTCTCTAAATAGAGACAATCTCAAAGCTTTTGAAAGGTTGAACTTACATAAATATGGAGATTATAAAATGAAAATTCGCAATTTTATATAAACTGTTGGATGTATATTGTGGTACAATGGATATCGGCTCAAAACAAGAAATCGGGAAGCCAAGTTCGAATTCCAGTTTAATTACTTGTATTTACTTACGCACAAATACCCTTGAGAAAGGTATTAATCATCTCTTCCCCCTAGTTATGGGTTAAATAATAGGACAGATTGGGTTCTATAGCCTTGGTTGACAACCAGTCTACCACAGAAAGTTATAGCAACCTGCTGCAGGATAATCTTCTGCCCAGCCAGTCATGTCGCTTTCAAAATATGATCGCCCAAGCATGTATCACGTATGGCACTTAACTGACTGACTGAATATAATAGTTGGAAAAATAATTAAAACTTCTATTGGGTATAAAGTGGGGGATCGGTTTTCTATTGTTATGGAGTAATAAACTGATCCCTCAATAATTATACTTAATATAATAATGTAATATAATCTATCTCTTCTCCTTCTAGTTATTGGTTAAATAATAGGACAGATTGGGTTCTATAGCCTTGGCTGGCAACCAGCCTACCACAGAAAGTAATGGCAACCTACTGTGGGATAATCTTCTGCCCAGGCAGTCATGTCTCTTTCAAGATATGATTGCCCAAAGTGGGTATCACGTATGGCATTTAACTGACTGACTGATATAAACTCTTATTGAATAAATCACTTAATGATTCATTCATTAGTTGCTTCCTCTTGGATATGACAAGAAACTACATCCAGCAGCAAGGCCTCTAATCACAAGGAGTTTTGGAACCGTCTCTTAACTGCTGTTGTACTCAGAGGTGGTAGCACCTGTTAGGGTCCCAGCTATGAACAAATAGTGAACCCCAAAATAAAAATGAACAATATACGAGGGTCATTCAATAAATAAAGTGAATTTTTCAGTATAAAGTCTTCTAATACAGATAGAAGCTCACTTTTTCTTTAATTTTTTTCCTTTACTTTGTGACACGATAACTAGGCATATATGTATTTTATTATAATAGATTAAAATAGAAAATAGATTAGAATAGAAAATAGTTTAAAAACATATTTAACAAAAGTGAAAAAGAAGAGGAAAAAAATAAATAAATAAACGCTTTTTCTTTTATGAGGAAAATTGTGGAAGAGACAAGAGTATCCAATTACTGTTTTAAATCCTACCACTCTTCAGGTAAATATTTGACTCAGTGATTTAATGTGATAAAGAGATAAA
Source organism: Ascarosepion bandense (assembly GCA_037127315.1). Classification (NCBI taxonomy): domain Eukaryota; kingdom Metazoa; phylum Mollusca; class Cephalopoda; order Sepiida; family Sepiidae; genus Ascarosepion; species Ascarosepion bandense. The sequence continues at coordinate 5,693,438 of JBBBDQ010000490.1, read as the reverse complement.
GTTCAGGAAAGTTCAGGGGGTGGGTTTTCGAATGACCAGGTCAAAGACTGTCTTTTACTGTATCTTGACCACACATTAAGAATTTTCCGGCGGAATCTTTATTAAGATAAAAAAAGATAACTGAAATTTCAGACTTACAGTCGCCAATGTTTATCACTGGTGGTCTAAAGCATTTCCGGATTTCCGGATTCATTTTAAATAAATAGAAGTTAGTGAGTTTTCAAAGGGAGTTCAGCCGGGCGCGTGCTTGAAGTAAGAATCTCTGTTCGTCTTGTTTCGGTCAGTTCGGATTTGTTGATCTCCATTAATTAGAGTTAGAGCTGAACGTCACATCACCTGCCCCCAACCTAACTCTAAACGAAATAAAGCATCGTTTCAACTCATTCAAGTTGCGGAAGTTCGTTCTTTATATCTTGTACTCCCAGCTTGAGGCTCCGACATTTTCAACAAACTCCCGGCAAACATCACAGCGTGGAGAACGGCCGCCGGAGAAATTGTTAGGACCGTCCATTGGGGTGTTACACTTCTTTTTCAAAAAGGATTTAATTTTTTTGCAGATTGAAAAAAAACTTTGAGAGTTTTGGAAATTAACAAAGATGGCCAACCAAGAAGCATGCTCCAGGACTGAACAGAGGTCAGTTATCAAGTTTTTGGTTGCTGAAGGGTGCAAACCAGTTGAAATTCATAAGAGAATGTCAGCTGTGTATGGTGCCACATATTTCAGCCAAAAAAATGTCTACAAGTGGGCTAAATTGTTTAAAGATGGACGGAGCAGTGTTGAGGATGAAGACAGGCCTGGGAGGCCTACAGAAGTGAGGTCTCCTGATGAAATTGAATCAGTCAATGACCACATTCAGTCTGACAAAAGGGTGACAGTGGATGACATTGCAAGGACTTTGAGCCTATCTGTTGAACAAACGCAGGGGTCATCAGTCACATGTAGTCGTCTTGTATCAAGACAATGCAAAGCCTCACACAGCAGCCCAAATGGTGCAGACCATCAACAAGCTGGGCTGGGAACTGCTCTCATATCTCCCTTACAGCCCAGACCTTGCCCCTTCAGATTTTCACTTGTTTGGTCCCTTGAAAGTGTTCACGAGAGGCACGAAGTTTGAAAGCGACGATGAAGTCAAAAGTGCTGTGAGCGATTGGCTGAGACATCAATCCAAAGATTTTTACGCTGAGGGAATACAGAAGCTTGTGCAAAGATGGGAAAAGTGTGTGACACTGCTGGGAGACTATGTTGAAAAAAAAAAAAAAGTAAGCTTCTATCTGTGTTAGAAGTCCTTATACCAAAAAATTCACTTTATTTATTGAATGACCCTTAGATTTTTATGTGACACTGGTGTATGAAGGGGTTAATTTTAAAATGTGAGCAGAAAAGCCTCCAAAAAGGATTAATCCTAATATGAGGTAAAAGCAGAGAGAGAGAGAAAATGGAAGACCTTTTTCCCTGGTGATGGGGAGTGAAAAGAGGCCGCTATGTTTCCTCTTCCTCACGAAATGAAATGATGTACCAAGATTTTATTTTTTATATTTATCAAGAATTATGGCACGGAGTGAGAAATAATTTTGTGTTGTCTTTTAGAATTTGTGAAAACAAATATCATTGATAAGGAAAGAGATAAGGCAGATTTGTATTTTTGCTGGAGGGAGATAAAGTCCAGGAATGGATAAATAATTTTGTCTCAATCCCCAGACGTATCATTGGGGGAGAGGAGAGAGAGCTGGACAGGGCTTATATTTTTGGCTAACAAAAACAAAATTGGGCAATTTTAATGCAGCTTATATGAGAACAGACCCTTAAAGATTGAATGTACAACAAGATGAAAGTTATGAAAACAAGTCCTGTCCTTGACGGGTGAGAGAAATGATCTGGTTCATTTTTTTGTTGGACAGAGATAATTCTAGATGAAAATGAATTGGAAAATTTCAATGAAGAATGGATGTGCATTGTAGTGCAGTGGATATCGACTTGGCAGGACAAATTAGGGAGCAGAGTTTGAATTCCTGTTCACTTTCTTGCATTCACTTATGCACAAATACCCTTGGGAAAGGTATTAATCCCTCTCTTCCCTCCAGTTATGGGTTAAATAATAGGACAGATTGGGTTCTGTAGCCTTGGCTGGCAACCAGTCTACCACAGAAAGCAATGGCAACCTACTGCGGGATAATCTTCTGCCCAGTCAGTCATGTCTCTTTCGAGACATGATCGCCCAAAGCGTGTATCACGTATGGCATTTAACTGACTGACTGAATATAATAGTTGGAAACATGATTGAGACTTATAATGGGCATAAAGTGGGTGATCGTTTTTCTATCGTTATGAAGTAATAAACTGATCCCCCACTAATTACTACTTAATAATATAATACATCTCTTCCACCTCTAGCTATGAGTCAAATAAAAGAACAGATTGGGTTCTATAGCCTTGGTTGGCAACCAGTCTACTGAAGAAAGCAATGACAACCTACGGCAGGATAATCTTCTGCCCAGTCAGTCATGTCTCTTTTGAGACTTGATCGCCCAAAGCGTGTATCACATATAGCACTTAACTGACTGAAATGGAGAATGAACTCTTCTTAAGGGTCAAATATCTAAGACAGAAGCTATGAAAACAAGTTATGTTTAAGGAGAGACAGAGTGATCTGGTTTATATTCTTGCTGGATAGTGATTAAGTCCAGGAATCAAGAGAATTTAAATTAATGACTAGAATAAAATTCCACCCTTTTACCCACGCACTTTAAAAATTAGATTCGTCACAAAGACAGTTGTGCCTGCCCTGGTTTAAGTTTCAGTTTTGTTTAATGGCATATCAACCTGTGTGGGTTATTTAATGCCAAAAAGCAGGGTTTTAAGGGGGTTTTTTTAAAGTTTGGTTATAGTGAGAAGTTTGATTTAGTTAGATTTTAATGAAAATTTTTTGTTTTATTCTTTTTTATTTTTAGAAAACTGGAAATGTTTTCTAGTTTTGTATTCAAAAATGTTTTGCTGAAAATAATTTTTTTTTCCTTCAAAAATGTATATTTTTCTATAAAAGTTTATTTTAACGTATATTTTCCATAAAAGTCTATTTTAATACTTTCATAGTGTTTTGACCCCAGTTTGTGGGGGGATTAACTATTTGCCCATAGCTGGGACCCTAACAGGTGCTACAACTCAATGTCAGAGTGGACCTGGAAAAAATAGCAATTAAAAGGTGATTCCATGCTCCTTACAACTTCCCAATCAGAGGCCTTGCTGCCAGATGCAGTTTACCATCATACCCAGGACCAAATAATTCTGAGTGAAGGAGTAAACATATGAGAAGAAAAATATGGGAGAGTGATTAATCAGATTGAAGATGAATAGAAAAATGTCCAGTTTAAAAATATTAATTTAAACCCATAAAATACTTACAGGCAGGGTCATGAAAATATTTGAACTCAAATTAAAGTAAGATTATGTATTAATGACACTCATGGCCCAACTCCATAACCCAAAGGAAGTTGGCATGACATGAATAATGAGATTCCCAAAAGTCTGCAGGATTTTCAATAACTTCAGGGTTTGTTTTGTTAGCAGCCTATCCAGCATATTCACGTTGATTTCAATGTAAATTTTGGAAACTGAAAAATCCAGGCCAAAATTGAAAAGCATTTAGTGAAGCCATCTGTGTTATAAAACAGGAGGTTCTTTGTTTGAGAAACTAATTAATCATATTTATTTCCAAACTGAAGTCTGTATGAATGGATTATGCATGCACAGAAATCAGATTTGAGTTGAGTTAGAGTTACCCAGAAATCTTCAGAGGTGTGCCTCAAAGCCCCACCCTTCATTGTGCATTAGGGAAAATCTGCAGTAAAATTTATTCATTGCTAAGACATTAGCACTCCCACATTTTTTTTTTTTTAATCATCTCACCCGCAAGCAAGGCATTCTACTGCCACTGTTGTGCAGGGGCTTACATAGGAGAAAGTGATGAGAAAGAGCGGTTAGTTATAGGAAATGTCAGGAGGAGCGTAATAGACAGATGAGGATACCAAGGATGGGGGTGGAGTAGATGAAAAATGAGCTTGAGAGAATGGATGCAAGTTAGTGTGATAGATGTCTATTGACCTTACATTTAAATTCCTGGAGATTGTAGCTGTCAAGGAAGCAAGTATATGGAAGAGAATTCCACAGGCGGTAAGTGAAAGGAAAAAAAGCTGTTAGAGTAGAAAGAAATTGCAGTTACATTTTATCTGTTTCACTGTAAAAGAGTGGGACCTAGTTGCTAACCTAGTAGCTTGTGTAAATTCATACATGGGGGCACCAGTGATCTGAGTTCATTGGAGCAGAAGCTGTGAAAGTATTTATAGAAGAGGCACAAGGAAAGCCACATCACGCCAGTGAGAAAGCGACAGCAGCCGAGCTTCCAAATCGGTATCAATCAAATTACAGATTCTCCATTGTATTTTGTCAAGAGCCCCAAGGTGAATAGCAGGGGCACCCGACCAGATGTGGCAGCGGTATTCAATACACAGGCGGATGGTAGATTTATATATGTGCAGGATGGACTCAGACAGGAAAAACTTCCTGGCCCTGGACAGTGAACCAACCTTCTTAGCAGCGGATTTCATTTAACAAACATCTCTCAGTACATCAAGAGTAAAACAGAAGTGATTGGGAGGAAGCAGCCACATTTGTATGATTTTTACAATTCAACTTTAACTAAATAGGTGATAATTTTTCAAAAGCATTATTTCTTCTGTTGGCATGTACCAGTTTCCATAAGATAAACTGCTGCTCAAGAAATCGATTGTCATCTCACCCAAATCAACAAAGCCTCAGTTTGATGAAAGTGGATAAAGGCTTCTGCTGCATATTCATTTCAGGCAGGTACACACCTAGAGCTCAAATTCTGGTGGGCAAGACACCCCTGCAAAATTGATTGTACTTAAGTATGCCACATCCACCAAGCGAAGTCCCATCCTGGTATGATATTGAAACCTAGACAGGTGGGCTGTACATGGTGACCAGCAAAAGTAAGATCACAGCCATGGGTTGGGTTATAGTTTCAAGAATTTACTATGAATGGTTTCGAAGAGGGAAAGTAGATTGGTTATATAGTGGGTGATCCGTTATAGTGAAGTGTATTTGTATGCTGAAAACAGATTAACTTGCTTTGGCCTTGTTAGTAGATAGCCCACTATAAGAGGGGTATAAAACAAGAAAATCAAATTGTGTATAGAAACAAAATTTATATATATATATCAATTAAAGTTTTGTACAAATAAAAATGATGTCTTTTGTTTGGTACAAAGGTCGTTAAAATGTTCAAGTAGGTACCTCCACTCATTTTAGTTTTAATTGAAAGCTAAATGTTTCAATTTACTATTTCCAGTAAGCAAAATACTCTGTGTATTTCAAACAGAAATTATATTGATTGGAATATAAAATTTTGATATTTTTTAATTTTTCAGTTTTTCAACCATTTTTGAGCGATCAATACATTTGCAAACAAGGGTTCATTCTCGGTTTTTAAAATCTTGCAACAGTAAAATTTACTTCTGTGACACTTTATTTTTGGAAAATTAGCAAATTTAATGTTAAATTAATCTGATTTATGCAACTATTATTTATTTATAGCATGAAATTTAGAATAAAACTATTTCTTAAACACAGTGTTGCTCTTTTGACCTTTTCCTCATATGTGAAATGTGATGACTGTTCAACAAATAAGTGTATGGAAAACGGAGTTGACAAACTTGTCCACCCCCCCCCACTTACAGGGTTGAGAGAAAAACAAAAAAAAACAAAAAAACAAAAAACTAGTATTACATTTTCCATTGTAAAATCTTTCACTCCACGCGGAAAATAAAAAGATTTTTACCCAAATTTCGAACGTGTTAGAAAAGATTAAAAAATGTTAGTAAAATAATTAAATACCTCTTAAAAAAAAATTCCTCCTAAAAAAAACATTTTGATGGAAAAAGTTTGTTTTTAAGTTTGGGACCTTTTTTCTTTATACCATGCGGTTTTTTCAGCGATTTAGTGGAGGTCAGTCAGTTAAGTGCCATTCATGATACACGCTTTGGGTGACCATGTCTCAAAAGAGACATGACTAACTGGGCAGGAGATTATCCTGCAATAGGTTGTCATTGCTTTCTGCAGTAGACTGGTTGTCAGCCGAGGCTATAGAACCCAATCTGTCTGATTATTTGACTCATAGCTAGAGGGGAAGAAATGTATTATATTACTAAGTAGTAATTAGTGGGGGATCAGTTTATTACTTCATAACAATATAAAACTGATCCCCCACTTTATGCCCAGTAGAAACCATTATCATATTTTCAACTATTATATTCAGTCAGTCAGTTAACTGCCATACTTGATACACGCTCAGGTGATCATGTCTCAAAAGAGACATGACTGACTGGGCAGAAGATTATCCCACAATAGGTTAACATTGCTTTCTGCAGTAGACTGGTTGCTAGCCAAGGCTATAGAACCCAATCTGTCCTATCATTTAACCCATAACTGGAGGGAAGAAACCGATTAATACCTTTCCCAAGGGTATTTGTGCGCAAGTGAATGCAAGTAATTCAACTGGAATTTGAACTTGGCACCCTGGAGTCGATATCCACTGCACCACAAAAGAAACAAGAACGTTATGTGAAAAGACTAAGAGGGAAAAGTGCTGAACTGCTACGTAATTATTTAATATCAATCTTTCCTTATGGCAGAGAATGAACAATTTCTTCACAAATGAAGATAAGACTTGAGACAACAGAAATATGGTTCTACAGAAGGATGCTGAGAATAGCAAGAACTCATGAGCAACAAAGAAATTTTAAAGGAAAATGGAACAAAAAGTACATTGAATTAAAAAAGAAACAGCTGAAATTTCTTGACATGTAAAGAGGAAAGTAGGCTTGGAGAGTTTTTCACTCACAGGACATAGGCTTGAAGAGTTTGTCACTCACAGGACATATTGAAGGCAGGAGGAACAAACAGCGAGTAACCGATCTAATGGCGAAAAAGAAGGGAGGGATATAAGACAAACATTGCTTAAGAGAAAAAAAGGATCAAAAGTTGTGGAGAGCTATGATCGCCGACATCTTGAAGGTATGCGGTACATAAAAAAAAAATAATAAAGATTTAGCATGCAATGCAATATAATCAAAGTGGATGATTATTTAATAAATATATTTTGAATATTGATCCAAATAATGTAGTTTTGAGCAGGAGGATGATGGAGGGGAGTATAAAGTTTTAAAGTAAGTAGTGAGTGTCCATTGTTATCGGCCATTGTCAAAGATTTATAAAGGCCACTCGGAACAAAAAGTAGAAATGTTAACAAATAAAATCTTATCAGAAAAAAACCGGCCTTTATTTTCTTTTTCTTTAACCATCCCCATCTCATTTTTTTTTTTTTTTAACAGTCCCTATTTCTTTCTTTCGCTGCCACTCTTTATTTTCTTATTGAGGGTCAGCAATGCGGTACACCACAAGACTAACAGTAGCTACTTCTTAACTAAACTACAAAAAAGATCGGCTAGGGTTTGTAAGAGGTAGGGGTTAGGTATTAAAAAAAAAGCTAAAAAAAAAAAGAATGGAGGTTAGGTGCTGGAAGTAAGGACAAGGGCAAGGGGTAACTTACCTCTCAACTCCATTCCTTCCTTGAGCTCTTAAGGCACAATATGGAGGGCTGGGCTAAGCTAAGCTAATGAAAACCTATGTATGAGTGAAGAGAGTTGTGTGTGTGTATATATATATATATATATATATATATATATAGAGAGAGAGAGAGAGAGAGATATATATATATATATATATATATACACACACACACACACACACACACGTGTTCCTTCACACCAAACCATCTTTCTTTGAGAAGGATGCTAGTGAACAACAAGGCAATCACAATCGGCTCCAATTTTTTTTTGTCCACCCCACCACCAATGTGTTCAGTTATTCCTTTTTTTTTTTTTGTGGTGGGGGAGTAACTATTTTGCTAATGCTAACTTCAACTCTTCTTTCAACTTTCATGGGGATGAAAAAAAGCACTAACAAATTAAATATTTTGTATGTGCCGTGTCTCTTCAGTATGTGGGCGATCATGGCTCTCCACAATTTCCATTTTTTTTTTTTTTTTTTTTAGCCTTTATTAAAGTTCGTATTTTTGCTTTATCTCCTAATCCCTGTTTTGCCAATCAATCTCACAAGCTCGTTGGGTAGGCTGTGCTGCCTTTGGCGGACCTGAAGGATACTACCACGACCTTTAAATTTGTTTTTCTTTTTTTTTTTTTTACTGTTTTCAGCGCAGTCTTATTGGTTATTACATATTTTATCAAAAAAAAAAAAAAAAATTGAAAAAAATTTCAATCTTTAAACAATTTTAGTGGGGTGTCTCAGTTACTCATACAACGTTATAGTAAATCGATCCTCCATTTTGGAATCACTTGCGTTAGGGTCACTTTGTTTTGGTTTTTTTGGGACGAGTTGTTGCTTTTGTTTTTGTCTTTTTCAAGTTTTCTTTAGTTCTTACAATGGCATCTTCCTCGGAAACTCCAAGAATGACTTATTTCACAAAGGATTCAGTTGTTGAATATGCTCAAGCAAAAAAGTTAATTGCACAGAATCGATTTACTATAAGGTTATATGAAAAACTGAGCGCCCAACCACCATCACCAAAATTGTTTAAATGTTGAAATTTTTACTAATTTTTTTTGTCAATTGAAAACTTTAGGGTTTAGTTGATAACATTGCACTGAAAAAAGTAAAAAAAATTGATTACCATCATCTGTAAATTGGTTGATTATGTCGTACTGGCAAGTGGTTCCAAAACGGAGGATCAATTTACTATAATGTTGCATGAAAAACTGAGCCCCCACTAAAATTGTTTAAATACTGAAATTTTTCCAAATTTTTTTTGTCAGTCAGAAAGTTTAGGATGTAATCGATAAGATTACACTGAAAATAGCAAAAAAAAAAAAAAAAAAAAATTAAAAGGTGGTGGTAGTCTTCTTCAGGGGTCCGGCCTGCCTTTTCCTGTACTTCTAGCCTTCAATCATCTTCTCAAAGATGGAGAGACTTGAAGCAACAGAAATGTGGTTCTACAGAAAGATGTTGAGGATACCATGGACCGAACATGAGAGCAACAAGGTTTTGGAGAGAATGCAAATGAAAAGGGAATTTATACTCGGCATCAGAAAAAGACAACTGGGGTTTTGGGGACACGTAATGAGGAAGGAGAGCTTGAAAAACCTAAGACACACAGGACGGATGGAGGGAAAGAGAGACAGGGAAAAGCAGCCCGAGACCTACTTAATGGGCTTGAGCAGGTGGATGGTGGAGCAAAGTTTGGGAAAGATACCAAGAAGTAATATATTAAGTGTGACAAGAGATACAAGTGGATATCCATGATTGCCTACATAATGAAAAGACAAGGCCTATAAAGAAAGGGAATACCCAAACTGAGTCAAAACATGAAAATATAAAAATAAATAAATTTTCAAAGTAAAAAAGAAAAATTTAAATTACCAGCAAAACATTTTCAAAGTAAAAAATATTACCAGCAAAACATTTTCAAAGTAAAAAAAAAAAAAAAAAAAATTTAATTACCAGCAATACATTTTTTGGAAAAAAGCTCACAAGAAAATAAAATTTTGCCATTAAAGGACCCATAAGGGTGTTGATATAATAGGACAGATTGGGTTTTATTGCCTTGGCTGACAACCAGTCTACCACAGAAAGCAATAGCAAACTACTGAGGAATAATCTTCTGCCCAGTCAGTCATGTCTCATTCTAGATATGGCACTTAACTGACTGAATTTCAATGACAGCTCAATTAAGTTTGGTTCATTTTGCATTAATGCCCTTGGGAAAGGCATGAATTCATCTTCCTTTAGCCATGGGTTAAAAAGCAAGAGACACCACTGCTGCTGCTATGGGTGCTCTTATAACTGAAATGGGTGATAGGATTTTGTTGCCTGCAGAAAATCTTGGCAAAACATCACCATTTTTGCTGGCAAAAAGAACACGCCCCCCCCACCGCTATTATTGTACTACCTCCCCTCCCTCGGGAACATTTATTTACAAAATTATAAAAATATATGAACCAACTGCAATGTGATATTTATTATTTACTTTTTATAAAGAAATAAATGTGAAAAGATGCTTTTTATTTTTTTAAGTCACAAAATTGTCAAAATCTGTAAACGACCTGCAATGCAATATTCATTATTTACCATTTTATAAATGACTATGAAAACAAGATTTTTTTTTATTCATAATTTTATGAAAATATCGATGAATTATGAAACAATTTTTTTTCTAAATTAATAAATAATAAACTTTGTATTGTATTGGCCCACATTTTTAGAATTTTGTAAATATTACTCTTAAATAAAAGTCTCATGAGTAAATAGTATTTAATATTTTTGTTGTAAATTCTCAAAGAAAAATGTATAAATTCACCCTCATCAAAACTCTGTAATTCAAAAATGTTTAATGAATTGCACCAAAAATAGAATGAATAGACCAGCAGAAAGTCCCAACTAAAAAGCAAGGATCAACTCTTTTACTTGAAACAAATGTTTTTTAAATAATAAATCAAAAAATAAGTGAACCATCACTGTACAGACAAATTATACAACATTTTTAAATTGTCTTGTTTAGATTAGATTTTACAAGTACAATGTCAGTTTTCATGAAGGTTTAAGATATAAATCCTGTTTACTGTAGGTTGGATGCTTGGAGGAGTAATGGATGTGTAGGGTAGTAGAGAGTTGGTTAAGGTTTCTTTGATTCAGGCCTCCCTACAGCTTACAAGTTTTATGCTGAATTATCATCAGAAGGTTGGTAGTCAGTTGGAATGTGTGGATTAGTGTAAGAGTGGATTAGTGTAGAAGAGTGGATTAGTGTAGAAGAGTGGATTAGTGTAGAAGAGTGGAATAATAATAAAAAAATACATTTTGAATGTTAAAATAGAAATTTATTAAAAGGAAAGAATAACAAGAATTCCTAGGAATTAATATTCAATGAGAAATTTATTGTTAAAATAAATAAGGAGAAAGAGAAAGAGGACAAGGTTTGACCTGACCTTATCTCCTGGGTCATTTGAAGTTGGTTACATTTTAATTCTTTCCTCTCAGGCTCCCATCTGTTCCCCTTGACTGACTCAGAGGTCATTTATATAGTCTTTTTGAATTTAGCACAGATCACTAAGTCCTCAAGTCTTGTAAGTCTCTCCCCTTGATCAAAAATCATTTTAACACCTGGGTTCAACTTTTTTTTTTAAAGCACATGGTCAATCCTTTTTCTTTTTGTGAAAACCCAGGATTTCACACTTCATTGTGAATTTTTGTAAAAGTGAAGAGGAAGGTAGATTTTAATTTCTGATCCACTACAGATGACAGCTTAGCTTGAAAAATTAGAAAGTTCTCTCCTCATCTATGGGTAAATAATAGCAGAGACTGAGTTCTACAGCCTTAGATAGCAACCAATCTAGGAGAAGGACAACCCTGAATTCAAAACCTCCAACTATGGGTTAAATAGTTTCACCTACCCACAACTGGCCAAGAATGTTAAGTATGGCTGCACCTCTGAGAACATAATCAAAAAGGGGTTCTTCCAACAGGAGTGAGAAGGATTTGGGCTTCTAGGCTAAGTCAGAGATTGTTCTATACTCCTAGTAAGGACATTCACGGAGCACTAGTAAATATGGTGAACACTAATAATGACACAGGTAATAATGCTATAGGTGAAAAACAGACTCAAATTAAAACAGTTTAAACACCAGTATTTATTTAATTTTAAGCTATTTAAAGTTAAATTTCTCAACAGAGGAGAGTTTTTATCTGTTTACTAGCAGTATAGCCCAGTGTTGCTCGGGTGTAATGAAAGCTTTAAAACTAATGGTCTTGGAGCTCAGACTCTTTGGATGTTGGCACAAAAGACTAAAAAGCAATAGTTGTTTCCAGTGAAAGCAAAACCGTAGACTGAAAGAAAAATGAATGGATGTAAGTCAAATTTTCATTTCCTGGTATCGATATTAAATAAGTTTTTTCATCGTAAACTGAATTTTGAAGGCTAAATAAGTCCTCTGAGTAAATGGTATCATGGCTGAGACTAAGAACTACAATTATATCTAACCCAAACCCAAAGCAAAAACAAAAGGGCTAAAAAAAAAAAAAAAAAAAAATACAGACATATGGGCAGACAAACACACACACACACAAACATCTTGACTTATATTATAGATTCTCTGCACTACTGTAAGAACTGCTGCCTTGAAACTTCTGAATATCGTTTCTTATGTCTTTGTCTATGGGTTTATCAAATTTTATTAAAATCAGACCACTCCTTCTATAACCCATTTTTTTGATTTTCATGGGGGGAGGGTACCTGGACACAAAACCTGGCTAAGAACACTCGCAGACGCTTATAGTACAACTGTGTAAATTTTCCAGAAAATAGGTTTGGCCATTTGGAGTCTATAGGTATCGGGGACACACACAGACACACAAAGTTCCATTTATAAATAAGTTTAGATAGATATTATTTTAAATCAGTTAGGTGCCATACATGATACACGCCTGGGCGATCATTTCTCGAAAGGGACATGGCTGATTGGACAGAAGATTTTCTTGCAGTAGTTTTCCATTACTTTTTGCCTACCATGTGTATAGAATCGAATCTGTCCTGCTATTTAACCCATAGCTGGAGGGAGAAGCGACAGATTCATACCTTTGTGTATAAATGAATGCAATGAATTGAACTGGAATTCGAACTCGGCTCTCTGATTTCAGTTCTGAGCTGATATCTATTGCACCACAATGCACAGCCTCAATACTTTAATATTCAGTTTTTAAAAATTTTCTTTTATTTTTTTTAGTTTAACTTTTTAAAATTTTCTTTTATTTGAATAAATGAATAGTAACTTTTTTCATAAATTTGTATTCAACATTCTTTGTTGAATTCAAAATTTATGGTTTTATTTTATAACATTTAAACATATATTCTTTAAAAATTTTGTCGAAAGTTCTATATTTGCATTTGTCTCTAGGTGTGCAGTTGCTTCAAAAGGTGGAGAAAGACTTCCCTAGTGGGTGCTTTCTTGCAGACTACAATCTTAACTTCCAGAGTCAACTTTATATCCTACATATCCTTGTAATATACTTCTTAGCACATCCTTCTGACTCTATAATAATAATTTCAATCAGTAACTCTCTCTACTTTGAGGATTTCACATGAAAAAATTTCCCCACTGTTCACCTGTATAACAAATAGTAAAAAGCATACCAAAATTGGTTGACAAAAGTTTGTCACTGATTCCTAAACTGACTTTAGTATGTAGTAAAAATACCAAAAGAAGGTACCAAATAATGACGACTATTGCTACTATTACAGAGGAAACAAAAGCAAACTGGACCTTTAAGAATTTATTAGTTTATGGGAAAGGTGTTGCAAAAAGGGAAATAAATTGTGTGTTGGTAAGAAGCAACCACAAGAAGCTATTCCAAACTGGCAAACCAAATTCACAAGTCTTGTCTTAATCTCCAAAACGCTATTTTCACGCGAACGACAGCTCGAATACTAACAGCCACACACCCTCAAATGAGCATACCATGTTTTATGCACTCGACCTGGCTACCACTCAGCCAATGAGCGCTCAGCATAGTATATATAAATGGCTACAAGCAACACCAATTCTGTTTACCACAAAGTGCTGTTCAATTCTCTATCCCACTAACGCTTGCCAATTTGCCGTCGCCACACTCCCTTACAAAGCATACGCCCGACTCTGGCTCTTTTGGGCCGCTGAGGCAAGCCACCGCTACAGAAGGTTACTTTTATGGTTATGAGTGTTGTAAATGTTGACACAAACTTAAACAATTTTTGTTCATCATTTTAAAAATTAAAAATTGTTATAATGGAACATCCTATCACCCCAGACAGTTAATTCTCCGAAGAGATTAAGAAGTATCAAAGTAAGGAAGTACAAGATGATTAGACTTCTGCTCCCATTCTGTCTTGACTTATTATTTTATGAACTCTCTGTTACTTGTACTTTTCCGTACAATAAATTGTTATTTGTTTACCCCTTACGTGTTGCGTAAATCTTTCCACTTGGAATTTACCTTGTTCTTTATATCATTCCCACAATACAACAAAAATAATATTTTATTATTTTGTCTGAAGAACTATTTGAATGTCAATGACCCTTCTCAAAACTATAGAAAATACCAAATATTTGTTGTTTGCAGGGATATTTATATCTTATCTAGAAATGTGACCCATTTACCCCAAATAAGCCTCCTGTTTTTTTTTTGTACAAGGTCTTTGTATATCTCCTTAAAACATTTTTTTTCATGTAGCATATGTTGAAATACATTTTAATATTTAAAGTTTTATGCCACCGAATAAAATTTCTAATTGCCCACCATTTGTATTTGAAGTTTTTCCCATCTGGATGAGCTTAGATCACTGGTGCCGCCTAAGCACGAATTTACACGAGATACTAGATTAGCAACTAGGTCCCACCCTTTTACAGTTAAACAAATAAGATGTAACCGTAAATTCTACTCCAACAGCTTCTTTTCTCGCGCTTCCCACCTGTGGAACTCCCTTCCACAAGTCTGCTTTCCCCGACAGCTACAATCTCCAGGTGTTTAAATGTAGGGTCAATAGACACCTCCTATCACACTAACTCCCAATCATTCTCAGAACACTCATCTACCCAACCCTCATTCTCTGTATCCTTACCCGCCTATCACCCACCCTCTGACATTTCCTATATTTAATCATCCTTTCTACACTCTATGTAGTCCCCTGCGCAGTAGTGGCAGTGACATGCCTTGCTCGGGGTGAAACGCTAAACCCCCCCCCCCAATCCTGCACATATACAAATCTACCATCTGCCCGTGCATTGAATATTGCTTCCACCTAGGTGTCCTTGACAAAATCTAACAGAGAATCTGTAATGTGATCGATTCCAACTTGGCAACTAGGATAGTCACTTTCTCACCAACACAGTGTGGCTTCCCTGTGTCTCTTCTACAAATACTTTCAAGGCTTCTGCTCCGATGAACTTAACTCACTGGTACCCACTATATATGAATTTCCTTGAGCCACAAGATTAGTAACTAGGTCCCACTCTTTTACTGTGAAATCAATAAAATGTAAACGAAAATTCTACTCCAGCAGCTTCTTTTCTCGCACTTCTCACCTGTGAAATTCCCTTCTGCTTACTTGCTTACCCGACAACTACAATCTTTCAGAATTCAAATGTAAAGTCAATAGTCATCTCTTGTCTCACTAACTTGCATCCTCTCTCTCATGCTCTTTTCTCCATCCACCCCACTCTCATCAGTATTCTCTTCCTTCTCATACCCTCTTTCTGACACACCCTGTAACCTGTCACTCTTATAATATTCCTCCTATGCAACGCCCTGCACAACAGTGGCAGTAAAATGCCTTACTTAGGGCCACACAATTATAAAAAAAGAGAAAAAGTTGTTCATCACTCATTCAACAGTTGAAATTGGAATATTCCCCTGTTTTGGAAATCCTGCTCTAGAGTAATCCCCCATTTTATTGGTGTAAAATAAACTGCTATTCTCTGAATGGTGTAAAATCTATAAAGCCTAGGTATTTATTACAATTGAACATTATTACAATGGGTAATGGTGGACGATGCAGCAAATAAATGCTGACTATTTAGTAATGTTCTAGTCCCACAAGAGCCAGAAAATGTTGCCGCTGAAAAATCGGCATCATGAGAGCATATCCCATGGTTGATTTCCTTTGTCGTCATCCTGTGGCCTCGGCCAAGATAGAACTCACTTCACTCCTCCAGTATTCCCTGTGCATTTGGAACCCTGGTGCAGTTTATAGCAAAATTCATAATCTTGTCAAATAGCTGAATACTTGATGCTTCGCCAGGGCTACCAAGGGTGTTTTTATTGTGACACCAACACTGGATGGGTTGCCTCCAGGCCCCATCCTGTCATTTAACCCATAACTGGAGAGAAGTGACAAATTAATACCTTTCCCAAGGGTACCAGTGCTTAAGTGAATGCAACTGGAATTCAATCTCGGCTCACCGATTTCTCTTCCCAAGCCGACATCCACTGCACCACAACGCACATCCGTCACTGAATGCTTACAGTGCCTGGTATTCCCAAGCAGTCACTCATCTAAGTACTGACCAGGCTCACGTTGCTTAACTTCAGTGACTGAAGGAGAACCGGTGTATTCAACGTGATATACCATAAGCATTTCCTTAATTATAGCATAAGGAGCCCATCTGAAACAATATGACTTCCAGGTTGAATAGATCACACAATTGCCTGGACCTTCAACTGAGAAACATTTTCCACAAACCCAGCTTGATATCACTGAATACCAATGGCAATATTTAAGATTAAAAAAAAGGGCGGACATGTACGACATTACCCCCACCTGTAAATTTATTATTTTCTTTTACTTTTTTTCAGTGCAATATCATTGATTAAACCCTAAACTTTCCAATTATCAAAAAAAATTTGGAAAAAATTCATTATTTAAGGTTTTTAGGTGGTGTTCAGTTTCTCATACAACCTTATAGTAAATCTATCCTCCATTTTGGAAACACTTGCATTGGGTTCGCTTTGATGTCACTGAGACCATGTATAGAGAAGCTTACAATTTGAAGATCGAAAAACCCATGGAAAATTTTTAATTATCCTTACTTGATATTAATGAAAAATAAGTTATTGAAAACATTGAAAAAAAAAAAAATAGTTTTGGACAGAGTTTCTTTAAAATAATTCTGGTTGTCAAAAAATTTGGAAACAAAAATATGACATGTAAAACATTAAAAAAAAAAATACTTTTTTGACATGAAATCTTTTAAATAATTCCTGTTCTAAAACTCTGAATAAAAACATATTTCCGGAACATTTTTTTTTTCATTCATTTCCTACTAGTTTTTGAAAAAAAAAAAAGGAAAAGGGCAACAACTCGAAGCATTTCCAAAATGGAGGATCGATTTACTATAACGTTGTATGAGAAACTGAACACCCACTAAAAATCTTTAAATATTGAATTTTTCCAATATTTTTTTTGAAAATCGGAAACTTTATGTACTAATCGATAAGAATGCACTGAAAAAAGTTAAAAAAAGACATGATAATCAACAAATTTACAGGTAGTGGTAATGTAGTACAGGTTCGTTGGAAAAAGATTTTTATTATAGGCCATTTAAGCGAAGCAGAACCTTGACATTATTTTAGACTGCTTATGTGAAGGATTATCCTCTCTAGTTTACATTTTAAATATAGACCACAAACTATCACTACCCTCTTACTATTTCTATGGCAAATGTTCAAAATGAACCCTACCCCACTCGTCCAGACCTTTATAGCTGGTACCTCCACTTTTTCATGATAATTCACAACACTTAACTTTTGAAATGAATTTCAATAAATGTAAAAACTTTTTTGAAGCTTTCATTCAAAGCTAAAGAATTAAATTTAGTATTTCCATTAAGCAAAATACTTTGTAGTGTATTTTTCAAACAGAAATTGATTGGAATCAATTTTTTAAATAATTTTCTAAAATAGCAGATTAACACCCTTTTTAGCTGTCTTTCATCACAACATAATTTCTTAATTAAAAAATCTTCTAGAAATAAAATACTTTCTAAAACTTTGAAGAATATTAGCTGAATTTAAAGTATAATTAATCTAATTTGAAACAAGAATTTACTTTAAGTTGTAGCAGAAGTATGGATTTTAACAAACAGTAGTAATAATTTATGTAACTTAGCATTTAACAAGCACTTGCCAAACACTGATAAGCTATTTACATGTTTATTGATGTCTATGTACACCTTATCTGATAAAATATAATTTAAGAAAATGATGAATTTGTTTTTATATAATTTTTAAGTACTCAGTAATCTTACAAATGTGGGAAATATGCTTTGTAATCTGATTTTAGGAATGTTGACTTTAAATATACTATAATCATTGATCTTATTTTTAGATAATGTTGTGTACAGTCATCCATACTTTCAAAATGAGCACATTTTATACACATTTTTTTTTTTTTTTAATCATCTCACCCCAAGCAAGGCATTCCACTGCCACTATTGCGCATGGGGCTACATAGGGGAAGGTAAAGAGAAGGAGTGGTTAGACATAGGGAATGTCAGGAGGAAGGTGACAGATGAGTAAGGATACTGAGGATGAGGGTTGGGCAGATGGAAAGAGTGTTTGATAGAATGGGAGCAGGTTAGTGTGTTCGGAGGTGTCTATTGACCTTACATGGAAAAATCTTTTTAATTATTTGAAAAATCTAAGAGTATGATAATCCTTATTAATCTTTTCAATTTTTGCTGAATACAAACTTCACTTAATAACCCAACGCAGACATCATTTTGAAGAATTTTTAAAAGATCTTTGAAAGTATAAATTATTATAATTTAAAAAATAGAAAATAAAAACAATTCTTGTAAAAATTCATTATGCATTACAAATTTTTTTCTTCAAGCAATAATGTCCTTAATATATATTATTGATGAAAGCAATTAAAAGCTTATCTAATTAAATGATTAGATAGTTTTATTATACTACTAGCAGTATAGCCCAGGTGTAATGAAAGCTTTAAAACTAATTCATGGTCCTGGAGCTCAGACTCTTTGGACATTGGCACGAAAGACTAAAAAGCAATAGTTGTTTCCATTTAAAGCGAAACCGTAGACTGAAAGAAAAACGAATGGATGCAAGTCAAATTTTCATTTCCTGGTATCAATATCAAATAAGTTTTTTTCGTCGTAAACTGAATTTTGAAGGCTAAATAAGTCCTCTGAGTAAATGGTATCATGGCTGAGACTAAGAACTACAATTATACCTACTTAGAGCCAAACCCGAAGCAAAAACTAAAATAAAAGGGCTGAAAAAATACAGATATACAGGCAGATAAACAGACGCACACACAAACATCTTGCCTTTTATATATATATATATATAATCAATTTTCTGCACTATTTTAAGAAATGTAACCTTGAAATTTCTGAATATCATTTCTTATGTCTTTGTCTATGAGTGTATCAAATTTGTTTAAAATCGGACCACTCCTTCTATAACCCGATATTTTCGATTATCGATATTTATCAGGGGTACCTCGACACAAAACCTAGCTAAGAACACTCGCAGACTCTTATAGTACAACTGTAAATTTTTAAGAAAGTCGGTTCAGCCGTTTCGTAGTCTATAGGTAACGGACACACACAGATAAAGTTCTATTTATAAATAAGTTTAGATTTAGAGTCAGAGCAGATTTGTGGGAAAGTTACAACTGTTTAAAATAAAAAATAAAAAAATATGGATTTTCATTCTCCAAAGAGTTCTGTGTTTAACTACAAAGTTTGCAGACAGAATTCAATTTCTAGAAATTTCATGAAATTAAGTTGGGTTGGTAACAGATGTCAAAAAACAAAAAAAATAAATTACCAGGATTTTTATAAAAATAATAATTTCATAAACACATTTATTTGTGAATAAGTCCTGAAAGTTTCATTAAAGTTTGACAATTATTTAATTTTTGCAAGAATTTCCAAATGAATGTTTTTCACCGAAAACAAAGACACTAAAATTCCTATAATAAACTCCAATTCCTTGTCAATGTAAGAAAAAAAGGAGGATTTTTAACTGAAATTTCAAATGTGTTAGAAAGAATTATAATTAAAATATACTTTGTTATTAAAAGGAAAGACCTAACATTTTGACGATAAAACTTTTCATTAATTAAATTTGAGGACTTTTTCATCACGCTATGCTGTTTTTCAGAGAAAAAGTAGAGGTATAAAGTAGTATAGCTTGGACTCTTCACAAAGTCGAATCTTTCACATTTCCTCCATACTCCAGTTGAAAGAAAGAAATTCCACTAAGACAACTTTTTCTACCGAAAACTACTATTTTGTGGAACAAACTCCCACATGTAGGCTTTCGTGAACATGACAAACTTAACCTCTTCAAGGTCAATCAAACATATATCGTTTTTATTCTTATAATCTTCACTTCCTTAGCTTCTCTTACATGGATATTACATACTCATTCAGTAACTTTCTACCATGAGTGACTCTTGAGCCTTGTAGTGTACAGAAAGATGCCTGTTTGATGATTGACATTTCCTCCTGGTGCCAATAAGTGGTGTTCAGATCCAGCAGAACCCAAGACAAAGGATATCAAATGCAAATTGTAAGGTTAAGTGAGTTAATAGATTCTCGTCTACTCTTTCTATCCCACTTCTAGTGGCCTTGTGGCAGTCTAAACCGAGCCTAGTAAATCATCTCTACTTCGTTCGAGAGACAGACACATAGCCAAAATTTATATAGATTTTTCATTGGTGCCTGTGATTTTGGGTCTCAGCTAAAATAATGCACAGAGAACCGACAATAAAAATATTTTTTTAAATGTCAACACAAGAAAGCCAGCCAGAATGGTGTATTGTCGCCAAGTTTTCAGTTGTATGTAAATAGGGCTTCTTTTTTTCTCCCTTTTTTGGGGTAGAAGGAGGGTTTTGTGATGGTGACCATGGAAGGAGACAGAACAACGAACCAAGTGTTCTCTGTTACCCCCACGTTTTCAGCATTGGAGAAAAGCAAAACAAAAAATACATACACACACATATATATATATATATATATATATATCACCTGCTACTGTTGCCACTTATGCCACTTACCTAACCATCCTGACTTGGCCCACTCCCTAAAAAACTTGAGCCAGGGTGCTTGCATACGAACTTTAGATTTTTATTATTATTAACAAGAATAATGGGTACAAAAATGTTGTGGGTAATTTCTTTTTGTTTTGGTTTTCTTTTGCCAAATCTCATATTGCAAACAGCCTTTCATGAGCAAAAAAGAAAGGTCATGATTTGTCTGAGGCTAGAGCAAATAAACAAGAAACACAAAAATCAATAGCAAACAGCATATGCGCTGTAACACCAGTCACATACTCAATACAAAACTGTTACACAGATCATGTAACGTAGGTATGTACAATAAATCACTGCTCATTTTCGATACCTGAATTTAAATTTAAATTTTAAAAAAATTTTTTTCTTGAAGCTTTAATTTTAGCTTTAATTAAAAGCCAAGAGATTAAATTTACTAATTACAGTAAGCAAAATACCCTGGTTTAGTTCAAACCGAAATTATATTGCTCGGAATCAAAAATTTAACTGCTGAAAAATTTTTTTTTAAATATACTGCCATTATTGATTGATCAACACATTACGTAAACAGTAGCCACATTTCTGTTTTAAAAATCTTGCAAAAAAAAAAAAAAAAAAAAAAAAAATATATATATATATATATATATATATATATATACCTCCTTGACATGTTATTTAAGTCAATTTTTAAAATTGATACTTACCTTTATCTGATTTTAAACAAATAGTAATTGCTACTGCCTGGAAATTTATGATATAAACTTTTCTTTAACTATGGTAGCCCTCTTTATTTGCGTTATCTTAGGTGATAAATGATTTAACGTCACACACGCACAGATCCAAATCAAACCTTCTGTGTTTGTCTAAAGATAAAGCTTGCAGATATAGTTTGAGTTTTGTTTAATGGCATATCAACACCTCTGTGGGTTATTTAATGTCAAGAAGGTGATGTTTTAAGGTATTTTTTAATGTTCAGTTATAGTGAGAACAATTGATTTAGTCAGATTTTAATGAAAAGTTTTTGTTTTTATTCTTTTTTATTTTAGAAAACTGAAAATGTCTTCTAGTTTTGTATTCAAAATGTTTTGCTGAGAATAATTTTCCTTTCAAAAATGTTTATTTTTCTATAAAAGTGTATTTTTATTCTTTCATAGTGTTTTGACCCTAGTCTGGGGGTTAACTATTAGCCCATAGCTGGGACCCTAACAGGTGCTACCACTCAGGGTCAGGGTGGACCTGGGAACAACAGCAATTAAGAGTTGGTTCCATGCTCCTCACAACCTCCCAATCAGAGGCCTTGCTGCCGAATGCAGTTTACTGTCATGTCAGGACCACTTGCAGATATAGTATAACAACTTGAGGTTCTTTAAAATGCTAGAAACGCGGATCAACAAACAAGTTCAGCATTAGATTTTTTCTTTAAATATTTTATGTATAGTAAGAAGAAAAAAAAAAATGAGAGAAAAATGTAATTTTTCCATAGGTGCCTCCACAGAATTGTGATACCAAAAATTTAGAAAACAGAAACATTAAGGTGTGAAAAAAAAAAAAAAAAAAAAAAAAAAAAGAAGAGTAATCAGGAAGACAGTAAATAACAATTGACATTGCATTTAAACTTTTGAAGATCAAAGTTGGCTGGAAAGTATGGAGTTGGAAGAGAGTTCCACAAGCACAAACTATTATTAAGGAGTAAGATCAATAAAAGAGTAATCAAAAAGACAGTAGATAATGATTGACATTGAATTTAAACTTTTGAAGATTAAAGCTTGCTGGAAAGCATGGAGCTGGATGAGAGTTTCACAAGCAAGAAGCGTGAGAATAGACACTGCAAGCATAGAACTCATGGTTATATCTAGCCAACTCAACTGTAAATCAATGAGACCTCAGTGCCAGTCTAGTACTGCACTTAAATCCTAACAGTTCTAGGTACTATACCAAAGAGTGCATCCAAACAATTAGCATGAATGAAAGTATTTACAGAAAAGTACAGGAAGGTAATGTTATGGCAATGAGTGAAAGTGACTTAAGCCAAGATGCCAGACCAGAACCAATAATATTGCTGATTCTTGGTATTTTACCAAGGAGCTCTAGATACATAGCAGGAGCACCAGACCATATGTGGCAGCAATATTTTAAGCATGGCTGAATTGTAGACGTGTACATATGTAAGTATAGATTCTGGAGAGAAAAATTGTCTTGCACGACACAGTGAACCAACTTTCTTAGCGGCAGACCCAGTAACAGATTCACTATTATCTTTTCACTTTGTGTCAGAGAACGTTAGCCTGAGAAGGTGCAACAAGTCGCTCTCCTGAAGTATAGCGTCAACCATGCTGATGGAAGGCAGAAAGAAGTCTCTTATATGGTTAATAAAGAGCAGTTCAGTTTTAACCCAGGGTGGTAGTACCTTTTTGGGTCCCAGCTGGAAACACAGGCTTGCAAAGTTACATGTGTAGGATTGGAGTTGTTGAGGAAAAAATAATTTGTCTAAAACTCTGTCAAGAGAGGATTGGTCAGGTCCAGTACAAATATGGCCGAATTACTCTATTTTTGGCTTGATCTGGCTCTTGCAAAAATAGAACATGGTAGGAAGAGTTAGGTACTTTCTTGAGTGCTATAATGAGCCTCTTTATCAGTGGATTGTACTTATGAGTTCCACTAGATCTGCAGTGAATTCAGCCTCCGAGGACGCTCAGAGCAAGAAACCACATATTACTCAGCCGTGAGATATCATTTACTGAGCTTGTTTATTGTATAACCATGAAATTCACAATTACATTTTTTTGCAGGGCTTGCAAAGATCATATTCATTTTGGTTTGTCAGCCTCCAATAAACAAAATTTGGCAACCTGTGACCTTTAACCTTTCCAAATCCTAAAAAAAAGCAGTTGGTGGTGATCTTGAAAGAGCACTTTGCAGACAGTTTTGAAAAGTGGTAAAAAACACGGAAATAAGTGAGTGAGATTCCAAAATAAGTATTTTGAAAAGAACTAAGAAGTTTTTGCCCTAGGTAGGCTTAATATTTTTTTTATTCTTAATGTTAAATGGCTGCATTCTTTTCGGTCAGATCTCATGTACTTAGTGCAGGAATTGACTGAAATATTTCTTTCTATCTTTAAAAAGTGTGTAGTCGGGTCAGACAAGTTCCTTGTATCAGTAAAAAATATTCTAAGAGTGCAAATTAAAATCTAGTCACCACTTGAAAACATTAAGAAAGATATCACTATCAGGTTTAAAATTAGCTTCATATGAAGAAAGGCTTTTTTTTTTCTTGAGAGACACTAGTTCTATTCTCTAGTAAGAATTAACAATATATCAAGGCCACAAGAAAGTGGGATATCTTCTAGATTTATGAGGAGTTTTCAGCCAAACCAACAAAGGCCGAAATCTTTGCAGCACCACCTCATTAATAAAAAAAAAGAAAAAAATTTCACAAAACATGTCTGGTGATAAGTAATTTATTGATTCATTTTCTACAACTTATCAACTCTTCAGAGGTTATTTAAAGTCAGAATTTTCTTTGTTCTTTTTTAGATTAATGATTTTAGCAATACAAGTTATACTAATTAACCCATAGCTGGGGAGAGAAGAGGTGGATTCATACTTTTTTCAACATTATTTGTGCATAAGTGAATATATCACAACTAGACACAACTAGAATTGGAACTCTGTTCTCTGATTAACAATTCTGAGCCATTATTCATAACACCACTTGCATATCCAAGCTATTCCCATCTAAGTACTGACCAGGCTCAATGTTGCTCAACTTTGGTGATCATACAAGAACTGGTGTTTCAATGTGAGGTGGATGTAACTTCAGGATAATTAATTTTTTTTTTTTTAATCATTTCACCCCAAGCAAGGCGGTACCACCACTGATGCTCAGGGGGCTACATAAAAGCGTTAAAATTTTAGGCAGGAGGAGAGTGAAAACAAAGATGAACCAGCTACAGGGAGTGAAAGAAAAAGAACAAGATACACGGGGTGATGTAGAAAGAGTGAAGAGAAAGACGAACCAACTACAGGGGGTGAAAGAGAAAGGGCAAGAGAAGGATATGAACACAGGAGTGAAGACAGTTACGAAGGTAGAGAGAAAGGAAAAGAACAAGATATATGGGGTGATGTGAAAAGGGCTGGAGTTAAGTGGATAAGAGATGGGAATTGACTTTGCATTTAAATTCCTGGAGGTTGTAGACATCAGGAAAGCAAATTGCTGGAGTAGAATTGTCACCTGCATTACAATGATGTTCACCCTGTAGAAGGCTCAAGGGCTACTCAAGGTAGTGGTTTACAAAGTAAGTGGCACAATTAATGAGTTTATCACCCGGTTCACACTCCACCCACGTCTATTGAACAGGTTAAGAGGCTCATCCCTTGTTCCCTGTTTAGGATGTGGTTTCCAGTTTTCTCTTTTCCAATCTTTTCACTATAACGTAGCCCCCTGCACATCAGTGGCGTTACCGCATTGCTCGGGGTGATATGATTAAAAAAAAAAAAAAAATGTGGGGAAGATAGCAGTTGACTCTAGTGTTGAACAGCTTAAGATTGTCTTGAATCTTGGGAAACTGCTGCTCAAGTAGAACTTACCCCACTAACAAAATACAAAGGGAATGAGGGTAGTTCGCTACAATGTGCGTAGCATGGTGGGTCGTAGCCATGAAGGTCAGAACTAGTGGAACTAAAGAATGTAGTTCATCTGAACACTTTCAATGGAAATAATGAGAGAGAGAGAGGGGCTAGCAATGTTTGATCTCTGGAAAAGGGGTTGCATGGAAAAAAATAATTCATCACCCACAAAAATGCAAAGAAACTTTTGGACTCTATCGAGAATTGAATGTTGGCAGCTCCTTGTGCATATATAGCGACAAAACGCTATTTTTTATCTGATCTGGTTCTTGTAAAGGTAAAGAATAGCAAAAAAAAAAAAAACAGATATTTAGTGGAGCAGTACACAGAAATTACCCTTTTCCCGGTATCTTTAGTGATGGATCGTATGTAGGAGCCTCCCATGACGTCTGAGTTGGGTTTAAGTCTCAATAAGCATTTAAGACACAAGGCCATCCCTAGGAGAGCATCTATTTATCCTTATAAGTAAAAATTCAGTGTCCACAAATGGATGATGCAACATCACTTGTCTGGTTTTCAACTATAACCAGCCAATTTTTTACCCACTGAACTGTTAAAACTAGGTCAGAGGGGAGATCAACAGTCAGGCTCTAGCTATGTCAAGTTCAAGATAGATAGATAGATAGATAGATAGATAGATAGATAGATAGATACTCTCCAATATCCCCTTAGTAATTCCAGTGGAATTCCTTGCTTTCACTTATATGCAAGTACCCTTGGGAAATGTATTAATACACCTCTTCCCCCCCCAGTTAGGGGTTAAATAACAGGACAGATTGGGTCCTATAGCCTTGGCTGGCATCCAGTCTACCGCAGAAAGCAATGGCAACCTACTGCGGGATAATCTTCTGCCTAGTCAGTCATGTCTTTTTCGAGACATGATCACCCAAAGTGTGTATCACTTATGGCACTTAACTGACTGACACCAGAAAAAAAATATCACAAACCTGATCCACAAGCACAGTTGTCAAAATGTTGTGATAAAAACAAGAAAAATGAAGATCTTAGTCTCATCATGTAAACTGAAGGGGGAAACTTCTTTTTTTTTAGTATTATGTTTCTGGAAAAAATAAAAATGAAGAAATAGTGAAAATTCTTATTTAAAATAACAATCCCAATATCTGAGATTGAACAACTTATTGAGTTTTCACTCTCACTCTGGTCTTTGCAAAGTGACGTCCAATAGTGAAATAAATAATAACAAACAAACAAAAAAAAAAAAAAAAAAAAAAAAAAAAATCAAAAGAGGAATGTCACTTACCGTACAATGTTACGATGCTCAAAACATTCCATTCGTCTGAGAGCTGCAATTTCTCTGATTGCATTCATCGGCACACCCTCTCCAGACAAAGGCAGAGGGATTTGTTTCATTGCTACTAGTTGTCCACTGATGCGATGCCGGGCTTTATACACAGTTCCATAGGCCCCACGGCCAATCTCAGACAATTGATCAAATTCACCTGATGCAAATGATTCCTGCCTGCCACTCATTCTAAAGCTCCATTTTGTAGTCATGGTCAGATATTATAAATTATAGTCTATTAAAGACTTGGAGTCAAAAAAAAAATTAAAACATCACAGTTACCTGTAAAAAAAATAAATAAATAAATAAATTGCAATTACCTGTAAAAAAATTAAATTAAATTAAAACATCGCAGTTACCTGTACAAAATTTTAAAAAATTAAAACAAAAAAATAAATAAAATAAAAACATCGCAGTTACCTGTACAAAATTTTTAAGAAAAATTAAACATCACATTTACCTATAAAAAAATAAATAAAATTAAAACATCACAGTTACCTGTAAAAAATTAAAAAAAAATTAAAACATTTTTTAGACATAAAAAAATGATGCTGATTAATGGTTAATTTTATAATGTTGATTAATGTTTAATGTTAACAATTTTATTTGCTTATTTTTCCTCCAAGTTTGTCTACACTCCCCCATCTTTTGAACAGGAGTAGAGGTTTATCCCTTATTTCTGCTTTAAGATTGGGTTTCTGGTTTGTTCTATAGTGTTCTTTTGTTCTCTTTCAATCTCAGTAACCACTTGCATGTCAGTGGCATTATCACCTTGCTTGCGTTTAATTGAACTTTTTTTAAAAATTAATTTATAACTTTAACATTAATCTTTAAGAACACATACTTAAAATAAGAATCAGTTGAAATTTCTGGAATACATGAGGAAAGAAGGCTTGCAGAGTTTGACACTCACTGGACATATTGGAGCCAAGAGGGACAGAGGGGAAAGAGCAAATAACCTAACAAGCTTGTCTAAATAGACTGCAGAACAGGGAATGGGAGGGTTAGTAAGACGACAGACATTGCTTAGAGCTACAAAGGAAGACGTGGAAAGACATGACCTGACAGGATAAAGTACATAATCTTGCTTGATTATCGTACAATGCACACATGAAATTTTTCATTCATCAGTTTCCATTTTTTTAAATAACAATAAAAACTGAAGGTTTTTATTAATATTACTTTGAAATGTGCGTTGTGGTGCAGTGGATATTGACTTGGAACAACAAATCAGGGTGCCGAGTTCGAATTCCAGTTGAATTCCTTGCATTCACTTACAAAGAAATATCCTTGGGAAAGGTATTAATCCGTCCCTTCCCTCCAGTTATGAGTTAAATAATAGAACAGATTGGGTTTCTACCGCACAAAGTAATGGCAACCTACTGCGGAATAATCTTCTGCCTAGTCAGTCATGTCTCTTTCAAGACGATCGCCCAAGTGTGTATCACGTATGGCACTTAACTGACTGACCCACCAATAAATGAAACAGCAAAAATGTTGTAGCAACAACACATAAAATAGCCCAAACCACTCTTGGAATGATAATGACATATCTCAATATCACAGAAAATAATTTTCATTACTAATAAATCATAAATGGTATTATATAAAAGTTCAAGTATTCAAGATGGCAGTGAATGTATTAACATCTCAAACATGATGTACATTTTCTTCATACGTATAATTTGAGAAAGCTTCAAAACTTTCTGGATTTAAACACATTATATGTATATTTGTTGTGGTGCAGTGGATATCAGCCCTGAACAAGAAATTGAAGAAATGAGTTTGAATTCCAGTTGAATTCCATTGCCTTCACTTAGATACAAATATCTCTAGGAAAGGTATTAATCTGTCTCTTCTCTCTGGCCGGGATAATGTAAGTACTGTAAATACTACCTCATCTCAGAAATATAGACAAATATTTCTCATTTATTTGTTTGAACATTATTTTTAATGGATATTCATATTTAAGTAAATTCTGCATTTTTATTTATTAAACAGTATTTATTTCTTCCATCTACCAGCCTGAAAATTTGAGAAATCTTGTTAGAGAAATATAAGTCTCCAAGATCTGATGTGCCTTGACCTCTCAGCCACAAAGAACTGCCTATAGCAGAAATACCTCCTGCATGATGGTAAGACATTAGCAGTGCCGTGCTTAGCAACAACGCGCATCACCCTCAGCAGAATGCACCTTGCAGCCCCTCTGCCTGCAAAATGCAACTTGCACCCCCATGAACATATTGAACCCACAATAAATGGTACTTTAAACAAAATAACATACTCTCAGAATGCAGATATTCCGTGATAACGAAAAAACCAGAAGAAATCGCAGAATTGGTGTTTTGAAGCTGTATACATTACGAACATTTTCACATAAATTAAATACACACACACACACACGTATATATAGGATGTGCGTTGCAGTGCAGTAGATATCAACTTGGAACGAGTTAGAATTCTAGTAGAATTCCTTGCATTCACTTACGCACAAATACTCTTGGCAAAGGTATTAGACCATCTCTTCCCTCCAGTTAGGGGTTAAATAACAAGACAGATTGGATTCTGTAGCCTTGGCTGGCAACCAGTCTACTGCAGAAAGTAATGGCAGCCTACTGAGGGGTAATCTTCTACCCAGTTATTCATGTCTCTTTCGAGACATGATCACCCAAGCATGTATCACGTATGGTACTTAACTGACTGATTATATATATATATATATAACACTCTCTACACAAAAAAGAAATTATATTAGATAAAAAAAAAATCTCTTCAAAAATATATATACACACACACACACACACACACACACATATCGGAAGGATCCAGTATTATTGGATAAAGGGTGCAAACTTTTCCTATTTTCTTAAGATGTGTGTTGTGGTGCAATGGATATCGACTCGCAACGAGAAATTGGAAAGCCAAGTTTGAATTCCAGTTGAATTCCTTGCATTCACTTACGCACAAATACCCTTGGGAAAGATATTCATCTCTTCCCTCCAGTTATGGATTAAATAATAGGACAGATTGGGTTCTATAGCCTTGGCTGGCAACCAGTCTACCACAGAAAGCAATGGCAACCTACTGCGGGATAATCTTCTGCCCAGTCAGTCATGTCTCTTTCGAGACATGATCACCCAAAGCGTGTATCAGGTATGGCATGTAACTGACTGACTGCTTCAGAGGGTAGGGTCATTGATGGAAGAGTGGTTTATCCAAATGTTTAACACTCCACTTTCCTTCTCTATCAAAAATCTTGACATGCTATCAACTTGTAGGGTTAGAGATAAAAAAAAAAAAAAAGAGTGGATATCTGATGCTAAATTTCTGTTAATCTATCTTCATATTAAAAAATGTCAGACTTGTTTGAAGAGGTGAAGCATCAGAGAGCTGCTTGGTAGTTGGTATAGTTTTAAATCCCTCCCCATTAAAAAATGCCAACGGTTACAAAGCCAAGATTTCAGAGACTGAATTTTCAGATCAAAAAGATACTCTCTATGTGGGAGCTTGGCGTAACATCATCTTCCTGATGTTATTCTTCTGAATTGTGCAAATCTTAGTAAATATCAAACTCAAAGTAAATATCAAAAGTCAAACTTTTGTAGATAGAGTGGGGAGCAGAGATCACAAAAATTGTCAGTTAGTTTCCTGGTATCTCCCTCCCTCCCTTCCCCTCTCTCTCATTCTCTCCCTCTCTGTCTCACACACACACACACACACAAAGTACAGTTCAGACTTACTTCTGAGTCACTAGGTCAAACAACAACAACAAAATGTGTGGGCGGAGGTCAGAGAAATTCACTGAATGAATTTGGTACTAAATTAATTAGAAACATTTACAAGCACATAATGTAGATACCCTTTTTTTTTTTGAAGTTTTACTCTTAACTTTCAAAGTGTTCTGTTGATTCTGGACATTTTTAATTTTACACTTACAGTGTAAAAATTTTATACATAAAAAAAAAATAAATAAATAAATGATAAAGACATGTCAATTTTGGCTCCAAAAATGTACTAATTTTAATTACTGTTTTTTATTTATTTATTATAGCAACCTTCAGCCTGTAAAAAACACACTGGGTAAAATTTTGTGATTTATTTCTGATTAAAAAAAAAAAAAAAAAAAAAACATCTCTGGATCAAGGAAATATGATTCCTAGCAAAAAAAAAAAAATGTTAGTGAATTTGATTCTCACTAGTGGTCCACAGGACTCTAGTCCTCCACCACAGCCTTAGGTTTTCCACTATCTTCATCTTTCCCCTTCTCGAAAGACAAGAGAAGCAATAACTGACAGACTACACTAAAAGCAGAGAGAGCTTAGGTATCAAGACAGATTAGGTTTTTTTTTTAACAGCCTGAGAAAAAGAAATTTAGTTTTTTTAGAAAGTATGGTAGCATCACAGTGGCAAGGGATGGTGTTGAGTTAAACTTTAAAACAAATTTTTTTTTTTTCTAAAGCAACTCTCAAGACACACATACTCTTACTACTTGTGTCATTTCAGTACGTGGGCGGTCACTGCTCTCCACTACCTCCTATTTCCTTTATCAACGTTTGTCCCTTTGTCAAATATCTCACCACTTAGTTTGCTTTTTAA
This sequence comes from Ascarosepion bandense, assembly GCA_037127315.1. Lineage (NCBI taxonomy): Eukaryota > Metazoa > Mollusca > Cephalopoda > Sepiida > Sepiidae > Ascarosepion > Ascarosepion bandense. The sequence goes on along the minus strand of JBBBDQ010000490.1, from coordinate 5,662,214 downwards.
AAGAACTTTTTTATCCTATTTACCAGTCATTGTGTAAATAAGATCGTTCAATCAACTGTAAAATTTAAATTTAGGCTGGTACAAGGAGTGTTGAAAGGAGAATTAAATTCACTTTATATGAAACATTATACTAACTAGCTTGGTAAGACAAGAATTATACAATACAAACGGTTTCCTATATTAGAAATGAAAATGGCAAAAATTTCTACAATTCACAAGCAAAAATACTTTGAAATGGTTACCTAAACTCATCGACACTTCTCAAGCAGCGTTTGTAAGCACATCAACACACACTGTATGAATGAATCTGTTTGACCCAATGACCTAGAAACACAATCATCTCTTTTGAAAAGTTTCATCCAGTCCTTGGACAAACCTTTTTATGAACTGTACCTCTCACATTCACATCAGTCAGTTAAGTGCCATAATACAAGCTTTGGGCGATCATGTCTCAAAAGACACATGACTGACTGGGCAAAAGATTATCCCCGCAGTAGGTTGTCATTGCTTTCTGCAATAGATTGGTTGCCAGTCAAGGCTATAGAACCCAATTTGTCCTGTTATTTAACTCATAACTGGAGGGAGAAGAGATAGATTATATTACATTATTATAGTGGGGGATCAGTTTATTACTTCAAACAATAGAAAACCGATCCTCCACTTTATACCCATTAGAAGTTTTAATTATGTTTAAACTATTTTATATGGTCAGTCAGTTAAGTGCCATACATGATTCACGCTTTGGGTGGTCATGTCTTGAAAGATTCAGACTGAGCAGAAGATTATCCCGCAGTAGGTTACCATTGCTTTCTGTGGTAGACTGGTTGCCAGCCACGGCTATAGAACACAATCTGTCCTGTTATTTAACCCATAACTGGATGGAAGAGACGGACTAATACCTTTCCCAAGGGTATTTGCGTGTAAGTGAATGCAATGAATTCGAATTCGGCTCTCCAATTTCTCGTTCCAAGCCGATATCCACTGCACCACAACATACATTTTTTTCTGTACCATATTAAAAACTACAATTTACTTGTTTTTAAGCTTAAAATAGATTATTGACCATATATTATTAAAAATTCATTTTTTTTTTTTTAATCGTTTCACCCCAAGCAAGGCGGTAACACCACTGATGCGCAGGGGGCTACACAAGAGAAAAAGATTAGACAGGAGGAGAGTAAAGAGAAAGACAAACCAGCTACAGAGGGTGTCAGAGAAAGGAGCAAGAGAAGGATGGGAATACAGGTGTGATGACAGTTGCAAAGGTAGAGAAAAAGAAGATATACAGTGTAATGTAGAAAGAACTGGAGTCAAGTGGTTAAGAGATGAGTATTGACATTGCATTCAAATTCCTGGAGGTTGACGCCGTCAGGAAAGCAAGGATATGGAAGAGTTCCACAAGCAGGAAGCATGAGAAAAAAAGCTATTGGAGTAGAATTGCCATCTGCATTTGTTTGATTTAACTGTGAATGGGTGGGACGCAGTTGCCAGTCTGCAGGAGTAAACTCATGTGACCAAAACACAGAACTGGAAATGGTTACTTTTGGTTTAGAGGATGTGCGCTGTGATGCAGTGGATATCGGCTTGGAACGAGAAATCGAGATAGCCGAGTTCAAATTCCAGTTGAATTCCTTGCATTCACTTACGCGCAAATACCCTTGGGAAAGGTATTAATCCGCCTCTTCCCTCCAGTTATGAATTAAATAATCGGACATATTGTGTTCTATAGCCTTGGCTGGGAACCAGTCTACTGCAGAAAGTAATACTGTGGGATAATCTTCTGCCCAGTCAGTCATGTCTCTTTCAAGACATGATTGCCCAAGCAGGTATCACTTAACTGACTGACTGTATATAATAGTTGGAAACATGATTAAAGCTTATACTGGACATAAAATGAGGGATCAGTTTTATATTGTTATGCAGTAATAAACTGATCCTCCACTAATTACTGCTTATTAATATAATACATATCTTCCCCTCTCTAGCTATAAGTCAAATAACAGAACAGATTGGGTTCTATAACCTTGGTTGGCAACCAGTCTACCGCAGAATTCCTGGAACTTCGTTTTTGGGATTAGTGAGCAGCTGCCTCATTGCATTCTGTTGGCTTGCCTCGGCATCTTGAAATCTTGTCCCTTTCAAGTGGGAATTAATTTCAGAAGAGGCAAATGTCGTGGGATCTGGAGAATATGGTGATTGTCGGATCTGGGAATGTTGGTCTTGGCCAAAAACTGCTGTACACGCCATGGTTATTAATAGAAATTTTGTAGTGTGCTGAGACGACCATACTCTATGCGTGTTTTTTCCAAAGACGGTTATAAATGTTTAAAGCGAGTGACAATGTTATGACATGTTTACATGTGGCAGTGTTCAAGGTCAATCTGTGCCAAGTGGTTTCACACTGCACTTGGCCTTCGTTACCATAGCAACATTCCCAATACTTTTTGATCCAACTTAAACACTGTTCAAATGCAACATATCAACAAAGTTTAGTTTGGACCAAGGCCATCAGTATTGGAGTATTAAAACCAAGCATAAAATAGCTGCTGCTTTACCTGGGCTGGAGTTGTCAATCCTCTTTCCAGTTTCCACAGAGTTCAAAAGTGTTTACACAACCTTGTAACTGATGAATTCCTTCCCATCCAACAGCCTGTTTCATGACAGACACATTATCACAAGCCGATCCCTATTTTTATGGAAAATATTCTGACACATTACACTTTCTAGTTTTATCAGTTCAGACCTTTACAGAAACACAGGGTCATACCAGAAACATGGGGTCAGATCATTCTTATTCCCTTCATCTTGAATTGATAAGAAAGCCATTCTGAGCAAATGCTTTGTGGAACAGACTCCCAAGTGGATGCTTCCCCAATCACTATAAGCTTTACTTCTAGAATCAATTTTTATCTAGCCTGAATATTCTCAGAATTTACATCCATTCAATAATCTTTCTCCTTAAGTGGCTCTTGGGTCTTGTACTGGATGAACTACAGCATAAAAAAATAATCTGAAAGTCTAGTTTATTCAACATGTCTTGATAGAAAGCACTATGTCCAGTATAATGTCCCCACCCCAGTTCTACTATATCTCAATTTTCATAAAGGTAGTATTCATATAAAATATGAATATTTTTCATATAATTCTTAATTTTATATATTTTTATATATATTTTTAATTCATATAAAATACAAATTTTATTGTCTCTTAATTATGTACAATAATGCATCATATCATATTTACACAGTTGTACTATAAGTGTCTGTGAGTGTTCTTAGCTGGGTTTAGTGTTGAGGTAGCCCGATAAATATCAAAAATCAATAATCGAAAAAAAAATCAGGTTATAGAAGGAGTGGTTCAATTTTAATCAAATTTGATACTCATAGACAAAGTCATAAGAAACAATATTCAGAAGTTTCAAGGTTGCAGGTCTTACAATAGTACAGAAAATCGATTATGTATGTATGTATGTATAAATAAATAAATAAATAAATAAATAAATAAATAAAAGGCAAGATGTTTGTGTGTGTGTCCTTTATACAAATCCATAATTTTTATCCGATTCTCACCAAACTTCATACAACTATTCTTTAGGCTGAGTCTGAGCTCCAGGACCATGGATTAGTTTTAAAACTTTCATTACACCCGAGCAATGCCGGGCTATACTGCTAGTACAATATAGGTGAATAATTCAACTAAAAATAACTGAAAATGTATTTAATTATACAATGTATACAAATTAGAGCATGTCGTAATAGATCATTCCATCTTAAATAAATCAACAATGTTTTTGCGAGATTTTTAATGTCGACTTTAGATTTTTCTTGTTAAAAAGTTAAAATAGTGAATGCTTTTTTGAGACTTGACATGAGTAAAATGAATTCATTGATTTGGATGAGAAAAAAAAAAAGGCCGCAGGATGACATCAAAATCCACAAAAAATTTCTCAAATTTAATATTCAGTTGTGCTTTGTAATTTTTATAAATGTAGGTAGACAAAAATGCAAATGTAGATAAGATATCGATGGTCACAAAGCATTGCCTGGGGCCCCCAATAAGGCTTCCCTATCTGAGCAGGGGTGGGGGAAGGAAGTACACACCTGCCCTATGAAGCACGCAGATAGCAGAGATTTCTTTGTTTCAAATTAGAAAAGAATTTATAAAATTTGTAGCTGTGAATTTTTCTTAAGAATGGTTGAGCCAGAAAGTTATTTTAAAAAGACAATAGCCTCGTAGATTAAAGCATTGGTTCATGAATTTGGTGGAATAGTAAATGGGAGTTCAATTTCTGATCTGAATAGTACAAACTTGGTAGAAAGAGGAATAGTAATAACTTAGCAGTACTGAAAATGGACGAGATATCCTTCAGAACGAATAGAATAATTTCCCACTATTGTCATTTTTGTTGCTTGCACAACATCTTCACGAATCGATTTTACATAAAATAAGCCAAAGTGTGAAAACCAAAAGAAAAGAAAATCCGCTTTAATGAAAATTCACGATGTGTGATAAAAACTACCTTCTGCATGCTAAAAACTCAAATAGCATCAAGAATGAAATTTGCAAATGTGGAAGTCAGTCAGTTAAGTGCCATACGTGATACACACTTGGGCAATCATGTCTCGAAAGAAACATGACTGACTGGGCAGAAGATTATCCCGCAGAAGGTTGCCATTGCTTTCTGCGGTAGACTGGTTGCCGACCAAGGCTATAGAACCCAATCTGTCCTGTTATTTAGCCCATAACTGGAAGGAATAGACGGATTAATACCTTTCCCAAGAATATTTGTAAGTGAATGCAATGAATTCGGCTGGAATTCGAACTCGGCTCCCCAATTTCTCGTTCCGAGCCGATATCCAATGAACCACAACGCACATCTGTGGAAGTATTCAATCCAAAACCCAAACAATGTGGGTCTTTTTGCAGACTAATACTCCCAGATAATTCTTGCTCATTTTTAAAATGAGTAAATTCATTCAACTTGGCAATTTAACCCATATTCTGCTGGTTTCACTTTATTTCTGATAGTAATTCCTGCTAGCCTCATTACAACTGTAGTGAATAGGAAATTAAGAATTAAAATCAACCTTCTTCACTTTTACAAATATTAACAATGAAATCTGAAATCCTGACTCTCGCCTCAATCAAAAAACCCGGTGTGGGCAACAAAGCGAACCTCGCTGCCGAGCTTGAAAAGGACCTCCAATTCATAGTGGCCTGGGGTAGGAAATAGCTAGTAAATTTCAATGCTTCTAAAACGAAGCTGTTATCAACTAACCACCATAGACAATCGCATCTACTTCCCATTAGTATGGAACAGGCTTGCCTCCCTGAGAGTAAAACACGACGCCTCCTTGGCCTTACACTTTCGGCGGACATCAAATGGAATGACTATATTGAATCCATCGCCAAATCTGCCGCTATGAAAGCCAGCTCTCTGTGCAGGGCCCAGAAGTTTTTCCCGCCTGAATCTATCCTGCACATATACAAATCTACCATCCGCCCATGTATTGAATACTGCTGCCATATCTGATCGGATGCCCCTGCTACTCTCCTTGGGCTTCTTGACAAAATACAAAGGAGGATCTGTAATGTGGTTGATACTGACTTGGCAGACCAGCTGCAACCACTCTCTCACCGGCGTGATGTGGCTTCCCTGTGCCTCTTCTACAAGTATTTTCATGACTTCTGCTCCGATGAACTTAGATCACTGATGCCGCCTAAGCACAAATTTGCACGAGATACTAGATTAGCAACTAGGTCCCACCCTTTTACAGTTAAACAGATAAGATGTAACCATAATTTCTACTCCAACAGCTTCTTTTCTCGCGCTTCTCGCCTGTGGAATTCCCTTCCACAAGTCTGCTTTCCCGACAACTACAATCTCCAGGTGTTTAAGTGTAGGGTCAATAGACACCTCCTATCACACTAACTTCCAATTATTCTCAGAACACTCTCATCTACCAAACCCTCGTTCTCGGTATCCCTATCCGCCTATCACCCACCATCTGACATTTCCTATATTTAACCATTCTCGGTATCCTTACCCGCCTATCACCCACCCTCTGACATTTCCTATATTTAACCATCCTTCCTCCACTCTATGTAGCCCCCTGCGCAGTAGTGGCAGTGAAATGCCTTGCTCGGGGTGAAAGACTTATAAAAAAAAAAAATAATAATAGAAAGAGGATTGACCATGTGCTTAAAGAAAAAGTCAGAACCAGATTTCTAAAGTAGGTGTTAAATAGATTTTTGACCAATGGAATGACTTGCAAAACTTGAGTGCTAAATTCAAAAAGACTATATATAAATGACCTCCATCAGTGTCAGTCAGTCACAGATGGAAGCAGCAAAAACCAAACGGACATCTTTCTCCTTCCTTCTCGTGTGCTGATTTCTTTTACTTCTTTTTCTCCATCCAAAGACATTCCTACCAAACAAACACATGTACAAAAATACATAAAATATGTACTCTTTTATATCTTTATATATATATATATATATATATATATATATATATATATATATATAGATATATAGATATATACACTACCGGCCATAATTATTAGGCCACCCCAGTTTTTTTTAAAAGAAATATTTCATACGATTTTTAGTATTCATTGCCAAATGAAAATAGAATGGTTCTTTTGTTATTATTACTTTGCAAAATTTTACAAGGCAAGGAAGCAAAGATGAACTCATCCGAATCACCCTAAATTTTCTTCATTCTTTCATTGATGAAACTGCAGTATTAAAAATTTATAAATTCATTTGATTAACATGTTATTGTGCAATATTAACAAAAGAGCCATTCTATTTTCATTTACAATTATTCACTTGGCAATAAATACTAAAAAATAGTATGAAATACATCATTTTTTTTAAAACACTGGGGTGGTCTAATAATTATGGCCAGTAGTGTAACTCAGAGAAAATGACATAATCAAGATGTTAATATTTCACACTTCAAACAAAATGTTAGGAAAGAAATCCACATCAATATTGAAAAGAGCAAAAACAAGTAATCATGAGAAACTTAGATTCTTGAAGAATTGTTTAAAAGGAAGATTTCATAAATTTCTAATGAAAGCAATATTGGCAGCTTGGTCAATGAATGGAAATGTTTACTTGTAAGGCAACAGCTAATATTGCCATAACCATTGAAAATCTTAATTATTAATGAATGAACTCTTCCAACCATTACTTAGGTGAGAGGGAGTAGCCTGAAAAGAACACCCTCAGAGCGGCCCAAAATCAGCCGAGAGCCTGTCTACGAACACTGCTACCTTAATGACCATTATGAGTTCCAGTTCTAAGGCCGAGGATCGAATCATAGTATTACACATTAACTCATATTATCGTTCCAAGTTTTGTATTCTTTCCGTATCTAAATCTATCTAAACTTATTTACAAATGGAACTTTGTGTGTCCGTCCATTACCTATAGATTCCAAAACAGCTGAACCGATTTTCTTGAAAATTTACAGTTGTACTATAAGCGTCTGCAAGTGTTCTTAGCTAGGTTTTGTGTCGAGGTACCCCCAATAAATATCGAAAATTGATAATCGAAAAAAATCGATTTATAGAAGGAGTGGTCTGATTTTAATCAAATTTGGTACACTCATAGACAAAGACATAAGAAACAATATTCAGAAGTTTCAAGGTTGCAGTTCTTACAATAGTGCAGAAAATTTGATATCGATACCAGGAAATCAAAATTTGACTTACATCCATTCATTTTTCTTTCAGGCTACGGTTTCGCTGGAAACAACAATTGCTTTTTAGTCTTTCATGCCAACGTCCAAAGAGTCTGTGCTCCAGGACCATGGATTAGTTTTTAAAGCTTTCATTATACCCGAGCAACGCCATGCTATACTGTTAGTTTAATATATATTCGTTATTTCCTATTTGGTTGTTTTTGCATTATTCTTGCTGGCCCTTTAATCGGATCCACAACAATTAACATTACGGTCATTACTAAAAAAAATAAATAAATAAAATGTACATAGCATTGCTTATTTAGCAAAATGATTTCATTGTGCATATTGAGACTTTTTAAACATTATCAATGCATTTCAAAAAATACCACAATAATTGTGATATGAATTTTCCATCTATTGCATCTCTATTTCTGCCGGATATTATATACATAATGGCTAACTTGTTAAACAAGTATGACCATTGTTGACGAATGTGATCAATGTTTTTGTTTCTCATGAGAACCGTAACCTAAGAAGTTGGTTAATTTTTCTTTGATTCGGCCTAGTGTCATACTTAACTGAACTCCCTACAGCTTACAAGTTTTATGCAGAATTATCATAAGGTTTTTATAAGAAGGTTGTTGGCAATTGTGTGGAATATTTTAGAATAATGTAAGAATAAAATATACATTTTTCATGTTCAAATAGAAATTTATTAAAAGAAGGAATAAGAATTCGTAGAAATTAATGTTCAATGAGAAAGTTAAGGGTATCAAGAGTTCGTACAAAATGTTGATAGTAGTAATTGTTGAAAGAGATAAAAGAGAAAGAGGACTATGTTAAGAGTCGCTTGAAGTTGAAGTTACATTTTAGATGTTTGTCTCACAGCTCCCATCTGTGACTCTCCACCTGACTGATGTTGATGAAGTCCTTTTATTGTTATCTAAATTTTCACACTTACTCTGAGTCCTTTTTGATCTTGCAAGTCGCTCCCATTCATCAAAAATCATTTTAACACCTAATTGCGAAATTTGGTTTCAAAATGGCTTTTAAAGCATTTAACTGACTTCAGTCAGTTAAGTGCCATATGTGATACATGCTTTGGGTGATCATGTCTTGAAAGAGACATGACTGATTGGGCAGAAGATTATCCCGCAGTAGGTTGCCGTTGCTTTCTGCAGTAGACTGGTTGCCAACCAAGGCTATAGAACCCAATCTGTCCTGTTATTTAACCCATAACTGGAGGGAAGAGACGGATTATTACCTTTCCCAAGGGTATTTGCACGTAAGTGAATACAAGGAATTCAGCTGGAATTCGAACTCGGCTGACTTACAATGCTTAAAAACTAAAACTAAATTGTTTTTTAAATTCTGTTTGACTTGCATGTGGGAGACCAAAGACGTTTCAGCAGGTTTTCTGGCACAATCGGCAGGTTATTTCCTTTAATTGTGAAAGGTCTACCAATTGGAGGATTCTTCTTGTGGTAACTGAGGCTTGCAATGGAGAAATATACCCTGGCAGTCATTACATGTAAATTAATGAATTAATAATTTCTTTTTCCAAGTTTCATGTTTGATAATTGTCCTACTAATTGCTTGATATATGCACAGATGCAGGTTCAACTCTAGCAGCTTCTTTTCACAAATCTCTACTTTATAGAACCAATTCCCAATAGAATTGGTCCTGGGCATGACGATAAACAGCATCCGGCAGCAAGGCCTCTGATTGGAAGGTTGTGAGGAGCATGAAAGACTAAAAAGCAATGTTGTTTCCAGTCAAAACAAAACCATAGATGGAAAGAAAAATGAATGGATGTAAGTCAAATTTTGATTTCCAGTATCGATATCAAACTAAATTTTAAAGGCTAAATAAGTCCTTTGAGTAAATGGTATCATGGCTGAGACTAAGCACTACAATTTTACACAATTAGAGCAAAACTCAAAGCAAAAACCAAAATAAAAGGGCTAAAATCTTGATTTTGATCAGACCCAATAGAATATTGGAGGTATTGATTTCCGATATCGGGGAAAATGAGTCGCCTGAGAAGATCTACTAATGTTTGAGACTAAAAGGTATAATTTTACCAAGTTAGAGCAAATTCTGCAGCAAGAACCACGATAAAAGGGCTGAAATCCTGATCTTGATCATACATCGGGGTATCGATTTTCGATATTTGGAGATAAATTGGAAAAAATAAGTAGCCCATGACCTGACCAGAAGCCTAAAGAATATTTGTGTGAAGTTTGGTGAGAATCGGATAAAAATTGTGGATTTATATAAAGGACATACATACATACAGACAATTGCCTTTTATATATACATATATAGATAGATGTTGTGATAAAACTCGACACATCATCAGTGATATGTCCAGAAAATGGACAGTTAGTGAGCTAGTCTCATCCTTAGTTGGTGCCCCAAATTTGTGACCGTAAGATGAATTTAGAAACTACCAAGACAAACTGAACAAAAATTCAAATAAATGTCTATTGAAATGGTTGTCAGTCATTTAAGTGCCATACGTGATACACCCTTTGGGCGATCATGTCTCAAAAGGGACAAGACTGACTGGGCAGAAGATTATCCTGCAGTAGGTTGCCATTGCTTTCTGCGGTAGACTGGTTGCCAGCCAAGGCTATAGAACCCAATCTGTCCTATTATTTAACCTATAAATGGAGGGAAGAGACGGATTAGTACATTTTCCAAAGGTATTTGTGCGTGAGTGAACGTGAAGAATTCAACTGGAATTCAAACTTGGCTCCCTGATTTCTCATCATTAGTTGATATCCACTGCATCACAACGCACATCCATTGAAATGGTTACCTTCTCACAAAACAGAGTTCAACACCTATTAACTCGTCCAACATTTCAAAGTTGGTTTAATTAAAATTAGACTTTTTTTCTTTCACTGTGCTGAAAATTACATGCTATTTTTGAGATTCATTTTTTGACCAGTCTTATTTTCTTTATCAAAATTCATTTAGTTATTCTATGACCATTTAAATGGTATTGAGTGTGAAATAACTTTCTTTATCCATTCACTTTAAATTTGGAAGATGACTGAGGAAGGAAAAGAATTTGTGAGCCTGTGTGTAATTTTCTTTGAACCAATGAAAATCTTGCCTTCAAAGAAATTAGCAGGTCACCCAAAAAGAAAAAGTAGCAAGCCTATGAGAAATTCTTTTTGATGTAAATAAGGAGAAAAATTAAATAGTCATGTGAAAGGTTTCGTTATTTTAGTTCTTCGTTAGCTGCGTTGGGTATATTTCTTCTTTTGAACGTATCGTTCTGATGAGCAACAAATTCTCTTACCTTTGTTTTAAACATTTCTGAATTTGTGTCTGATCATTTAATCTGTTGTATGAACATTATGACAATAACACTAACAATTAAAAGAACGGACTTTAAGAATTCTGAATTATTTTCCTGAAACGGGCTACTAAACTACTTTAGGCGTGTAAAATTCGTAAATAAATTAATTTGTTTTGTTCAAAAATTACCCGTATTTCCTCGTCATTGTCATTCTTCATTAATATTCTCGGAGGAGATAAATCAACTATTTTTATTTTAACTCCTAAACCAGACGCTACGTAAGTCACAAGAAGTAGCAATAAAAAGAGGGGAAAAAATCTATACAATAATAAACGACAAAGCTTCATATAAAAAACTAAGAAAATAAAATAAAAAAATGCATTTTATTTTTTTGTTATGGCATATCTTTTACATTTGTTCAATAATTTTCTTTTAATTCTTAAATCTCAAAATGTATTTAAGGAAGAAAAGAAGAGTATCAGAGATTAAAAAAAAAACTGCATCCATTTTTTTTATCTTCATTTCTCAATAAAAAGCAACCTAGGAATTTAAATTTCTTTGTTTAAGATTAAAAAATATAGATTTTTATACATTTTCTAGTTGTGAATTTTTTTTTTTAAGGAAATAAAATGAATTAAAAAAACTGAATCTAACATGTTCTGTATGTTTCCATGCTAAATTTTCAGAAAATTTTCCCAAATTATTGAGTTACTTACTCAATAATAAAGTCGGGAAATTTTTCTAAAAAGTTATTATCCTAAAAGATTTTCAAATTGGATGGATGTCTTTTTGTTTATTTTTTATTTATTTTTATTTTTTGTCCATCTTGGCTGATTCTAAACGTGAAAATCACAAAAATCCCCCATCACAACAAAATTAAAATGAGAGAATTTAATGTATTTTCCCAGTAAAACAGTTAAGAGAAAATTGACCATATTCATAAAACTAATATTTATTTACAATATCCATTCATAATTACTAATGATTAATGAACATCTCCAATTTCCATGAAGCAATAATCATAAAAAATAAAATCTGTACTGGAGGGTTAATTTGAAATGATAAAAATACACTTTTAAAACCATATGGACCCTAAAACTGTTTAGTGTTTAACTCCTTAAAATTCTAACCAAAAATGATTAACTAAATTATCATTCCATTTCTTTTTTGAATAAGGGCTTCCTTATTAAATTAATAAATATTTAAATTTTTTAACCTTTAGCTTTCAATTAAAGCTAAAATGCAAGCTTCTTTTTTTAAAATTAATTTGTTTAAACTTTAGGTATCGCGAATTAATGAACGTAACAAAAATTATTAACAACAAATAATATCACAGTAAGATTTGAAACCTCAAAAAAATCATAATAAAAATAGACTGAACTCAAGGCTATTTTCAAGTTTTTAGTGAGTCAAATTATCTTGAAAAGTTCTACACTTTTACAAAGGATGCGCTGAAAAGTTCTCGGCCCAACCCACTTCCCAAAATAATAATCTGAATAAATGAACCACGTGAATTTGGGGGAATGGCATCTTGGTCAAGCCAATAAATGTGTTTTTTTAAGTTCACTTATATAATAATCCCCAAAAATATTTTCATTAATTGACACGAAGGAAAAATTTTTTTTTTTTTTAATATGATCAAAATAATCATGTAATTTTATGGGAAAAAGTGTTAAATTTTCTCTTGGACGATAAAAAAATATATTTTTTATTGCAAACGTGAATTAAAATATATTTTAAATCAATGAAAATAAAAATCAACGTTTGCAGAACACTTAAATTAAAGTTAATTAATAGAATGAAATGTGCGTAAAATAAATTTTTAAAAAAAGCAAATTGAAAAATAAAAAATTTAGAGAGAAATCTTGCATTTTTTTTATGCAAAGTTAAAAAAAAGTGTAAGTATAACTATAAAAGGTTAAATTTTGAGTCAGAAAATGTCTTTCAATTTTTCAGGTGACCAGAAAAGTCAAACTAGTAAAAAAAAAAAAAAAAAAAAAAAACTCACAAAAGAAAAATTATAATGTACGCTTTTTGTTTGAGTAAAAAAAAAAAATAAATAAATGAAATGGCTTCTTGTGTGTAGGGGAACAAATTTTTAAAAAAAAGCTATATTTTCATTTCAAATAGGTAAGAAGACAAATATTTAGAGAAAATGGAAACAAAAAGTAAACTTATACTTTACACCAGGAAAAGACAGTTGTTTTGGGACACGTAATGAGGAAAGGGGGTTTAGAGAATCTGATACCAAAAGGTCAAATTGGAAGAAGGCAAGAGAGACAGAGGAAAAGAAAACTTACTTAAGTAAAAATGGTTGACGGAACAACTTTTTTTTTTTTTTGGTGAAATAACAAGACAAAACTTTTAGAGTTAGAAAGGAGAGGAAATTTTGGCGAACCGACCGCCCACGTCTTGAAGGGTCGTCATAGCACATAGAAGAATATTTATATTTTTTTTCTAAGTACTTATATCCTAATTTTAATTCATACTTAAAACTTAAATCATTACGTTTTAAGTCTATTGTCCGCGTTTGCTTTAAAGTTTAAAAATATGTCATTGTTATTTAAAATAAGACTAAAAAAAATGCAAGCTAAGTTAATCAATATTCAATTTTGGAAAGTGTCGAGTGTTAAGTTTAGTTTAACAATAACATTAATAAAATTTCGATGTGTATTCACATCATCATCGGGGCATCTATACGGGTTTTTTTTTTTTTTCTATGAATATCTAACAAAAAATAAATTAAATTAAGCCTTTATTTAAATTTTTCATTGTTGCGTGGTTAATAATTGCATAAAATATTTAAAAATTAAATTTGAACTTTTTAACGATACACAGATTTTAAATATTCGATTGCACTTAAACATTTTAAATACCAAAATAATTTAGCTGTATGAAAAAAAAAAAAAAAAAAAAAAAAGCTTCAACCGATTAAAAAAAATCGGCCACAAGTTACTACTTTGAAAAAAATTAAAACTTTATTCAGTGAATTTTTATGAATAACTATTTTCGCGACAATTATTTATTATTTAATTTATTTATTTATTTTTGCAAACCCACTACTTAAAGATTTTTGGATTTTTTTTAATTATTAGTTATCTGATATAAGATTTTTAATAAAAAAATAAAATTAATTTTTCCCTTGTGGAAATTTTACTCGAAATAGGATTTTGAATTATTTTAAATAAAATTAAATGTAATTTGAAAAAAAAAAACGAAAAACGGTATTGTCTAAGAATTTTTATAAATTATTAAAAAATCGTTTTGAATAAGGAAGTCTACAAAATATTTTCAACTTTTGGTAAACATCAGTTTGTTTAAAGTTTGAAACTTTTAAACTTAATTTAACTGTACATAATTTAAGATAATTTTCAATTTTTATTCTATTAAACTTTAACTAAAATAGGTAAAACTAAACATGGAGAAGGTAAGTTTTTGTTTTTTGAGTTTTAAAAAATAAACTTTTTTTTTTCTCATTCATGCTGTATTTTTATTTATATAGCAGTAACAATTTTTTTTTTACTTTTAATTTACCAGGAAAAATTAGTTTAATTTGAGTTTGTAAGAAATTAAAATTTAAATTGAAGAAAAATTATGTAAAATAAAATAACTGATTTTTTTTCACTTAGTTCTAATTTACAATTTGATTAAACAAAGAGGCAACAAAGAAAAATTATAGGGAAAAAAAATCAGTAAAACAAGTTGTTTGTCGTATTGAAAGCTAGAAAAAAAAAAGAAAAAACAAAAATTAATTCATGAATTTTCAATCCGAAAAAAATATCTTACTAAAATTTGTTACTTTTTAAGTTTCAACTTTAACATAAAAAATAAAAAGGTCAGCGGAAGAAACGAAAAAAAAAAAAATAGATTATTCGCCCCCCACCTTTTTTTTTTTTTTTTTTTTGTAGAAAATTAAAGTGAAATAAATAAGAAAAGCGAACAAAAGATACTTTTATTTAAGTTTCAATAAATAAAAAACGATGTTAGACGAAGATAAATGCGGGTCAAACTTTTTTACACACTCTAAATGCACAAAGTTTAAAATCTCTTTCTTTTTATCTAAATTACTAAACAAAAAAAAAAATCACAGTAAAAAAGTTTCTTTGTGTGTCTATTCAAGAAAAAGCCCAAATATGTAGTGATTTTTATTTATTTTTTAGTTCAACATTCATCTCTCATCACACATGCTTTTTTTATGTATTTTTATATCTACTAATGTCACACGCAGTCACACATACCAGTGACCATTTTTAACTGGAAGGACTAGTCTCTCTCTATTTCTTTTTTTTTCTTTAAGTGTATTTTATTTTATTCTGCTTTTGTGTTGGCCTGAATGCAGGATGATTTAATTAGTAGTTAAATAAATAAATAAAACTTTAAGAATGTGAATAAATAAAATACCGATGGTTGAGTAGTGGAGAGAAAAAGAGGTTTTTATTTCCATTCATTAAAAAGTCATTCATTGATCATAACATCGTGTGTGTGTGTGTAACAATGTCAGAAGTGGTATAACTGGAAAGTTTAAATAAAGTTAAACCAAACCAGCTCTGTTTTATCTATTATATATTATTATTTTAAAAAGGGATTTTTTTAACTGTATAATTTTAAATTTTAAATATTAAAGAGAAGACCCGTGTAGCACATTTTGCAACGAATTTTTACTGGTAGTCTCTGAAAAACTTTTAGGTAGGACTGTAAAAAGTGTTGTGACTTTTATTTCCCCCCCCCCTTTCTTGTTAACAGTACACATACACCAGATATGAGAGAGAATAATAAAAAATACGAAAGATTTTTTTTTTAATAAAAAATAAATTTTGTATAAATTAAGAAAGGGTGACAAAAAAATGATAAATTCAAATGAGGCTAAAAAGTTTTTTTTTTCTTTCTCCTCCTCTCGGCTTGTTTGACAAAAATACATCAAACTAAGAATAGATATGTCAATTTGGGAAAAAAAAGAAACTATTATATTATAGATCTATATATAAATATATATATACTTAAAAAATCTACTTCAGTTTTTAGATGCAGAAGGAATGACCTACCTATCGCTGGCCATTTGTGTCATTAAACAGGAGTCGGGTGTAAGTTCAAGTGGGTGGGGGGGGGGTGAAGATCAAGTTTTATTTAATTTTAATTCATTAATTCAGGAAAGTCGATTTCAAATTTTCTGTCCAACATTCTTAAAACATTTAAGATCTTTATGCCAACCACCGGCCCTCAGGACAACATGTCTATCGAAAGTTTGACTACTACTACCACTGTGGTTACCACTGTGTATGAAGCGAAGACGAAGTAAACAGTAAACACAGATAGGATGTAGAAAAAAAATAAAAATAAAAAAGTGCCATTTAAAAACCTCCAAATGATTCCGTCATCTTTTTCCACTTGCTTCGGCCTTTCCAATGAGCTAGTTTACATGAGTGAAAGTTGTGAATTTACAGGGGAAAATTAAAAGTGTAAATCAACAATGTGGCTTCCCGTTGAACATCGTTTTTCACAATGAAGATTGAAGAAGCATCGGGTTTGCAAAAAAAAAGTGAATGTGTCGCATCCTTTCTTTCTCGACAACAGAAAAAGCTAGACGGAAAATATAAAATATATATCGAGATGAATTTAAATAAGTAATGAGTCCCGTTTATTTTATTAATATGGATGCGAACAAAGGGAAGAAAACGAAAGACGAAACACATGTAGTAAGAAAACTTTCATGAACTTTCCTCTAGTAAGTACTCTTTTTACTTTCTTTGTCCTAAACCAACCCACATTCATTTACAAGAAGTGCCCCAAGCTAGTCGCTACCTAAAACATTTAGTCACATGGTTATGAAACGTCTCTGGATCATTGACCACAGATTTGAAAATTGTTTATTTTAGAATCGTTTATGATAAAACAGCGCACACACAATTTTTTCTTTTTTTTTTTTTAACCACCGACTCGAAAGGTGTTTAAAAGGCTAAATCTTGTGTACGTTTAGAGGAAATAGTTAAAAATAAAAGCGAGAAATATAGGGAAAGTAAGGGGAAGTTTTGGAATCTTACCTCGGTAATCGATTGTGGACATCATCGAAAGCCTACTGCCCAAATTTTATCACAAATATGCCCTTAGAAATATTTTTCTCGATTTTCTTTTTAGAAACCGCAAATTGTCCGAGGGCAAGCAGATTATTACTACAAGATTAGTTAAGCGATCTGCCTGGCTGTGATTGGTCAGAATTGCGAAAAGTCTACACACATCAGTGATCAGCTGGTTTGAAATGGGCACAAAACTTCACAAAAAAAAAGTCTTATCCTGAATTTGGGATAAAAAAAAAATCACTAAAAAAAAAACAGAAAAAAGGAAAAGTGTACCCAGGGGATATACAATAAACACGATAATTGATTTTTTTTTTTTCACACTTGTTACAGCCTTGATTTGGTGAAATAACTAAAAGAAATATTTGTGTTGGGCAACAATCCCTTTTTTTTTTTTACATATTTAATTGATAGTTTTCATTTGTACATTTTTTTTTTATTAAGAAATAAGTATGTGTTTTGTAGAAACATCCAGAAAACAAAGAGTTCCTAGACACACTCATTTTTTAGTTTTCAAGAAAAAAAAAATGTAAGGGCACTAGAAAAAAAAAATGTTACATTCTATGAAGCACATACATATCACACGCGCGCACACTATCTATCTATCTATCTATCTATCTATCTATCTATCTATCTATCTATCTATCTTTGTTTCTATCTATCTATCTATCTATCTACGTGTGTGTGCATACACACAAATTTGTCACTATTTAAACTTAGAAACAAGATCAAATTTACTTCCTTTATGTACCATGTCCTTTCAGGACGTGGACGGTTATGCCTCTCTACAATTTACTGCTTTATGGAAATCTAAAAATAACTTTTTGGGGCCTTTCCTATCACTGGTCTGTCATCCCTTCTCATAAACTACTTAAGTAGGTCACTTGCTGTTTCCTCCTGCTTTTCTCATTGTCAGTGTCTTATGAGTGTTCAATTCTCTAGGCACTATTTCTTCATTATCCGTCCCAGAAATTTTGACTGTGTATTTCTGATTGTTAGAAGCTATTTCTTGATAGTTTCTATACTCCTTAAAACTTTTTTATTACTCCTTGTCATTTTGTGTAATATCTCTTTCCAATAAGGGTAATCAAATTTAAAGCATAAGGAGCTGGATAATGTTTCTTTTATTCGGCCTTGTTTCAGACTTAACCGAGCTCCCTACAGCTTACAGGATTTCTGCAGAATTTTCATCAGAAGGTTTTTCTTCATCAGAAGGTTGGTTGTTGGCAGGTTGGAATATCTGGATTAATGTAGAAGAGTGGAATAATAAAATATACATTTTGAATGTTAAAATAGAAGTTTATTAAAAGGAGGAATAATATAAGTTGTAGAAGTTAATGTTCAATGAGAAACATTATTAAGAAGTTAAGGGTAGAGTTGTGCAAAATGTTCCAGTAGTAATTGTTGAAATAGATAAGGAGAAAGAGAAAGAGGACAATGTCCAAGTTTTTGAAGTTGAAAGTTACATTTTAGTGTTGTCTTTCTCAATGCTTCCATCTGTTTGACTTGCTACAAATTCACAAGTCACTGTGACCCAAGAGGTCAAAGATACTGGCCTAATTCAGCTACTGATCAGGTCATCACTCTCCCTAAGAAGCTACAACTAAGATTTGATCAGTATAGTTGCAGTAGAACTACAAATTGTCTCAGTGGGTGTCAATAAAAAGGGTCATATGCAATAAGGATTAGCAAGCCACCCATAGAGCTATACTCAGAAAGAAACAGCCAGCCATTTTATTTATATATATATATATATATATATATATATATATATATATTGAATGAAAGAACAGAAATTATGACTAAGCATACTAAAAAATACCTATTCGGTTCATACAACCATGGATGAAAACGTTATAATTTTTTGTAATTTTAAAAATTGCACATTCAAAAATTCCTTGTCTTGTGAGCATTCAAAAAATAACCACCGTTATGTAAGCGTTCTTAAAAACAAAAGAAAAGGTAAACGGTAAAATCAATTATGCAAATCGCCTGAAGACACGAGTCATGTTAGAAACCTAGGTCGTGTAATAACTCGTTTACAAATGAAAAATACTCAAAAGTTCTACAATATAAATGTATTGAACACTTTTTAAATGTGCACTGGTCTAATTAAACAATCAATATATATATACATACACACACATTGTTTAATACTTAGTTTTTGGTCCTAATAGGGTTAGACCAGTGCACATTTGTATTAAAGTGTTCTATACAATGTTTATTCAATAAAATTGCCATTGGCTTCAATCACAGCTTCCAAACGACTTTGGAATCCCATGCAACTCTTCTGGATGGTTTTCTTGTTTATGTTGGTGAATGTTGCCATAATTCTATCCTTCAGTCCTTCAGTTCATTTTTAGTATTACAAGGAGTTTTGTTGGTTTCTTGCTCAATTGCACTCCAATTATTATAATCAAGGGGGTTGCAGTCTAGGGAGTTAGGGGGCAAGATGTAAGGAGTGATGTTGTCACAGAAATTGTCTGACAGCCATGACTGGGTTCTTCTGCTTGTCTAGCATGGTGCAAAGTCTTGTTACCAGACAGATCATCTTCTAGCAGCCACCCTCTTGACCCAGGGCAGCACAATCTCCCTAAGGCACTATTGAACCAAACTATCACCCGATTTCACACTCTACCCACGTCTATTGAACAGGAGTAGAGACTCACTCCTTGTTCCCTGTTTAGGATGTGATTTCCGGCTTTCTCTTTTCCAATCTTTTCACTTTTCTTTTTTTTTTCTTTTTTTTTTTCAATTGGAGTAGATAGACTAAACTACCGCCTGGTTCACACTCCACCCACATTTATTGAACAGGTGCAGAGGCTAATCCCTTGTTCCCTGTTTAGAATGTGGTTTCCAGCTTTCTCTTTTCCAATCTTTTCACTTTTACGTAGCCCCCTGCACATCAGTGGCATTGCCGCCTTGCTCGGGGTGATATGATTAAAAAAAAAAAAACTTGATGTGTTGAGTATGAGGCCCTGTGGGAAGGTGAATGGAGGCATAGCATCATCACTAGTGATTGCTCCAAACACCTATGTAATCACCATAACACTCATCTAACTCTTTCTGAATCTTCTGCACTCTCCTCAAATTAACACCTAAACATTCTGAAATGTTCATATTGGAGCGTCCAGCATAAATGTTAAGCAGTACAGCATGCTGTTTCCAACTTTCTGGCAGAGTGAATCGCTTTATAGCCCTCTTTTTCTCACAGATGATTCCCAACAGACCCTACTATACTGTGCAGTTGACAAAATCAAACAATGCACATGTGTAAAGTAAAAAGATAAAATGGCGACAATTTACCCATCACATTATGTATATATGAGTATAGAAATCCTTGTAGATAGCACAGACTTATTAAAAACAGGCATTTACAAGACCTCCTACAGAAGGTAGCTGAAGAGAGTGACAAGAAAAGACTACAAATAAACTGCAAGAAAATCAAATGCATGGTCATCAGCAAAAAGAGCCGCCCAAAATGCCAAATACAAGTGGGGGATACTAAAATCAAGCAGATACAGAAGTTTAAATACCTGGAAAGTGTTCTAACAGAAGATGGAAATTGCGACACAGAGATCCGAAGACAAATTGGTATGGCAAAGGACACATTCCAAAAGCTGTGTAAAGTACTAAGAGACAGGAAAATTTTCCTAGAAACAAAGAAGAGAGTACTGGATTGCTATGTGATGTCAGTTCTTCAATATGGCAGTGAATGCTGGACAATATCATCAAAGATGAAGGAAAGACTGAAAACAACCGGAATGTGGTTCTACAGAAGCATACTGGATATAAAGTGGTGGATCATTTCCATATTACAATCAATATATAAACTGACCCCTCACTTTGTGGTCACAGTAGTTTTTTATACATTTATATTCCTGAGATCCAAAAGCACAAGGTTGCATTCCATGAGCTGAGTAGAGTATTAAGAAACAGGAAACTTTCACTAAAAACAAAGAAGAGAGTACTGAATTGCTATGTGATGTCAGTTCTTCAATATGGCAGTGAATGCTGGACAATATCATTGAAGATGAAGGAAAAACTTGAAGCAACTGAAATGTCATTCTACAGATGGATGTTGCGGATATATTGGATCAAACATGTGAGCAATGATGAGGTTTTAGAAAGGATGGAAATGAAAAGGAAATTAATATTGAGCATCAGGAAGAGACAGCTGAAGTTTCTGGGACATGCAATGAGGAAGGAGGGCTTGGAGAACCTGTTACTAACAGGCCAGACAGAGGGAAAAAGAGACAGGGGAAAGCAACGGATAACATATTTGAAGGACCTGATCAGGTGGATGATGGAACGAGGGTTGCATGGTGTAACAGGAGAAGGCGTGCTAAGAGCCACCAGGGATAGAGAGATGTGGAAAGCCATGATTGCCTACGTCCTGAAGGGACTGGGCACATAGAAGAAGAAGGATGATATTCTATTAGTTTTATACCATGATTTGTTTTCATTTCAAATTAAGAAACTAATTGCTTTTTTGGATGTGCGTTGTGGCGCAGTGGATATCGGCTCGGAATAAGAAATCAGAGGAACCGAGTTCGAATTCCAGTTGAATTCCTTGCATTCACTTACGCGCAAATACCCTTGGGAAAGGTATTAATCCGTCTCTTCCCTCCAGTTATGGGTTAAATAATAGGACAGATTGGGTTCTATAGCCTTGGTCGGCAACCAGTTTACCGCAGAAAGCAATGGCAACCTACTGCGGGATAATCTTCTGCCCAGTCAGTCATGTCTCTTTCGAGACATGATCACCCAAAGCGTGTATTGCGCATGGCACTTAACTGACTGAATTGCTTTTTTAAATTTTTATGTTTTAGTAATTATTTTGGGTTCATTAATTTTTTTGTATATGCTGATATCATCGAGTAGTAAATTAAGACATATAGAAGAAGAAGAAGATTACATTTATTAACTATCTTCAAAAGAGCTATGCCATCAATAGATTACTATTTCAATTTGCTGAGGCATTTATGAAAGGCTATCAAGACCAAACACATAGGAAAAATTATAAGAGGCATCTTGCTCCAGGAAACAAATCTTTGATTTCAATGTCTGATGTGAGTGAATGTGGCTTCGAACTCGTTAATCAACCTTCCTTATTCTTTTGATTTAGTCCTACCTGATTATCATCTGTTCCCCAATATGAAAAAATACTTTGCTGAGAACCAATATCGCAGTGATGTTTATTTTTTTATCAATGGCATAAAAGCTGCTTCACTGATGGGATCTGAACACTGTAACACCACAGGAAGAAGTGTGTGGACCACAAGGGGAACAATGTTACAAAATAAACCTTATTTGATCACATTTAATGAGAGTATCTTGGTCGGCCTATGAACTTTTCAGCTGACCCTCATACAATTATGTTACGTTTTAATATGGGCTACTTGACATTCAATAACCCACATCAGTTATTTAGTTACTTATTTTAACTTTTCTACTGTTTTGATTTTAACATTAGTAGCAGTAGGTTTTATTGTTTCCTGAAGATGTTTGTTTGAATTCTGTTTTTCATTCTCATATATATATATATATATGGTTAAATAAAATAAAGACAAGAGGAAAACTGTATTTTAAATCGCCTACGCGTTTCATCCTGTGATGGACTTCATCAAGGCATAAAGACGAAATGAGCTTTATTCCAAATTACGTATCTATAAACAAAGTGCTGGCAACCACAAAGATGCTCACAAATCATTTCAAAAGATTAACAGAATATTTTAGTTTTTTGAATTCCTTCATGTGTAGTGCAAAGTCACGAGATGTTAAAATGAAGGGAATTCAAATGTTTTCTTTGAACTTTTTATTCTGTATGTTAGTCTGTCTTAGTATAATTTCCATAAGTAAAGGTGAGATTGGGAAAAATCCGGGATGCAAATTGATGTTTTAGTAGTACTAACATACATAATTTTGCTGTGATACAGCAAAATGGACAAAAAAATTGTAATATGAGCTCTGGTAAAAAAATTTATTTCTATTCCCACTCATGATGATGATAAATTTAAAAAATAAAATTGAAAAACAGGCAGGGTCACCAGTTTTGAACCTCACCCAAGGTTAATAAAGAAATAATAATGAGTAAAAGAAATCAAAAGTATGTAAAGAAAAAATATTCTTAGATGGAAATGAGTTGGAAGCCAAATATATGATCCTTCTGTTTGCATAATGAACATTTTAGAGATGATCTCTAACACTTTAAGGTCGTAGTTTTAGTGGGACAAGCTAAGGATGGAGAATCGGCTCACACTAAAATTAACTGCATGAATATTGTTATTTATAAGGTGTTTTGCGATGATAATAAAAATAAAAAATATCTATTTATGGGTGTTATATATATATATATATATATATATCCATAAAAAAGAATCTGAGTCTGTGTGTGACTGTTCCCTATGCACACCTACATTTTTTAAGCTACGCCATTCAATTTTTCTAGGGACACATATCTACAGGGAAGCCAGGTCGACACATACTTTTTGAGTTTAAGTTCAGCAATTTTCCCTTTCGCACTTATTGGCCAATGGAGCCAATTGTTTACATTTGCTCCGTAAATCATCTAAGATCTAAGTTGTTTGCTGAATTACGTCACAGAAATCAAATCACACATGTCGAACGTGACTGAAATATTTTTTTATTAAAAAAAAGTAAATGAGCCTTTATATTTAATATTTACTCCGACATTTTAAAAATTAATTTGGTCAACAAAAAAATGTGAATATTTTTCCCAGTAATTTTGAAACAAAAGAAATATTTTTAAAAAAAATGTGTTTTTTCAAACAAAAACAAAATATGTAAAATAAAAAGTGGCTTCTTCTCCTACTAGTAAAATGTTCTGAGTTGCACGGGCAATGCTGGGCTATGATGCTAGTATATATATATAAAGTTATGCTATATTTTTGGGTTAAAGTGCTCAATATCAGGGATAGAGTTTATGTAAATACGAAAGTGAACATTGAAGTCAACACCCATAGGGGACACTCTGTTCCATGCTTAAACACAGTTGTTTTTGCTTGACTATTCATATACACAGGTCAGAAATGCATTGTGGGTAATCTATTGCATTATTCTAACAGTTGTTTTGGTGGGCAATAATAGTTGTTTTGAATTATTCTAGAGGCTATTCAGCGGGAATAATTGTGGATCCGAATGCAGTCTTTTGCTCTCTATATATCTCAGTCAATGATGGACGATAATTTTTCTTTCACAATTGATATCTGGAGAGAGTGCAGGCCATTTCATTAATTTGGTAAAAGTTAGTTTTGCAGAATATAAAAGATCATTGTCTTTAGCTTAAAAAAATGTTTTCACCAAAATTTAAGATAATTCTCTGCATTTATCTTGGCGGCATCATCAACTTTGAAAGTAGTTATGATTTTACTGCCAACAATCAGTCAGTCAGTTAAGTGCCATACGTGATACACATTTTGACTAGGCAGAAGATTATCCCACAGTAGGTTGCCATTGCTTTTTGCGGTCAGCCAAGGCTATAGAACCCAATCTGTCCTACCATTTAACTCATAGCTGGAGGGAGAAATGATAGATTATATTACATTATTATGTTAAGTATTATTAATGGGAGATCAGTTTATTACTTCATAACAATAGAAAACTGATACCCCACTTTATGCCCAGTAGAAGTTTTAATTATGTTTCCAACTATTCAGTCAGTCAGTCAGTTAAGTGTCCTATGTGATACACCCTTTGGGTGATCATGTCTCTTTTGAGATTATCCCACAGTAGGTTGCCATTGCTTTCTGTGGTAAACTGGTTGTCAGCCAAGGCTATAGAACCCAATCTTTTCTGTTATTTAACCCATAACTGGAGGGGGAAGAGATGTATTGTATTATTAAGTAGTAATTAGTGAGGGATCAGTTTAATATTTCATAACAGCAAAAAACTGATCCCACACTTTATGCCCAGTAGAAGTTTTAATTATGTTTCCAACTATTATATTCAGTCAGTCAGTTAGGTGTCATACGTGATACACCCTTTAGGTGATCATGTCTTGAAAGAGACATGACTGACTAGGCAGAAGATTATCCTGCAGTAGGTTGTCATTGCTTTCTGTTGTAGACTGGTTGCCAGCAAAGGCTATAAAACCCAATCTGTCCTATTATTTAACCCATAACTAGAGGGAAGAGATGGATTAATACCTTTCACAAGGGTATTTGTGCGTAAGTGAAAGCAAGGAATTCAACTAGAATTCGAACTCGGCACACTGATTTGTCGTTCCGAGTTGATATCCACTGCACCACAACGCACATCCCTGCCAATTGCCAACAAAAACATTATTCCAGCATAGCCCCTTTTTATCTTCTCATTTGTGTTAGGGTTTTTTTCATGAAGGATCCAGCCCCTCGCCCATTCAGTGTGGCTCTGCATTCGCCACTCAAATTTACTGAAGAGGCTAGTTTCACTCTTTTTCACATCTTTTGGCTTAGGGCTGTATAATGTTAAAACACCAGTTCATATAATCACCAAAGTTAAGCACTACTGAGCCTGGTCATTTGCTAGATGACTAATTGCTTGGTGCTGTAGGCTTGGATGTGGGGGTGGTGTAATGGATAATGGCTCTGAATTGGAAATGAGTGAGCAGAGTTCCAATTACAGTCAGATTTGTTATATTCACTTATGGGCAAATATTCTTGAAAAAGATGTTAATCCAACTTTTCTCCCTCTAGCTATGGGTTAATTAGAAGGATTTGTATCAATAAATCTACAAAAAATTCTTACCACCAAAAAATATGTCATAGACATGAATATAATATGGGAACCAGTAAATACAGAGAACTAGAGAAAAACAACACTAACAAAAAATTGTAATATGAGCTCTGGTAAAAAAAAAAAAAAAACTTGGTTATTGAGACATTAGATTTATAGACACCAAAAATTCACTTCTTGATGTCTCCAGTAGATAAAAGTATCGGTTAACTGATGCAAAAAGTTTGTGATTTCAATACCTGGCCACAGAGAGAACGAAAACTTGGAGAGTTGAGTTACTAAGCGGAATTAACTGAAACTAATTTGTCCAAAGGCATGGCACATGGAATTGAAATAATCTTCCTCTTTGGACTAAATCAGGGGTTTGGTTTGAAATTCTAACTAATATCACCTGAAGAAGATTGGAACTTACAATGGCCAAAATATCATAAATATGGTAAAACAAAAGATGAAGGCAACAGTTTGAAGAATATAAATAATGCAAAATCTAAAAATATTTTCCAGCTTTAGATAACCAGCAAAACGTTAATAAGCTGATAAAAACCAGTTGATCACTCAATCCATCTTATTCGTCCATGTTCTTAATATTTGGCATTATTCTAATTATAAATGAATTTTATTAGAGTATCAATCAATATCCCAAATAACTCTTTTTTTTTTTCTAATAGTCTAAGTCTGAAAAGAGTACTGGATTGCTATGTGATGTCAGTTCTTCAATATGGCAGTGAATGCTGGACAATATCATCGAAAATGAGGACAAAACTGGAAGCAGCAGAAATGTGGTTCTACAAAAGGATGCTGCGGATATCATGGACTGAGCATGCAAGAAACGATGAGGTGTTGGAAAGAATGGTAACAAAAAGGAAATTAATAGTGAGCATCAGGAAGAGACAACTGAAGTTCCTGGGACTCACAATGAGGAAGGAGAGCCTGGAGAACTTGATACTGACTGGCCAGATAGAAGGACAGAGGAAGGCAGCAGATAACATATTTGCAGGGCCTGATCAGGTGGATGATGGAACGGGGTTTGCGAGGTGTAACAGGGGCAAACATACTAAGAGCCACAAGGGATAAGGAGACGTGGAGAACCATGATCGCCTACGTCCTAAAGGGACAGGGGACATAGAAGAAGAAGAAGTCTTTTTAATCACTCTATTGTAAATATTTTAAGTGTAGTTAAGGAAAATATTTGCGTTGTGGTACAGTGGATATCGGCTTGGAACGAGAAGCCGGGGAGCCAAGTTCGAATTCCAGTTGAATCCATTGTATTCACTTACGCGCAAATACCCTTGGGAAAGGTATTAATCCACCTATTCCTTCCAGTTATGGGTTAAATAGCAGGACAGATTGGGTTCTATAGCCTTGGACGGCAACCAATCTACTGCAGAACACAATGGCAACCTACTGCGGGATAATCTTCTGCCCAGTCGGTCGTGTCTCTTTCGAGACATGATTGCCCAAGCATGTATCACGTATGTCACTTAACTGACTAACTGAATATAATAGTGGAAATCATGATTGCGGTTTCTACTGGGCATAAAGTGGGGGATCAGTCTTATATTGTTATAAAGTAATAAACTGATCCCCCACTAATTACTACTTAACAATATAATACATCTTTTCCCCCTCTAGCTATAAGTCAAATAGCAGGACAGATTGGGTTCTATAGCCTTGGTCGGCAACCAGTCTACCGCAGAAAGCAATGGCAACCTACTGCGGGATAATCTTCTGCCCAGTCAGTCATGTCTCTTTCGAGACACGATCGCCCAAGCATGTATCACGTATGGCACTTAACTAACTAAGGAAAATAAGAATAAAGATATAAAATAGAAAGACCAAATAAATAAGATATGATAAAAGAAGTTAAAAGGGGAAAAGGAGAAAGAAAAGTTGTAAGACGAGCCAATAATTTGGATAAGGGAAAATTAAAAATTGATTCAACTCAGTCAAATCCATCAAAAAATATTTTTCAACTTGATGAAAGCGATTTTGATCTTGAGTTTGAAACCTTTTATTTTTTGTTATACATTAAATTTTCAGTAAAGTAAATTTTATTATCTCTGTGATGACTAAAGTTGTTTTTTTCTTCTTCTTAAATCATTGACCAAGTTAAAATATAAAAATTACCAGAAATACGTATGGAAATGCATTATAAAGTGTTAATCTAAATATTGATCTTCTTTGATAAATAAACAACTTGTATTCCAGACCAAATCCTGTGTCAAATATGCTGGTTACAATGTGTAATTAAAATTGTTTTTGAGATATATATATATATATACAGCCGATTTATGTTCTAAGTAAATATTATATTAATAGTATATTAGCACTGTATATAGTATACAATTGGAGTAGATAGACTAAACTATCGCCCGGTTCACACTCCACCCACGTCTATTGAGCAGATGCAGAGGCTCATCCCTTGTTCCTTGTTTAGGATATGGTTTCCGGCTTTCTCTTTTCCAATCTTTTCATTCCTACATAGCCCCCTGCGCTTCAGTGGCGTTACCGCCTTGCTCGGGGTGATATGATTTTAAAAACAAAAATATATATATATATATATATATTGGTTTGTTTTCTTCTTTTCCTCCAAAAAATACCCTGTTTTGAAAGTAGGAAGTTCAGTACAACCGAGCATACCCGACATATAACATCGAATAGCCCAAGTGAAGTCTTGATTGGTTGCTGTTTTCCAGGGGAACTTATATCATGCACGTCCTAAAGCTGATAGCAAATTTTTAGTCTGTGTGCGAGCCAAATACTGATCATATTCAGTCGGATTGCCTATCAAAGAAGTCTGTTGTTTATTTAGACCCGAAACTTTTAGTGACATAGGAGCAACAACACTGACAACGCACCTAGATTCGGCACTTAAAGGCGTATTCTTAATAATTGTCCACATTCGCAAAACCAGATTCTTTACATATTTTCTTGCAGATTACCTTTTTATTTTTCCTCAAATTTATTTTTGTAACATTTTTAAAGCCAGTCTTTCTCTTTCTCATTCTTGTTAATATTTTCAATTTCTTTTTGTTTGTCAGTAAATGGAACTCCACTCATATTGCAAGATTGTTAAATCTGCTCAGCTCCAGAAAGCTGGGAACAGCATCCTTCCAGACAGCTTTTCACCTATTTTATCAAAACAGGGAGAGCTAAAGTAAATCCCTGATATCTAAAATGTCCCTACAGCAAACAGCTAAAGGCGCTTAAGCAATTTTTCTCCCTAGTCATGTTTTGGGATTCATTCATTAAACTCAGCCTTGTACCATGTTTTATTGAAGTAGGCATCAGGCCTGTCACTAAGAGAGGCCTGGTAGAGGGCTGTTTCCGTCCCAACTCTAGAAATTCCTTTGATTCCGACACCTTTAAAGATGATGGGAACTAATTCTGAACTTGTCTTTTTTATGTGCCATGTCTCTTCAGGAGGTAGGTGATCATGGTCCTCGACATCTTCCTTCCCTTGTAGCTCTTAATAAGTTTGTTTTTTCTCTTGTTTTTTCCAAACCCCATTCTATCATCCATCTACTCAAGCCAACCAAGAATGCCACATGCCGCTTCTCCTCTGTCCATCTTTCCCTCCATCCAAGCAGCAACAATTTTTGCTGAGTTGCCAAAGAAACATGAGGTCTGGCATTATCCTAATGAAAAACATCTTGGCGGACCTGAAGGAGACTACCAACACCGTTAAATTTGTTGTTTTTCATTTTTTTCTTTACTTTTGTCAGTGCAGTCTTACTGATTATACCCTATACTTTCCGATTAACAAAAAAAATTGGAAAAATTTCAACATTTAAACAATTTTAAGGGGGGGCTCATTTTTTTATACAACCTGATAGTAAATCGATCCTGTGCAATTAACTTTTTTTTGTTTGCGCATATTCAACAACTGAACCTTTTGCGAAATTTTTTAATAAAACCATTCTTGGAGTTTTTAAAGAAGATGCCATCATAAGAACTGAAGAAAACTTGAAAAAGACAAAAACGAGCAAAAACTCGTCCAAAAAAAAACAAAACAAAGCAACCCCAACGAGTGGTTCCAAAATGGAGGATCGATTTACTATAACGTTGTATGAGAAACTGAGCCCCCTCATCAAATTGTTTAAATATTGAAATTTTTTCAAATTTTTTTTTGATAATTGGAAACTTTACGTAATAACCGATAAGACTGCGCTGAAAAAAGTAAAAAAAAATGAAAAACAACAAATTTAAAAGGTGGTGGTAGTCTCTTTCAGGTCCGCCAATCTTTCTTGATCCTGTTTGTAAGTTCTGTGTTCTTTTCTTGAATTGCCTCCTTTAATTCATCCAGTTGCAAGTGGCATTTTTCACAATCAATTGACTGGCTTGTTATCAGAAATTCATAGAACAGGATTCTTTTCCAATCCAACCATATGCACAGGATGACTTTTTTAGGAAGAAGACCTGCTTTTGTGATGACTGTTGGCTCGGAACAAGAAATCGGGGAGCTGAGTTTGAATTCCTTGAATTCACTTTCGTGCAAATATCCTTGGGAAAGGTATTAATCCGTCTCTTTTCTCTAGTTATGGATTAAATAACAGGAGAGATTGGGTTCTATAGCCTTGGATGGCAACCAGTCTACCACAGAAAGTAATGGCAACCAACTGTGAGATAATCTTCTGCCCAGCCACTCATGTTTCTTTTGAGACATGATCACCCAAGTGTGTATCCCAAATGACACTTAACTGACTGACTGAATATAATAGTTGGAAACATAATTAAAATTTCTACGGAGCATAAATTTTGGGATCGGTTTTATATTGTTATGAAGTAATAAACTGATCCCCCACTAATTACTACTTTATAATATAATACATCTCTTCCCCATCTAGCTATGAGTCAAATAACAAGACAGATTGGGTTCTATAGCTTTGGCTGGCAACCAGTCTATCGCAGAAAGCAATGGCAACTTACTGCGGAATATTCTTCTGCCCAGTCAGTCATGTCTCAAAAGAGACATGATCACCCAAAGGGTGTATCATGTATGACACTTAACTGACTGACTGAATATAATAGTTGGAAACATAATTAAAACTTCTACGGAACATAAAGTTGGGGATCCGTTTTATACTGTAATGAAGTAATATACTGATCCCTCACTAATTACTACTTTATAATATAATACATCTCTTCCCCCTCTAGCTATGAGTCAAATAACAGGACAAATTAGGTTCTATAGCCTTGGCTGGCAACCAGTCTACCGCAGAAAGTAATGGCAACCTACTGCGGGATAATCTTCTGCCCAGCCACTCATGTCTCTTTCAAGACATGATCGCCCAAGTGTGTATCACGTATGGTACTTAACTGACTGAAAGTTGGCTCATGTTACTTACTCCAGGATCTTTTAACCCCAAAATTGTTGTAAGCAATCTATTTCTCGTCACCCTTCACAATTTGCTTAAAAATGGTGCCTTTGCATTGCGTTTTTACAGCAAATCAAATATACAAATGCAACCCCAAAAATTCGTTTTATTCAAATCCTGTGGTACCCAAACATCATTAAGTGTGTGGTAATACCAGTCAAGCGAGAGACCAGATGTTTGCCTTCAGAGGTCCAGATAGCAAAAACTGGTCTTTTACGGATCTTTGCGGAAAGGAGAGTCCAAACAGTAAAAATGGGAGTAAAGGGGATTTCACCTTTTAATGGGAACATAGAAGCATATCTCCCTAATTTACTTTTAAGCTATTAAACGGTTTCTTATATGGATAGAAAGCAAAGCCCATCTGCTTTAACAAGCAGGGAAATTAAAGCCCCAATAACCATGTCATTTGCCACAGAAGAGAATGTCTGGTACAAAATAAAAAACAAAATCAGACAAGGAGACTGTTATGTCGACAAGTATAAATGAATAACTCAACAACAGAATCAGAATATAAGTTGTATTCCGCGGAAAGACTGTTAGTATGTACAGAAGTGATTAGTAATATTTACAATAGAAAGATACAAGAGTCCAATCCGTCGTAAGACGTGTGTATACGTGATTACTTCCGGTACGTCACCGGAAGTGTGACTAACTCTTCACTGACTCGCACTGACTCTTCAGTAACTCATTAGAGACTCTCAAGTGACTCTCTACGACTCCCTTGTAGAGAATCCACCATTGCTATATATAGCAATGAGAACAGTCCATTTGTAGTCAAATAGGAGCGGCGCCCTAACAGAGGCACAGCCAGAAAAAGCAAGGTTCATCTTACAAAAAGGAAAGAACATTGGTTGCCTCTTTTTTTTTTCTAGTACAGCCATGTAGTGATACCGAGCAAGCGAGTGACCGGATGTTTACCCTCATAGGTCCAGAAAGCAAATGACCAAAACTGGACTTTGCGCATCTGGGCTCCAGGCAGAAGCTCCAGTAGAAAATCAAAAATAAATAAATATCAAATTCCTTTTACAGACCCTTTTCGCTCCACGCAGAAGTTTCAGTGGAAAATCAAAAATAAATATCAAATTCTTTTTACAGACCCTTTTCACTAGCCAAAGTGAATTTTGTTTATCATCCAATGGGAAACCCAGAATTAAATCTAGGTGTGAATTCCCAGATGACTTTTTCAGAGCCCCAAAGATGAAATAAAAGGACAATACAAGAAAACAATTGACAGTAGAGAAAATACAAGCATAATTAAAACGTCCCTTAAGAAACGTCAAATGATCGTATTATGGTTGCCTCTCCTTTCTCTCTCATCTTCTTCTTCTCTGTTCACTGAGCCACTTAATAACTGGCCGGTACCTGAAGGACCAAGCGAAGACTTCAAAGACACTCCTAACAAACAAACGCACACACATACATAGGCACAAACTCTTTTCGTCAAGTGATCATATTCTGGTTGCCTCTCCTTTCTCTCTCATCTTCTTTTTCACTGTTCACTGAGCCACTTAATAACTGACCGGTACCCGAAGGACTGAGCAGAGACTTTAAAGACACTCCTAACAAACGAATGCGCATACATACATACGCACAAACTCTTTTCGGCAATTACTGCTATGAACATTTTTAACAACTTTTGTACCAACCAAAAGACATTACTTTTATTTGTAAAAAACCTTAATTGATATAGGTTGATTCTATACTCAATTTGATATCTTTGTTTTATACCCCTCTTATAGTGGGCTATCTACTAACAAGGCCAAATCAAGTTAATCTGTTTCAACACACGCATACGCTTTACAATAACGGATAACCCACTATAAGTGCTTATGGATGGTGGATTTTTATAAATTTAGTATTTCTGCCAATTGCCACTTTGTGTAATGTAATTCTCAATCAATGTCTTGATTCGGTCATCATCTTTAGTCCAGGGCGGGGGTCTGTCTGAATGGTCTTCAACAATAAGGCTACAATCACAAATTCTCCCATACAATCCTGTCACCTAAAGCACCTTCACTATACACCGCACATATCGTTTTTGTTGCTTGTGAGGCATTTTTAACTTAACATTAATAAAAACTTAAGTGTCTAACATGCAACTTATAATCTTTCATTTTTATAGGGATGCAAAAATTGACATAAATAAAGTCATTTAAACTTTCTTTCTCAAAAGATAGTTTGAAAATTGCTCTAATCGGAAAACTAAGCATATACACTACCGGCCATGATTATTAGGCCACTCCAGTTTTTAAAAGAAATGGTGTATTTCCTATTTTTAGGATTTATTGCCAAGTGGATGATTCTAAATGAAAATAGACTGGTTCTTTTGTTATTATTACTTAGCAAAATTTTACAAGGCAAGGAAACAAAGATGAACTCATCCGAATCACCCTAAATTTTCTTTGTTCTTTGATTGATGAAATTGCAATATAGGTAATAATTAGATAGTTATAAACCCATTTGCTGCACGTTATTGTGCAGTATTAACAAAAGAATCATTTTATTTTCATTTGCAATTATTCACTTGGCAATAAATACTAAAAAATAGGATGAAATACATCATTTTTTTAAAAACACTCGGGTGGCCTAATAAATGGCCGGTTGTGTATATGTTGATAAATTTCACGTGTTCTAACTTGTTGGAATATGAAAGAAAGTTTAAAAATCAACATGAACTTTCCAGAAAACCGAATACTTATTTCTTCATCTACCTTCACATTGGTTAATTTATCGTTCTTTATATTCCTTTACTTATCTTCGTATTTATCTCAGTCTGTTCCTATCATACATGTCTGCTTCAGTTTGTTCTTATCAATCTATCTTGAAAGAGATTTATACAGTACTGTGCAAAAGTATTAGGACAAGAACTATTTAATCTTTTATGAGGCATATTGACAGAAAATAAACAATTTAATTAAAGTAATTTTATTTGATTTACTCAACAAATGCTTTAACAAGAAAAAATACTTGTTACAAAATAAATTTAACTTTTAGTATAATAGCCTTTTGCTTTGAAATAATAAAATAATTGCGACAATTTACTAATCGCACCTACAATATTTATATATATATATATACTACTGTGCAAAAGTATTAGGACAAGAACTATTTTATCTTTGATGAGGCATATTGACAAAAAATAAACAATTTAATTAAAGTAATTTTATTTGATTTACTCAACAAATGCTTTAACAAGAAAAAATACTTGTAACAAAATAAATTTAATATTTAGTATTAATAGCCTTTTGCTGTATTCACAAAGATGAGCAATATTGAGCCAGCTCAGTATCTAGATGAGTAACCATTTAGGAATACCAAGTGCTGTAAGCATCGATGTGTTGGTGATATAATTAGAGTTACGTAGAGCCTGGTCAGTACCTAGATGGTTGACTGCTTGGGAATACCAGGTTCTGTAAGCAAGAATGTGTACGTGATATAATGGATAATGGCTTGGTATTGGAAATTGAAGTTAAGTAATGTTAAGCCTGGACAGTACCGAGATGGGTGACTGCTTGGGAATATCAGGCGCTGTAAGCTGGGATGTGTAGGTGATGTAATGGATAATGGCTTGGATTTGTTAACTTAAGGGCCAGATTCCAATTTCTATAAGATTCATTATATTCACTTCAAATGTCCTTGGGAATGGTATGGATCCACCTCTTCTCACCCCAGATGTGGGTAAATTATTCAGATTTGTATCACTAAACCATTACTGTCAACAAAACAAAATTAATTCTTACAATCTAAAAATATTTTCTGGTTTTAAATAACTTAAAGCAGCATTTCCCAAACTATGGATAGCAAGCGGAATGTTAGTGGGTCATAAATAGTTATACTAGGATAATGCATTAGCTTCGCTTAAACACTAGGTCCGAAGGCGAATTAGCATGGCAAAGGACGCATTCCAGAAGATGAGCAAAATACTAACACACAGGAAAATCTCAATAGAAACAAAGAAAAGAGTGCTAGACTGCTACATGATGTCAGTTCTTCAATACGGCAGTGACTGCTGGACAATATCATCGAAAATGAGGACAAAACTGGAAGCGGCTGAAATGTGGTTCTACAGAAGGATGCTACGGATATCGTGGACTGAGCATACAAGCAACGACGAGGTGTTAGAAAGAATGGCAACAAAAAGGAAATTGATGCTGAGCATCAGGAAGAGACAACTGAAGTTCCTGGGACATGCAATGAGAAAGGAAAGCCTGGAGAACCTGATACTGACTGGTCAGATAGAAGGAAGGAGAGACAGAGGAAGGCAGTGGATAACATATTTGCAGGGCCTGATCAGATGGATGACGGAACGGGGGTTGCCAGGATCAACAGGAGCAAACATACTAAGAGCCACAAGGGATAAGGAGACGTGGAGAGCCATGATCGCCTACGTCCTGAAGGGACAGGGCACATAGAAGAAGAAGAAGAAGTACAAGACTCGGGTTTTGATTGCCAGCCTGTTGTTGTATCAAGCAGTATATTATTTTGACAAGCTAAAGGAATCAGGGTTGGTCATGCTCTCAATTTAATCATTTGTCAACGTAAAAAGGAAATCAATTTTCACCTATTCATATTAATATTTTTTATATTCTTTATTTTCCCAGTAAATTTGAGTGGGTTATCATAAGCTGTAGTCATGAGTAGTGGGTCGCAATTTTAAAATATTTGAGAACCCCTGACCTTAAAGGGTTGATAAGCTGCATAAAATGAATCCACCAATCAGTTAATTTTGCTGAATCAGGTTCAGTGAAGCACGAATTCTTTATAGTTTTTACAAGATAAAAATGACTTGTTGACCATTCACTCTATAATGGGCATGTGTATGTTTTCATTTGGTTTTGTTTGTATTGGTTTTCTTTCCCTGTCTCTGTGTTCATGCCTTTCATTACCTTAATTCTTAGATACTTTTCCTGTTTTGTATTTAAGATGAATTCACTTCATCACAACACTGGGAAATAGTTAAAAAAAACATAAAATGGTGAGAATAAACCTGGAATAATTTCCACACATGAAATCTATTTTTCTTCTCACACCTACACACGACTCAGAATCCAGAATCTTCTAACACTTCCATTTTTTTCATTGCTTCAGCCAAGTCTTCTTCAACCCTCCCTGTTTCTCTGACACAAACACATGACTAACAGCCATATCACATTGAAACACCATTTCCCCCAGGTTCACTGAAGTTAAGCAGTACCTCATAGATGTCTACTTGGAAATACCAGGTGTTATAAGTTTGGATAGGCAGGTAGTGTAATGGATAATAGCTTGGAATTTGAGATAAAAGGGTCAAGTTCCAACTCCATTCAGTAATTATATTCACTTATGCACAAATACACTTGGGACAAGTACATTCTACCTCTTCTCCTCTAAGCTATGGGTTAATTAGTAAGACTCATATAAGTAAAACTTTATTAACTCCAAAAATTCTTAGAATTTAAAAAAGTTTTCTGGATTTAAATAACCTGTAAAAAGTTAAAAAGCTATGAAAAACTAACCAATCAATCACAGACACACACACATAAGATTGATGAAAAGTTCCCAGTTTAACCAAATTCACAAAATTTGAACAACTAACAAAAAGCAGATTCTTATTTATTCCAGAATCACTTCTTGATCAGAGTGTGGACACATGCACATATATCTAGATGAGAATCCCACAAGATGATAGAATACAGAAAAAAGAACAAATAGATAACATATCTCATTTTAATGTTTCACTTTTCTTAATGCTTCTTTAAAAGCCTAGATATAAATAAGACAACAAAGAGATAGTAAATTGATATGTTCTGATATCTCAAAGACTAAAAAGCAATAGTTTTTTCCCATTAAAACGAACCGTAGACTGAAAGAAAAATGAATGGATGTAAGTCAAATTTTCATTTCCTGGTATTGATCTCGAATAAGTTTTTTCATAGTAAACTGAATTTTGAAGACTAAATAAGTCCTCTGAGTAAATGGTATCATGGCGGAGAGTAAGAGTTACAATTATACCTACTTAGAGCCAAACCAGAAGCAAAAACTAAAATAAAAGGTCTGAAAAAATACAGACATGCAGGCAGATAAACACACACACACACACACACACACACACACAAACACACAAACATCTTGCCTTTTATTATCGATTTTCTGCACTATTGTCAGAACTGCAACCTTGGAACTTCTGAATATCGTTTTTTATGTCTTTGGTACAGTGGATATCGGCTCGGAACGAGAAACCGGGGAGCCGAGTTCGAATTCCAGTTGAATCCATTGTATTCACTTACGCGCAAATACCCTTGGGAAAGGTATTAATCCGTCTCTTCCTTCCAGTTATGGGTTAAATAGCAGGACAGATTGGGTTCTCTAGCCTTGGTCGGCAACCAGTCTACCGCAGAAAGCAATGGCAACCTACTGTGGGATAATCTTCTGCCCAGTCAGTCATGTCACTTTCGAGACATGATCGCCCAAGCATGTATCACGTATGGCACTTTAACTGACTGACTATGAGTATATCAAATTTGATTAAAATCGGGCCACTCCTTCTGTAACCTGATTTTTTCGATTACCGATTTTTTATATTTATCGGGGGTACCTCGACACAAAACCTAGCTAAGAACACTTCGCAGATGCTTATAGTACAACTGTGTAAATTTCC
Organism: Ascarosepion bandense; assembly: GCA_037127315.1. Taxonomy (NCBI): domain Eukaryota; kingdom Metazoa; phylum Mollusca; class Cephalopoda; order Sepiida; family Sepiidae; genus Ascarosepion; species Ascarosepion bandense. Next base: position 5,624,379 of record JBBBDQ010000490.1, on the reverse strand, counting down.
AAGAAAATCAATTCAGCCATTTCGGAGTCTATAGGTAACGGACACACACAGACAAACTTCCATTTAAAAATAAGTTTAGATTTAGATATAATATTCTTTTTATGATATTCTATGACGTATGTTTATTTGAATTGATTTTGAAGTGTTACTGCCTCAGTTGAGTAGTGAATTATTTTCGTTTTAGATAGAGGAGTGAATAAGTTATTTTAAATAAATCGTTAATTGATTGAAAGTATTTTACTGTTTATAGCTCACTAAAAATTAAATATATTTAACTTATTTGAACATATATTTATTATTATTATTATTATGTCATTTTTCATCATATTTCGATTTCTGCATTGGTCTCACTACCAACCAAGTCTGCGGGGAGACCTAAGGCAGGTAGTGGCGTGTTGTTATGACTCCATTTCATGTTTTTCTATCTTCCCTATCATCCCCAGCATTACATAGATAACGTTTTCCTTAGTGTGTGGGCTGTACTTAATAAGACAATTTTTTGTATATCTCTTAAGCTGGGGTTTCCAGGGATTCTTTCAATGTGTTGTTTTGTTCCATTTTTTATCATTCCAAGTGCACCTACTATCACTGGCACAACTCTTGTTTTCAATTTCCACATTTTTTCTATTTCAATTTCCAGGTCTTTATATTTTGACAGTTTTTCAAATTCCTTGGTTGCTATGTTACAATCCGCTGGACAAGCCATATCAATTAATAGACAAGTTTTCTCCTTCTGGTTTTTAACAATAATGTCTGGCCTGTTTGCTTCAATTTTTCTGTCTGTGTAGATGGTGTAATCCCATAGAATGGTTACATCTTCTATTTCTGTAACCGGTGCTGGATGATGTTCATACCAGTGTTTGTTTACAGCTTTTCCATAATGTTTGCACATTGCCCAATGTAAATATTGCCCAACTCTATCGTGGCGATTTTTATATTCGTTTGGGGCAAGCACAGAACAGCCTGAGATTAGGTGGTCTATTGTTTCTTGGTGTTTATCACAAAACCTGCATTTTGGATCCATATTATTATGCATAATATTTGCCTGAAAGTTTCTCGTGAAAAGACTTTGGTCTTGTGCTGCAAGTATAAATCCTTCAGTTTCAGACTTTAATCCAGATGCACGTAACCATCGATGAGTATTAACTTTGTCAACATTGGATTTATTGGCACGTACTGGATATTGGCCATGCAGAGGTTTGTCTTGCCAGCGCTGTTTCATCTTTTCAAGAGCTTTATCTTTGGCTTTCATTTTCATATTTTTTGCCGCAATAGTTGGTTCTTGGCTACTGTTTTGCTTTTCTACAGAATCTACTAACTGTAATTCTCGTTTGTATTTACTGCCTTCTTTTATTATTGAATATTTTTTCTTTCTTTCTTCATGTTGCCTTACTAATTGTAACATCCAATCCTTTGTTGTTTCTATGTATGTTAGTAAGCCAATAGTTGTTGTCTTGTATGACAATTCCAGCTGAATAAGACCCCTTCCACCTTCTTTACGGGGTATGTATAGACGGTCTACATCAGCCTTTGGGTGATGCATCCTATGCTTAGAAAGAAGCTTTCTTGTTTTAGCATCCATTCGCCTGATGTCGTTTAGAGTCCAGTTTAAGATGTTGAAGCTATATTGGACAACTGGGATTGCAAGGCTATTAATGGCCATAACTCTATTCTGTGAATTTAATTCAGTTTTTAATATCATTCGTAGCCTTCTATAGTACTCTTTACGCACTATTTCTTTCATTTTTTTATGGTGAATGTTTTCGCTCTCATTTACACCTAGGTATTTATAAGCTTCTTCTTTATTATTATTATTATTATTATTTAGTTAATATATTTTTTCAACTGAGTAGAGATTATTTTTGTTTTAAATAGAAAAATGTTGAAGTTATTCTAAATTGTTAATTGACTGAATGGATTTTGTTTGTTTATAGCTTATAAAATATATTTCTCTTTGAATATATTTTTTTCTTATATTATTATTATGAAGATATATTAATGTGTTTTGGAGCTGAGAAGTGAATTATTTCCATTTAGGATATATACAAGTTTTCTGAAATCGTTTTTTAATGTAGATGTGTAAAATTTCTTCTGAATAAACCATTAATCCTGTGAAAAGTTTTAACTGCTTCTAGCTTATTAAATATATTTGACATCTCTAAATATTTATTAATGATTTTTTCTATAATTATATTATCATATTAAAAAAATAAGCTAAAAAGTAGTATCTTCTAGTCAACCAATTTCTTTCTTAAAACGTAATCTTTGTTAAATATATAAGTGCCTGTGCAACTCAGAACATTTTATGCTAATGAGAGGAGTATTTATTGAAAGTTGGAAAGGAGAGCTGAGGCTGTTAGGAACCATTTTCAGCATTAAGAAGGCGGCATTGAATGCATGTTGCTGTAGGATTCGAACGGAGTATAGTGTATACCTTTGTTTCCTTCTCAGTATAGTGGAGATTTTGTTTCAAAATTACGGGGGAAAATATTCACATTATTTTTGTTTGCCAAATTAATTTTTAAAACGTCAGAATAAAAATTAAATATAAAGGCTCATTTTTTTAGTAGCGTTTGACACGTGTGATTTGATTTCTGTGACATAATCTAGCAACCATCTTAGATCTTAGATGTTTCACGAAGCAAATGTAAACAATCGGCTCCATTGACCAAAAAGTGTGATAGAGAAAATTGCTGAACTTAAACTCAAAAAGTATGTGTCACCTGGCTTTCCTGTAGATGTGTGTCCCTAGAAAGTTTGAATGGCATTGCTTAAAAAATGTAGGCGTGCATAGGGAACAGTCACGCACAGACTCACAGATTGCCTTTTATATATATATATATATATATATATATATATATATATACATTTTTTCAGAGATTTATACTCAGCTTACAAAGCAAGAATGAAAATACACTCAGTGAGTACAATAGATAATAAAACCGAAAGTAGGCAGGTGTTGATAAAAACTGTTTACAAAAAAGGTATTTGATATGTCGGCAATATTTGTTTGTTTAGAATGAGCATGAAATTGAAAATAGTTGATATTTTGTTTTTTCTCAAGGAAAGGAAATTCACTGAAATTGATCAAAAAAATTAATAAAAGGAATACACAGAATCTTTTGATAACATTAATATTACAACAACTCCCTTTCCCCACTCTGGAAAATAAGTTTTGAAATGTGAAAGAGAAACATAATATAGCTAAGCATCCAGTTCATTTTTATTCTTTAATATCATGAAAAATTGAAGATTTTAGTGAAATATACATAGTCAGTTGAAGTTTTAACTAATATTAGGATCCAACTTTTCAGACAAAAATTCACATAGGGTTGGCTGTACAGGGCAAGGGATGCAATTTATTGGTTTTAGCTTCAGAAATACAGAAATATACTCATTTCATATTATACACAAGAAATTATGGTAAATTAAATGTAAGACAGTAGATTTAAAAAATCCACCCAGCCCTAGAGTGGTCACTTTTTGATAAATTCTTCAGATAAAGAGAAATAATCATGTTGAGCTTTATACAATAAACTATTGTCATTTAATCTTGGTGCATGTATGTGCAGACAGATTTCTTCATTTTTAGTTAAATAAGATTGTAATCAGATTCTTAAATTTTACAACTGAATATGAGATCCTAAATGAAATACTGAAGATTTTCCAAAAAATTGAATAAAATTATATATAAATATATAATGCTAAACAAGTTTGATTACCATGAACAGACATGGTCTGTCTGTTTAACTTTTTATTTTATTTTCGCAATTTTCACATACTGAAGATTAAATGTCTATTTATATTGACTTTTCTCAGAGTTTCATGGAATTACATCCATCCTTCAGAGCAGCAAAAGTCAAGTATGACAGGCAGCAACAGCACTAATCAGCAGGCAGGTTAGGTTTAAGACTCCAAGTTCACCACAGCAAATTGTCTTAGGGGACAATAGACTAATGACATTTGGTGAAATAATAATTGTGAGTTTAATCCCTGAGCTGGAAAGTGTGTATTTAGACACAGTGGAAACAAGTGATTGAAATATCTAAAAATAATTAGCAAGATAGACAGTGAATGAGAACAGTCGATATATTATTATAATTATATTGCCCTAAGTAAGACATTTTACTGTCACTGTTTTGCAGGGGGTTACATAGGAGGAAAGTTATGAGAAAGAGTGACAGGTTATGGGGGTGTCAGGAAGAGGGTAAGAGAAGGATGAGGATACTGATGAGAGAGAGAGAGAGGATGCAGGTTAGTTTGATAAGAGATGACTATTGACTTTACATTTAAATTCTTGGAAATTGTAGCTGTCGGGAAAGTAAGTAAACGGAAAGGAATTCCACAGGTGGGAAGTGCGAGAAAAGAAGCTGTTGGAGTAGAATTTGCATTTACATTTTATTGGTTTCACAGTAAAAGGGTGGGACCTAGTTGCTAATCTTGTGGCTCGAGTAAATTCGTGTATGGAGGGGCGCTAGTGAGCTATGTTCATTGAAGAAGTCATGAAAGTATTTGTAGAAGAGACACAGGGAAGCCACATTGCACTGGTGAGAAAGTGATTGTATTTAAGCTGCTAAGTTGGGATTGATCACATTACAGATTCTTCGTTGGATTTTGTCAAGGACATGTAGGTGGATAGGGTTAGATCAGTCAGTCAGTTAAGTGCCATACATGATATATGCTTGGGCAATCATGTCTCGAAAGAGACATGACTGACTGGGCAGAAGATTATCCCGTAGTAGGTTGCCATTGCTTTCAAAGGTAGACTGGTTGCCAACCAAGGCTATAGAACCCAATCCATCCTGTTATTTGACCCATAGCTGGAGGGAAGAGACGGATTAATACATTTCCCAAGGGTGTTTGTGCGTATATGATTGCAACAAATTCAACTGGAATTCAAACTCGGCTCTCCGATTTCTCGTTCCGAGTCGATATCCACTGGACCACAACGATTGCATTCACTTACATGCAAATGCCCTTGGGAAAGGTATTAATCCATCTCTTCCTTCCAGTTATGGGTTAAATAACAGGACAGATTGGGTTCTATAGCCTTGGCTGGCAATCAGTCTACTGCAGAAAGCGATGGCAACCTACTGCGGGATAATCTTCTGCCCAGTCAGTCATGTCTCTTTCGAGACATGATCACCCAAAGCTGATATACACCTGACAAAAGCTAGAGGGCAAATTATATCTGAACTTATTTATAAATGGAACTTTGCTTGTGTGTGTCTGTTACCTATAGACTCTGAAATGGTTGAACTGATTTTCTTGAAAATTTACACAGTTGTACTATAAGCATCTGCGAGTGTTCTTAGCTAGGTCTTGTGTCAAGGTACCCCCGATAAATATCAAATTGGTAATCGAAAAAATCGGAGAAGGAGTGGTCCGATTCTAATCAAATTTCATACACTCATAGACAAAGACATAAGAAACGATATTCAGAAGTTTCAAGGTTGCAGTTCTTACAATAGTGCAGAAAATCCATTATATATATATAAAAGGCAAGATGTTTGTGTGTGTGTCTGTTTATCTGCCTGTATGTCTGTATTTTTTCAGTCCTTTTATTTTAGTTTTTGCTTCGGGTTTGGCTCTAAGTAGGTATAATTGTAGTTCTTAGTTTCAGCCATGATACCATTTACTCAGAGGACTTATTTAGCCTTCAAAATTCAGTTTACCATGAAAAAAACTTATTTGATATCGATACCAGGAAATCAAAATTTGACTTATATCCATTCATTTTTCTTTCAGTCTACGGTTTCGCTTTAACTGGAAACAACTATTGCTTTTTAGTCTTTTGTGCCAGTGTCCAAAGAGTCTGAGCTCCAGGACCATGGATTAGTTTTAAAGCTTTCATTACAGCCGAGCAATGCCGGGCTATACTGCGAGTGGAACATATAATAGACTATGGATAGTTTAGTCCAACATTGCAAGTTGCTACATAAATTAAAATGTTATCTTAAGAACTTAAGTCATGTACTCAAATAGCTTTGTCAAATCTAAACTATCATATGGATGTTGTGGTGATACTGAGAAAAGGAGCAAAGCGAGGGACATTTGCCTTCAGAGATCCAGAAAGCAAATGACCAAAACTGGTCTTTGCACACGCACCCCCTGGCTCTAAGCATATGTTCAGGCAGAAAACCAAAAATTAATAAATATCAAATTTCTTTTATTTATCATCCAATGGGAAGCCCAGAATTAAATACTGGTGTGAATTTCCAAATGACCTGCTGGGACCCACAAAGATGAAATAAAAAGCCCACATAGAAAGCATACATCCCAGAGTTAAGAAAGTACAGCTTAATTAGCAAGTCCCTTGACCTCATCAAGCGTCAAGCAATACACTATGCTCCCCTTGCCTTTCCCTCTCATCATCTTCTTTACTGACATCAAAGACATTCCCAACTGACAAACACTCCCACATACATACACACACACTCTCTTTTCAGCATTTACTGCTATAAACATTTTAACGTCATTTGGACCCATCCTCAAAACATTCCTTTTATTTGTAAAAAAACCTGTAATTGATATCTGTGTATATATAAAATGTTGTTTCTATACTCAATTTGATTTTCTTGTTTTATAACCCCTTTTATAACTTATAGTGGGCTATCTACTAACGAGGCCAAATTCAGTTAATCTGTTTCAACACACAACTACACTTCACTTGAACGGATAATCCACTATAATCCGCAATGCAAAACTCAATTTGATTTTCTTGTTTTATAACCCCTTTTATAGCTTATAGTGGGCTAAGGCCAAATTCAGTTAATCTGCTACAACATCCAACTACACTTCACTAGAACAGATAACCCACTATAATGTCATTCATTATACCAAACCAATTCAGAAATATCTAAACTGTTAACTGTATACAACTGATTTCTCAGATCAATGAACAAAAAAGTCTTCAAGCAAATAAAGCCTGTAAGTCTAAGTGAGGACAATAGTTATTCGAAATTTGTGGCTTGGCACTATAAAATCACAAACAAAGAACTCTACCAAATTACAGAAACTATATTACTTAAGAACTTGTAACAGCTGCCGTAACTAAGATGAATAGCACATTAAACTCAAAGAGAAAATAATAGCAAAAAAATGTAGTGCCTCTTCCAGGTAGTTACCAGTTATCTCCCTTTCAACTTAACGCATAGCTTTTGCTCACTTCTGCTGTAACCAACTCACAACTTTTTGGATCAAGTCACTGGATTTAACAAACGCTTTTATCTACTGGGCCTTGTGTCCTTTGAAGAGGCATGGCACATGAAGAAGAACAATTTATCCCAGTGGATGAAATAAAGGATTCCATTCAAAATTCCTAACACCTGAAGAAGTCCAGAGTGTTCAATGGCCGGATATGACAACAAAGATGAGGACAACAGTTCAAATAAAGGTAAACAGTGAAAATAATGACAATACCTCATATGAGAAAAATTCACAGATATCAAATAAGAAATTAGGAAGGAATTTTGCCACACCCAGTAATTTTGCCACACCCAGTAATAGAAAGAATAACAAGAGTTAGACACGAGAATCATATTTTTTTGAAAAATTGTTTTAATAGAAAACTTTTATAAATTTCAACTGAAAGTAACACTTGGTCAGGAAATGTTAACAAATGTTTTCTTTATTATTTTTCTGTCCAGATTAAATAAATAGCTTTGTACTCATTCGCTTGTCCAGGGGCGATAACTCGTTAACTAAGTTAATGCGTCTTGCTGGGTGGGGATCTACCCGCAGAATACAACTCGCACCGCCTCCCGAACATACTAAACCCACAATAAATGGTATTTTAAACCAGAGGTTTTCAAACTTTTTGATTTACGGACCCCTTTATATTTTCACTATAAACGCTTATGAAATTCATACATAAATTTTTACTAAAAGTAGTTTAAATAGTTTTGCATTAACGTAATAAAAACTGGTTTTAAGGTGAGACATAAGTGTTCAAATAAAATAATACTGCATGTTGATGCAAAATGTAACAAAATTAAATTTAAATTACTTTGAATTTCACGTGATGAGTTAATCCACGGACCCCCTATCTTATCCTTACGGACCCCCTGTGGTCCGTGGACCACAGTTTGAAAATCCATGCTTTAAACAAAATAACTTGATGTTAGGTTTTTGTATGGATGTTGAAACAAATATCTAATCTATTTCTCTCTCAAGTTAATTTTTTTTTATTACAAATGATTTGAGACCACTTCAGGGATTCTATCAAAGATTATATATATATAAGAGAGAGCATGGGTTGATGTCTGTTTCAACATAAAAAGAAGTTACAAGAGGAAAATATTTTCTATAAATTTGCATTTTTAATTAAAGAATAAAATTTTGTATTATAAAAGAATATAACCGTTTATTCTTCATTTAAGATAAATGATTATCTGCTGATGTCCGTTGTGGTGCATTGGATATCGGGGAGCTGAGTCGAGGCCGTCGCTATATATTACGGCCTCGGCTGAGTTCGAATTCCAGCCGAATTCATTGCATTCACTTACGCGCAAATACCCTTGGGAAAGGTATTAATCCGTCTATTCCTTCCAGTTATGGGTTAAATAACAGGGCAGATTGGGTTCTATAGCCTTGGTCGGCAACCAGTCTACCGCAGAAAGCAATGGCAACCTACTGCGGGATAATCTTCTGCCCAGTCAGTCATGTCTCTTTTGAGACATGATCGCCCAAGCGTGTATCACGTATGGCACTTAACTAACTGACTGACTATCTGCTATTGTTTTTGGATATACTTCTGAAAAAATCAGCCCCAGAAAAAAAAATGATTAAAAAAATTCAGAAAATTAACAAAAAAAAAAACAAAAAAAACAAAACATCAAAGACATCAGCCCAGTTTCAAACTTGACATTTTTAAATAAAAAAAACCCCAGATAACTCTGTATAATGTCAAGGACTGAGTCGAGACTGTACTCATATATTTGTGAACAGGACACCCCCATTAAACTGATAAAAAAAAATGTATATTTTTTAATCTGACAAAAATAATTCAAGAAAAAGGATGTGCATTGTGGTGCAGTGGATATCAATTCAGAACGACAAATTGGGGTGCTGAGTTAGAATTCCAGTTAAATTCCTTGCATTCACTTACGCACAAATATCCTTGGGAAAGGTGTTAATCCGTCTCTTCCCTCCAGTTATGGATTAAATAATAGGACAGATTTGGTTCTATAGCCTTGGCTGGCAACTAGTCTACTGCAGAAAGCAATAGCAACCTATTGTGGGATAATCTTCTGCCCAATCAATCATGTCTTTTTCGAGATATGATCACTAAAAGAGTGTATTATGTATGTCACTTAATTGACTGACTGAATATAATATTTGGAAACCTGATTAAGGCTTCTACTGGGCATAAAGTGTGTGTGTGTATGTGGGGGGGGGTCAGTCTTATATTGTTATGAAGTAATAAACTGATCCCCCACTAATTACGACTTAACAATATAATACATCTTTTCCCCCCTCTAGCTATAAGTCAAATAATAGGACAGATTAGGTTCTATAGCCTTGGTTGGCAAACAGTCTACCGCAGAAAGCAATGGCCACCTACTGCGGGATAATCTTCTGCCCAGTCGGTCATGTCTCTTTCAAGACATGATCGCCCAAAGCGTGTATCACGTATGGCAGTTAACTGACTGCCTGAATATAAAAGTTGGAAACGTGATTAAGGCTTCTACTGGGCATAAAGTGGGGGATCAGTTTTATATTGTTATGAAGTAATAAACTGATCCCCCACTAATTACTACTTAATAATATAATACATCTCTTCCCCATTTCTTAATGGCACTTAACTGATTGACTGAATTTGAGGCAAGTCTAAGGAATGCTAATCTTGAAAAATTATTCTTCCAAAACTTTATCCATATTTTTCATAAGTAGACAAGTCTATTTAAGAAGTGCCATATTGACTTCAGTCTACATTAGTGCCTGTGCATAACCTTGACATCATCCTAACCAGAGTTTGAATATGTTTACTGAGTACTGTTGGTGAGTGGGGGATTTTGAGTGTGTATATAAGTGTCTTGGAGTGCTTTATGTATATATGCAGTACTTGTCACAAAATACTTAGATTGTCTTAGGGTCATTCAGATACACAGGAATGAGTTTATTTATTCTAATCAAATCAACCTGTGGGCCTATCCCAAACTCTGTCATTCATGGTACAATGTACAGAACGAGAAGTGAAGTAAAATCTTTTGAGAAAAATATGTACAAGATATAAATTGAAAGACAATCTCTCTCTCACTCTTTATATATATATATATATATATATATATATATATATATATATATATAAACGGAACTTTGTCTGTGTGTGTGTTCGTTACCTATAGACTTCAAAACGGCTCAACCGATTTTCTTGAAAATTTACACAGTTGTATGATAAGCGTCTGTGAGTGTTCTTAGCTAGGTTTTGTGTCAAGGTACCCCCGATAAATATCAAAAATCGATAAAATCGGGTTATAGAAGGAGTGGTCCGATTCTAATCAAATTTCATACACTCATAGACAAAGACATAAGAAACGATATTCAGAAGTTTCAAGGTTGCAGTTCTTACAATAGTGCAAAAAATCAATAATATATATATAAAAAAAGGCAAGATGTTTGTGTGTGTGTCTGTTTATCTGCCTGTATGTCTGTATTTTTTTCAGCCCTTTTATTTTAGTTTTTGCTTCGGGTTTGGCTCTAAGTAGGTATAATTGTAGTTCTTAGTCTCAGCCATGATACCATTTACGCAGAGCCTTCAAAATTCAGTTTACGACGAAAAAAACTTATTTGATATCGATACCAGGAAATCAAAATTTGACTTACATCCATTCATTTTTCTTTCAGTCTACGATTTTGCTTTAAATGGAAACAACTGTTGCTTTTTAGTCTTTTGTGCCAGTGTCCAAAGAGTCTGAGCTCTAGGACCATGGATTAGTTTTACACCTGAGCAACGCCAGGCTATACTGCTAGTGTGTGTGTGTATGTATATATATATATATATATATATATATATATATAAGAAAAATTAAGGCAGACACATTATTTCATGGTAAATCGAAAGTATAGGCCTATTTCAGGCAAACCATCATCAGCTTCCGTCTTTATTTTACAAAGGATTTTACATGCATGTAAACCACATACTCCATGACCACACAAAATTTAAAAAAATTAACAAAAACCCGACACACCAACTAAAATCTAAAATTAATAAACTCATTAGTGCCAACAACGCTGATCAGAATTCCTTAAAACTCCCTAAAATTATTGGTGACTATAAACCTGGTTACATATACGGAACCATAAAAACTCATAAACCTAACTATCCTCTCCGCCCTATCATATCCCAAATTCCTACTCCTGTATACCAGTTAACTAAACATATTAACCAGCTTATCACACCCTACCTTCCGAGTAAATACAGCATAAAGTCAACCTTAGAGGCAATCCAAATCCTCAAGAGTGAAAATCCTAATAATGAAATCATAGCTTCACTTGATGTGGAAAACCTTTTTACTAATGTACCCGTCAGTGAAACTATTGATATAATTATAAGAAATGTTTACAGTAATCCTTCATTACCCCCACTCAAAATTAATCCCAACATCCTAAGAAAAATTCTACTAGCTTGTACTACTGAAGTGCCTTTTGTTGATCCAAACAACACTATATATATACAACGTGACGGAGTCTCCATGGGTTCAGTGCTTGGTCCGATTTTTAGTAATTTCTACATGTCTAACCTTGAAAATACTACCTTTGCAAAATTTACAAAACCATCAATATATCTAAGATATGTTGATGATATCCTACTATCAATTAAAAATACTAATGAAATCTTACAACTTCAAAAACAGTTTCAAAATAACTCAGTTTTAAAATTTACTTATGAACTTAGCAAAGATAACAAAATTCCTTTTCTTGATATATTAATTAACACTGACAACAATAAATTTACTATCTCACCGTATCAAAAACCTACTAATAAAAATCCCTCCACACTCAATTATATTAGTGAATGCCCCCACTATTACAAAATAGCCATCATAAAAAATCTATTATACCGTGCAAAAGTCAATTCATCTACAAATCAGATCTTCTACAGTGAACTAAAAAACATAAAACAGACACTCATCAATAATAATTTTCCCAACTACATAGTTGATGAACAAATACATTACTTTCTTAAAAAGCTTAACATGGAAAAAACAACACATGATACTAACCCAACCAATCCTAAACATATCACTCTCTTATACCGTAGCCAGATGCACTCCAACTACCAACTAGATGAAAACATCCTAAAAAAACTCATAAATACTAATATTTCTCCGACAGACTCTAACAAAAGAATTAAGTTCATTATATATTACACTAAATCCACTACATCTAATTCATTTGTCCGCAACGACTCTTCCCCCACCGTTAGTGATTTGCAAAAGACCAATGTAGTATATAAATTCATATGTCCATTTAGAGAATGTATCTCTAACAACCTTAATAATATCTACATCGGCCACACCACAAATTCGCTCTCACGGCGTCTGACGTTGCACTTAAATAAAAATTCAAATATATTCCGTCATTTAGAACAACACGGTTATCAACGCACACTTCTGAGAAAAACGCTTGTTGATAACACGTACATACTCAAACAAGAAAATAATAAGCAGAAACTAAAAATCCTCGAAGCACTCTACATTAAACAGTTTAAACCTGGTTTGAATACAATCAATTTCGATATTTCCAACAACGTACTCAAATGTCTGTAATCAGACCAGGGACCACAACACCACTATTTTGTCACTGTCTTCGGCCATCCGCCACGGTAGGGATGGACTTATATTTTCAATTCAATTATCTTTATTGTTAATAGCTTAAATGTTCTATGTTTACTATGTGTTATTATTTACTCTTTGATAATGGCTTATGTGAGCCGAAAGCTTAGACCTGATAAAAAATTCAACAAATACTGTGATTTTTTGTTGTCTTTTAACGACATCACCATCAAGTATATCAGACGGTATGAACGGATCCTACACAAAATTAATAGACAAAACTTGTCTATATTATTCAATGAAACCTGCATTAATATATATATATATATATATATATATATATATTGATTGTTTAATTAATTAGTTTCTGGTCATAATAAAATTAGACCAGTACACATTTGTATTAAAAAGTATTCAATACAGTTATATTGTAAAGCTTTTGAATATTTTCCATTTGTAAACGAGTTATTATGCTACCTAGGTTTCTACCATAAGTGATGTCTTCTGGCAATTTTCAATAACTGATTTTACAGTTTACTGTTTTTTTCAAGAGCATGCGCCTGAGTGTTCTTAAAAAAAAACCGGTAAAATCAGTTATTGAAAATCACCTGAAGACACCACTCATGGTAGAAACCTAGGTCGAGTAATAATTCATTTACAAGTATATATATATATATGTGTGTGTGTGTGTGTGTGGCCTGAAGGTTGCATTTAGCATGAAACTGATTGTCACCTCTGACGTCAATGTCCTCTTTCATATTCATATACACTCTATCTCCAATATTGAGCACTTTAATCTATAAATATAGCATACCATAAAACTATATTTTATATATATATATATAAACCTTGAATAAGTTCTCGCTGATTTTTAATGAAAAGTGATGTCTTATTTACAAAAAATAGTAAGAAACATGTCACTGACAGTATTGTCTATTACTAGCCACTACTTTTTCCCATCTTTCTGGCAGCATGTGAACCGGGCGATAGTTTAGATAAACTAAACTATCGCCCGGTTCACACTCCACCCACATCTTCATTAACAGGTGAAGCGGCTCATCCCTTGTTTCCTGTTTAGGATGCGGTTTCCGGCTTTCTCTTTTCTAATCTTTTCACTCTCTTTTATTTTTTTTTCAATTGGAGTAGATAGACTAAACTATCTCCCGGTTCACACTCCACCCACATCTATTGAACAGGTGAAGAGGCTCAGCCCTTGTTTCCTGTTTAGGATGTGGTTTCCGGCTTTCTCTTTTCCATTCTTTTTATCCTTACGTAGCCCCCTGCGCATCAGTGGCGTTATCGCCTTGTTTGAGGTGACATGATTAAAAAAAAAAAAAAAATGAATTCTATGAAAAAAAAGACACATCTTTTGAGGTTAATCATGAATTGACCCATTTTTTGGCATCTTCATAAGAATGGAAGCTCTGCTAAGCCAGGCCTTGTTCCATCAGTTGGAACAAGTGATAATCGAACAAGGCAATGTATGATGAATACGGTGGGTGGAATAAGACTTTCCATTTAAGCATTTCCAAGTAGGTTTCACATGTTTGCAACTTGTGGCCTAGCATTGTCATGTTGCAAAATCCATTTGTTGTGTCTCTGCTCGTATAGCAACCCTTCTTTCTTCAATGCTTGGCTCAAATGCATGAATTGTAGTTAATAGTTATCTCCCATGATGGTTTTGGTTGGTTTGAGCAGCTCATAATAAACAACCCCTAGATGATCACACTAAATGCAGAGCAGAAGCTTCGAACCATGGATATTTGGCTTTGCTGCCAATGTTGATGCATGGCCAGACATATCCCATGATTTTCTATGCTTAGGGTTATTGTAGCATATCCACTTTTCATTGCCAGTCACAATACAATGCAAAAAAAAACCTTTCTTTTTCTGCTGTTGAAGCAGCTGTTTACACGTAACAAGACGCTGTTCGACGTCTCTTGTATCAACTTGTATGGCACCTAATGTCCTTGTTTTTGAATCATTCCTGATGCTTTCAAACATTTTGAAACTGTTGTTTGATCAACTCGTAAGAATTTTGCAAGTTCAGCTTGTGCCTGACACAAGTTATCATGAAGTGATGTCTGCAATTCTTTCTCTTTAAACTTTTTCAGTGTGTCAGAGCATTCTTTATTTTCAACATCAAAAATTATTTTAATGCATGCATATAAACATACGTACAATAAATATGCGTACACAGCTCATGCCAGAACACGTGTGCTCATGTGTACGTGTGTGTGTGTGTGTGTGTACATGAGTGTATATATACACACACACACACACACACACATATATATATATATATATATATATATATATATATATGTATGTATGTTTGATGCTATTCCCCACCCCACCGGCAAAGTAGTAGAAGTGCCTGTAGCACACCGAAACACACACATACAAAATAAAGTAGAATAAATTGCAAGATCTACACGCACATAAACATGCACACATGACACAGTCACAGACACGCACACACCACCAGATAAAGCAGATTGATAAAACAACAGTAACGAAATAGATCCTCTTCAACGTCAAAAGTCAAACTAACAGTCAGGTCACACTTAGATAAACCACACATTAAAGCAGACTGATACCATCAAACCAGGAAAAGGCCTCAACTATAAATCACACACACATACATAAACACACAGTAAAATTTATGACAGCAGCAGCAGACAGCCAGCCAGGAATGACCATTCTTTGAAAGGCCAGGAACTCACTCGAACAGACACACGCTTCACTGCCATTCTGAAGATGGCAGTGAAGCCAAAAATTGACTCTTTATACCTCAATGTTTCTTTTATATATGCATGTTTCATTGTTACAAGGTTGATTTTATATTTATATATGTATATATTTTCTAAACATATACTGTTAAATATAAGAAACAATGAATGTCTGTTAGGTTTAATCATAAGCTGTTCTAAACATCGTATTTACACTTTAATTTCAGTTGAAAATAAAGACAAAAATTCTCCAACATTTGGATAATTTTTTATTAAGTTGGTTCTAAGCTTTCGACTCACATGAGCCATCTTCAGAGAAATTACAAGGATGTTAACACAAAAACATCCACAATCAGTAAAGATTTTATCTTGTGTTGATATAAAACTTTGCTAAGCAACAATAACAGTTACCAAAAGGAGCAAACGCAGTTCGCAATGCAGTTCTATAACATCACACCACGTGAGAGCTTGAAATGATAACAGAACCATATATTTAAATGCAATGTAATGTGTTATGACCAGATTTTAACGTGATTTTAAGTGTGGGTTGTTTGGATTCAATGTAGATGGCCTCCAATATCTGAATATATCTCCAATATTCTTTTTACTGTGTGTATGAGTTAGGATTATTGTATTGTTGATTAAAATTTTATCTTTTATGAGGCAGGCATCAAAATAAAGTTTAAAATCACCCCTGTCCTAACACTTTTGCACACTACCAGTAGTGTGCAAAAGTATTAGGACAGGGATGATCTTCATAAAAACCTCACTGAAATTCAAATACAGGGTGAAAAGCCAAATAAATTGCTAATAAATATTGATTATTTAAAAGTAGGTGTAAAAGAAATGTATTAAAAAGAAATTATATTTAATTTTTCCTATTTTCTATTAAACAAGTTATTTTGAAACTACTCATTATTCTATTATCCTTGGATATGACTGACTTTTTTCTTATTCCCCCCTCTCGAATTGATAAATCTAATGTTACTTTGCAAGACACACTTTGGGAACAAATACAAGCTGCTTGGCAGGAGATACCATTAGATACATTGAAGAAGCTTGTGATGTCAATGCCTGACAGAATGAAGGCTGTGATCAAAGCAAAAGGCTATTATATTAAATATTAAATTTATTTTGTAACAAGTATTTTTTCTTGTTAAAGCATTTGTTGAGTAAATAAAAACAAAATTAATTTAATTAAATTGTTTTTTTCTGTCAAGATGCCTCATAAAAGATAAAATAGTTCTTGTTTTTTGCACAGTAGTGTGTGTGTATATATATATATAGTGTATCGAAGCAGCAGATAATTTTCTAAACATATATTGTTAAATATAAGAGACAATGAATGTCTATTATGTTTAATCATGAGTCGTTCTAAACATCGTATTATGGCTTTGATTTCAGGTGAAAATAAAGACAAAAATTGTCCAACATTTGGATATTTTTTTATTATGCTGGTTTTAAGCTTTCAGCAACCAATACATATGTGTGTGTGTTTATGTGTTGTGGGGTGAACAGATATAGATATTGTGTGTCAGGTTCGAATTCTGCCGAATAACACATTTTTCATAACCATAACTTATTGTAAATAATCAGGCCGGTAGAAATAAATATATAATACTGTTTGATTATAAACAGAATATCTACTTAAATACGAGTATCGATCAAAAATAATGTTCAAACAAATCATTTTTTGTTATGGCATATATATATATATATATATATATATATATATAATATTTTCTAAACCTATTCTGTTAAATATAAGAGACAATTAGTGTCTATTATGTTTAATCATGAGCTGTTCTAAACGTCGTATTTTGGCTCTAATCTCAGTTGAAAATAAAGACAAAAATTCTCCAACATTTGGATAGTTTTTTATTGATTTGGTTCTAAGCTTTCGGCTCACATGAGCCATCTTCAGCGAGGTTATTAAGACGGTAATACAGTAACATCCACCATCACCGACGATTTTATTTTGTGTTGACATAAAAGTCCACTTGGCAACGGCAATAGTTACCAAAAATAACAAACGCAGTTCGCAAATTTGCAATGTGGTTCTATGACGTCACACCACGTGATAGCGCGAAATGACAATAGAACCATGTATTCAAATGCAATGTAATGTGTTATGACCGGATTTAAATGTGATTTTATTAAGTGTGTTATTTTTGCCGTTGCCTAGCGGAGTTTTATATCAACACAAAATAAAATCGTTGCTGATGGTGGATGTTTTCATGTTAACATCCTTGTAACCTTTCTGTAGATGGCTCATGTGAGCCGAAAGCTTAGAACCAAATTAATAAAAAATTATCCAAATGTTGGAGAATTTTTGTCTTTATTTTCAACTGAGATTAAAGCCAAAATACGACGTTTAGAACAGCTCATGATTAAACATAATAGACATTCGTTGTCTCTTATATTTAACAGTATATGTTTAGAAAATTATTTGCTGCCTCGATACACACACACACACACACACACACACACACACACACATATATATATATGCTATAACAAACAAGTGCTTTTTGATCTTTAAAACTGTGTCAAGTAAATCAGTGAGTCCATTTTTATATTCAGGCTGAGAACAATGATTTTGCATTTTTTATACATTTTAAGGACTTTTTGTCCTTGACATCAGTTCCTATTTTTTTATTTTCCTTTGACAAATGCTTTTGTTGTAAAGCCAAAATTTTTATCCAAATCAGTCCTTACAAAACAGTGAACAAATTATGAACTATTTTGTTTATTCCTTGATATAATCTTCTTCTTCCGTTCGCTTTTACTTTCCTTTTTCTCCCGTGTCCGAGGGTTAGAAGTTCTGCCATGCCGTCCAGGTCTGATGTTCATTAACGGTCTGATGGGACCCACAACAGAGTAGCCCACCCTACTACGAATGACACCTTCACTATTTGTTCGGCCCCTTTATTACTAGCTATATCTGGATTTGACATGACATAAGAAATTGAGGCAAATTTTCATGGCTGGATGCCCTTCCTAACGCCAATCCCTCCCAAGGGACGGGTATTTGTCGAGTCACCATCTCGCCATAGTTCGCCGCTAACTGGAGTGATGTGCTTGTCCGTTGTCAAGGAGATGGTCATCCGCATGAACCACTACCACTCTTATGTTGGGCGCCACATGAACTTACTGCTACCCAAGGAAATAGCAGAAATGCCACTATATTACCATAATAACAAAAATATCACCTTACGAAATAGTGTGACTAGTTTGTTAATGGATTGATTTTTAATCCTTTTTTCCATTATTAACATGCAGACTATTGTCCTCATCTTTGTTGTTATCATCACAACGTTTCAGCCATGGTGCCTTCCTGTTTTCATCAGGTGTTTGCTGATTCAGGTAGCCTTTACAGATTACCTGTATTGACAAGAACCTGATGAAAGCCAAAATGTGATAATAAAAATAGTCCACTTGTAAATAATGTAAATAACTCCTCATCCTAGAAATTGTGACTTTTTCCATGTTTTTTTTCCTTTGGTTACTTTTACTTTTTATGGTTTAAAAAAATCAGAAGGGCAAACAACTATGACACAATTTAAAATAATATTTAATATTAGAAATGTAATAAAAAATATATAATTAAATGTAAATAATATATATTTTTTAAATGTAAGGTCAACAGACACCGCCTAACACACTAACTAGCATCCATTCTCTCAAACACTCTTCTCATCTGCCCAACCCTCAGCCTCAGTATCCTTACCCGTCTATCACCCTCCTTCTGACATTTCCTATATCTAACCTCTCTTTCTCTTCGCCTTCCCCTATGTAACCCACTGTGCAACAGTGGCAGTGGAATGCCTTGCTTGGGGTGAAATGATTATATAAAAAAAATCTATACTTTTATAATGTAGATATAAAGTGGGGGATCAGTTCTACATTACAATCAATATATTGACTGATCCCTCACTTTATGACCACAGTCATCCTTCTCTTAACCACTTCCTGACACTCCCTATAATCTGTCACTCTTTCTCATCACTTTCCTCTATGTAACCCCCTGTGCAACAGTGGCAGTTGAATGCCTTTGCTTGGGGTGAAATGATTATATATTTAAAAAAAAACTATACTGTTATAATGTGGATATAAAGTGGGGGATCAATTCTACATTACAATCAATATATAAATTGATCCCTCACTTTATGACCAATCATCCTTCTCTTAGCCACTTTCTGGCACTCCCTATAATCTGTCACTCTTTCTCGTCACCTTCTTCTATGTAATCCACTGCGCAATAGTGTCAGTGGAATGCCTTGCTTGGGGTGAAATAATTAAAAAAAAAAAAATTCCTTGTCTGTTTCAAATGTATTGATGACTTTGTGTTCTTTTCTTAAAATGCAATATTTCTGTGGAATTGGTTTCATAGAGGGACTACATGTGCTGTATCCATGGCAACCATAGACAGGTTTTGAATTCACTGTTTTCCTTCTCTTGGAAAAGATTCTTTTTGTTTTTAATCGTTTCTTATCCAGCAAGACAAGAATGACACTGAGGGTTACTGAGAGTGAAAGAAGAGGAGAAAAGAAAAGACAATAAATGAACAAGGTTCTGGAAGACAGAATTTGGTTCCACTTGTTGCATTTAAACTTTTGAAGATTGTAACTGGAAAGGAAGAAACTGGAAGAAATTTGGGATTGAGTTTCCAGTTCTTTCTAAACTTCTTTTTGTTCTCTTTGATTCTCAGAAGCTTTTTGTGTCTTAGTGGCATTATTGCCTTGCTTAAGTTGAATTGATTTTAAAAAAAGTTCAATAAGATTAATTTATTTGTGAAACTACAATAATTTTTAATTTCTGAAATATTTTTTAAACACAAGAAACTATTAGAATGGAACTAATGGTTACATGTAGCTATTTCGACAATAAAATGATGAGACCTAAATGCCAATCTAATACTGCATCTAGATTCATGCAGTCAAGGTACTAAGGAGGAAAGTTCATCAGACTAATTGCCATGAAAATGTTTACAGAAAAGTTGGAGGAAAGCCAGATTACTGAGATGAGAAAGTAACCGAAGTTAAGATACCAGGTCAGGATGAATAAAATTAAAGTCCCTTTTCGGATTTTATCAAGTACCTCAAGATATATAGCAGGAACACCAAACCAGAAGTGAAAGTAAAATTCAATACACGGACAAATGGTATAAAAAATGCGCAAGATAGATTCTGGCAAGAAAGATCGTCTAACATGGCACAGTGAGCAAACTTTCCGAGCAGCAGAACTGCCACCCAAGTAAAAAGAGCACAATCTACCTGACTATTTAACACATAGCTGGAGAAAAATTCATAACTTTTTTAAGAGTATTAACGTGAATTAATTGAAACAGATTCAGCTAGAATTTGGGCTTGGCATGACAATTTTATTTTTTGCACTCATGCTTCTATACATCAATATTTCAATTTAAATATGATCTCTTTTGAATTCCATATGACAGATTTTAATTATGAATATTGTAGATCAAATACTGAATTTTAATCTAGTGGAATTCTTAATGTTGATTCATATACTTGTAACATAGTTGGTTCTATATGCAACTAATTTTTCTAAACTATCAAATCATTGTCTGCCAATTATACGGACGAGTTATCTCCCTTATATCGTGTTTTCTTTTAAGCATCTTACATTGTGGTGCATTGGATATTGGCTCGGAACGAGAAATCGGGGAGCCGAGTTCGAATTCTAGCCGAATTCATTGCATTCACTTACGCGCAAATACCTTTGGGAAAGGCATTAATCCGTCTCTTCCTTCCAGTTATGGGTTAAATAACAGGACAGATTGGGTTCTATAGCCTTGGTCGGCAACCAGTCTACTGCAGAAAGCAATGGCAACCTACGGGATATGGCAATGGCAACCTGCGGGATAATCTTCTGCCCGGTCAGTCATGTCTCTTTCAAGACATGATCGCCCAAGTGTGTATCACGTATGACACTTAACTGACTGAACAACAGATTTCAAAAAAAAATGATATGAAATGAAGTGTTAAAAAAGGAAAAATAGTCAAATGTTCAGACTCCAGATAATGTGTACTTTGAGTTTAAAAGCAGATAAATTTTGCAGTTAAATATAATTTGGAAAATCATTCTTACTACCCTGAAACCCCTGACCAGGTCAACAGCTTGTTTTCTACCAAAATTTATATACATTACAAATTAAACTAAGCACAATTGACTATTAAAGGATGAAAAATGTTTGCAGATTTTGACATCTTACCGGGGTCTATTTTTTTTTTTACCCAAATCTGAATTTGTTTTTCTCATTCTAAGTCTCAGTAAAACAGTATATAAAATTCTGTAGCCAGATATTGAACTTATAACTCTTTGGGTCAAGTCACTGGATTCAAACAATGCTTTTATCCATTAGGCCATGTGTTCTTGAGGACATCAGTGTATGAGTTATTTTGAAGTTATAAACCTAATGTCCCAGTAACAAATTTTTACATGAGCTCATGTTACAATTTTATTGTTAGTATTGTTTTTCTCTCGCATTTTGTATTATTGCTTCCCATATTGTATTCATTTCTATGCTTGGCCAGCATAGGAGATTTTTTGGCCCAGTATATGTGCTGTCAGTTAAGTGCCGTATGTGATACACACTTGGGCAATCATGTCTCGAAAGAGACATGACTGACAGGGCAGATGATTATCCCGCAGTAGGTTGCCATTACTTTCTGTGGTAGATTGGTTGCTGGCCAAGCCTATAGAACCAATCAAATCTTGTTATTTGACCCATATCTGGAGGGAAGTGACAGATTAATACCTTTCCCAAGGTTATTTGCACGAAACTGAATGCAAGAAATTCAACTGGAATTTGAACTCAGCTCCCCGATTTCTCATTCCAAGCCAATATCCACTGCATCACAACACACATCCAGAAAGCAATGGCAATCTACTGCGGATAATCTTCTGCCCAGTCAGTCATGTCTCGAAAGAGACATGATCACCCAAATCGTGTAGCACGTATGGCACTTAACTGACTGACTGAATATAATATATGGAAACATGCTTAAGGATCATAAAATGTTATGGTCATAAAGTGGGGGGTCAGTTTTATATTGTTATGAAGTAATTAACTGATCCCCCACTAATTACTACTTAACAATATAATACATCTTTTCCCCCTCTAGCTATAAGTCAAATAACAGGACAGATTGGGTTCTATAGCCTTGGTTGGCAACCAGTCTACCACAGAAAGTAATGGCAACCTACTGTGGGATAATCTTCTGCCCAGTCAGTCATGTCTTTTTCGAGACATGATCGCCCAAAGTGTGTATCACGTATGGCACTTAACTGACTGATATGTGCTGATTTCTTAAGGTTTTGTATTTTCCAGTGCTGAACGTGTTTTCCGTTTTGCTCTGGATTAATACATTCTCTGCTTTACACGAGAAAGAAAAACATTTTCTATTCTACTCAGATGCAGCCTTTAAGATTTCATGTGCCCGATTGACTCTGTTGATTAAAAACTTAATTGGGTGATTAAAGTTTATTTCTTTACTCGTCAGCGGTTGATTAAAAATCTCGCAATGAAACATGTCCCTTCAAATATAGAAAAAGGAAACCTGATTCCTTTTACAACCCAAAAGTATGCCATTGAAGATTCACAAGTTACTTAGAATGACCTACAATGACATTATTGAACTCTTTGATCTTATGCATGGTGGCTGATTTACATCAAAATGTGTGGTTAAACAAAAGACAGTGACATTCCGCAATCATCAAAGCAAGATCTGACAAATGGAATTTAAATTGACAAGCTCCTATCTCACTTTTATCATCCAGGTCAGTGTAAACATTCGTTTAATTAACGCTTCCAGAGTGAAGCCAAAGTGTCTCTTGCCCAGATTAAAGACGATCACAGATTTTTAGAAATTCATTTGGAAAAATATTATCCTTGACTCAACATCTATATTTCCTCTCTGCTTACGAAAAGTAAAAATGAACATTTGAAAGAAAGAAAAGAAAAATATTTCTTTCAATCATGCACCAAAAAACACATTATTTAAGTAATTTTTTTATAGAAAATCGTTGAGAAAATCAGATTAGTTATTTTTTTTTATTATCTATGAGATGGAGGTTGTAGTCAAACAGAAGAAAGAAACTACAAATTTAGGTACCTCCACTCAATTGCCGAGAAAAAAAAAACAGCCTATCATGATGTTAAAAGGGCTCAAACTTAATAAAAACAAAGTTTTATCATCAAAATATTTATGCTTATTATTAAGAGGAAAGATCAAATTTTGTAATTTTTTTTTTTTAATTTTTAAATTCTTTCTAACATATTTGTAATTTTAATTAAAATTTCATTTTTTGTTTTTCATCAGCGATTCACGCTATGTTTACGTAAGGTGACTATTAAGAAAATGGAGTCGATCGAGTAAAATGATTTTGGAGTAAGTAAATTTTCCCTCGCTCTCGACCACCGGTTAAGTGATTTCTTTTTTCAAATCTCAAAGGCTGTACAGATGTATGTGTTCTCTATTCTGTTTCATAGGTATGCATTCTATGTTTTGTTCGAAGTGAAGACATTTTCTCTTGCTTCAGATTAACACGTTCTCTGTTCAACTCCAGACGAACGTATAACCTTTCGTTGTCAGAAAAATGCCTTCTGTTTTGTTCCAGATTGATAGATTCTCTCTTCTCCTCCAGATGAAATCATTTTATGTTCTGCTCCTCCAGATGCATGCATTCTTTTTTTCTGTGTCAGATGAATATATTCTATGTTTTTTCTCTAGTTGCCATTATTCTCTGTTATGTGTTCGATAAATTAGTTCTATATTTTGCTCCAGATGAATATATTCAAAACAGTGTGTTTGTCAGTCTTATTTTTTTAGTCAATGTTATATTTTTTTGTTATGCAATTTTAGCTACCTTATTCTCTTCTCTAAATGGGTACTGGAGAAAATTAATGAATCAGTCAAAATTTACTATGACAATCGATATAAAAGGCAAGATGTTTCTGTGTCTGTCTGTCTGTCTGTCTGTCTGTATGTCCTTTATACAAATCCACAATTTTTATCCGATTCTCACCAAACTTCAGTCAGTAAGTGTCATACGTGATACACACTTTGGGCGATCATGTCTCGAAAGAGACATGACTGGGCAGAAGATTATCCCGCAGTAGGTTGCCATTGCTTTCTGTGGTAGATTGATTGCCAACCAAGGCTATAGAACCCAGTCTGTCCTGTCGTTTAATCCATAACTGGAGGGAAGAAAATACCTTTGATTAATACCTTTCCCAAGGCTATTTGTGTGGAAGTGAATGCCATGAATTCAACTATATTTTGAACTCGGCTCCCCAATTTGTCATCCTGAGTTGATATCCACTGCACTACAATGCATTGTTTAATTAAAAACAGAACATCTACTCAAATATGAGAAGCTATTAAAAATAATGTTTAAACGAATAAATTAAATATATCAACTGTTAATCCATTTTGTTAATCTCTGGGACTCTCCGGAATATATATCTAAACTTATTTATAAATAGAACTTTGTGTGTGTCCGTTACCTATAGACTCCGAAACAGCTGAACCGATTTTCTTGAAAATTTACAAAGTTGTACGATAAGCGTCTGTGAGTGTTCTTAGCTAGGTTTTGTGTCGAGGTGCCCCCGATAAATATTGAAAATCGATAATCGAAAAAATCAGGTAATAGAAGGAGTGGTCCGATTTTAATCAAATTTCATACACTCTTAGACAAAGACATAAGAAATGATATTCAGAAGTTTCAAGGTTGCAGTTCTTACAATAGTGCAGAAAATCGATAATATATATATAAAAGCTTTCATTACACCCGAGCAATGCCGGGCTATACTGCTAGTATGTCTATGTATATAAAAGGCAAGATGTTTGTGTGTGTGTCTGTCTATCTGTCTGTATATCCTTCGTACAAATCAATAATTTTTATCTGATTCTCACCAAACTTCACATAAATATTCTTTAGGCTTCTGGTTAGGTCATGGGCTACTTATTTTTTTCCGATTTTCCCCCCTGATATCGAAAATTGATAGCCCGATATCTGATCAGATCTGATCAAGATCAGGATTTCAGCCCTTTTATCGTTCTTGCTGCAGAATTTGCTCTAAATTGGTAAAATTATAGTTTTTAATCTCAAACATTAGTAGATCTTCTCAGATGACTCATTTTCCTCAATATCGAAAATTGATATCCCCAATATTCTATTGAATCTGATCAAAAACGAATATTCAGCCATCAGTATAGTTCATTTTCTCCAATTTTACTCCCAATGGGTACGATAAGTTTGCATAGACTTACTTAGGTTAGTTTATCCTTGGATGACTTATTTGACTCCAATATTGGAAATCAATACCCCAATATCCTATCGGAACTGATCAAAATCAAGTTTTCAGCCCTTTTATTTTGGTTTTTGCTTCAGGTTTTGCTCTAATTAGGTATAATTGTAGTTCTTAGTCTCAGCCATGATAACATTTATTCAGAGGACTTTTTAGCCTTCAAAATTCAGTTTGCGACAGAAAACTTATTTAACATCAATACAGGAAATCAAAATTTGACTTACATCCATTCATTTTTCTTTCAATCTACAGTTTCACTTTAGTCTTTCGTACCAACGTCCAAAGAGTCTGAGCTCCAGGATTAGTTTTAGCTTTCATTATACCCGAGCAACGCCGGGCTATAATGCTTGTAAAGAGATAAAAATAACTTGAAAAAAATAATGTAATTTTTTTATGCAATAAAGCACACATTTTACAATATTCATATCTCTGAAATTTTAGAAATGTTTGCTTTAGTTAAATTTATTGTTTTTCAAAACATCCACATAAAAAGAAAATATTAGAGTTATGTCCCTTGAAGTAATTATTACATGAAATGTATTGATGCTAATTCCTCAGCTTGTCTCTATCATTTACGAAGACAAATCGGGTGTGGAAAAATGTCTGTTTGTGTTGAAAAGCTGCATTCAAAATCCTATTTTTATGATTAATCACCAACTACAAACTATATACAGATTTATTATGCAAGTGAATGCTTTCACGATAAAATTGTTCATTAATCAACTGATATTGTTAAATTTTTCAGTATAATGTATGTGCCCCCACGAATTTTTGATATCTAAGTTTTAAAATAAATTTAAGAAAAAGTTTTCTTGATACTTTCATTTAAGATTTAAATGAAAGCTAAGTGACTAAATTTACTATTTCCAGTCAGTGAAATGCCCTGGTGTATTTAAAACAGAAATTAATTGAAATCTCAACTTTTGAGTGTTTTTAGCTAAAACATTAAAAACGGAAATATTCTTTTTTTTTTTTTTTTTTTTTTTTTTTTGACAGGTTTTTAAAGAAAAGTTAATTTTCAGTTTTAAAAATCTTGCAAAAATAAAATATATATTTGTGACTCGGTATTTTAGGGAAATTAGCAAATTTAAAGTTAAATTAATCTGATTTGAAACATATTATTTGCTTACTTGTATATAATGTGGTATACAATCATTTCTTAATCACAGAAAAAAAACATCTTAATTATCCATTTAGACTGAACTTACCTTGCTTGTACAGTTTAGCATAAAAATAAAATTTCAACCTTTAATGAGCACCTTCTTTCAATCTTTTGCGGTGATCTGCTGTAGTGGTGATTTGTTGATGAAGATAACATCAATTACGGATCTTTTGCTGTTGGTGAAAGGGATATTCAGTGTGTGCGTAGCCCATTTTAATAAGCCCTACCTTACCACTCCATTCTCTGCTTCAGGTTTTTTCAAGACGAGTAAAATCTTTTAGACCTTGTTTGATGTTTTCACTATTCTTGCTGACTGGGAAGAGGCTCCCATAAAAGTTTGACCTTCAAGGTTAAGAAATTTTGATTTGACACTGAAAATAACGTTTAGTTTGGTATGACATACAGCAACAACCGTAAGGCACCTAGTGTGAAACAAACCCCATTAGGAATGCTCAAGGAAGCTAATTTTCTCACATTTAATTTTTTTTGCAGACACTCCGTGTTATTGTTACCTATGTGTATATTTTTAGTTTGTATGCTTCTTACTACCCATGGATCCCATAATGGTCTTAGCATGTCTATGGTGGGCATAACCTTTTCAGTTCTATAATAAAAATATAAACTATTATACAAATCTCACTAAATATTATGATAAATATAATCTGACATTCGAAAAGGAAATTAATACTGAGCATCAGGAAGAGACAACTAAAGTTCCTGGAGCATGCGGAAGGAGGGCTTGGAGAACTGAATACTAACAGGCCAGACAGAGAGGAAAAGAGACAGGGGAAAGCAGTAAATACCATATTTGAAGGACCTGATCAGGTGGATGACGGAACGAGGATTTCGTGGTGTAACAGGAGAAGGCATGCTCAGAGCCACCAGGGATAGGGAAACAGGGAAAGCCATGACCGTTTACATCCTGAAGGGACAGGGCACATAGAAGAAGAATATATATGCCAACTGTTTATAAGAAATTATAATGTGGATATAAAATGGGGGATCAATTCTATATTATAATCAATATAAAAACTGATCCCTCATTTTGTAGCCATGCTAGTTTCTATACATTTATAGTCTAGATTTATGGGCTTGAGCTAGTGGATGACAGAGCGGGGTTTGGGTGGTGTAACAGGAGAAAGCGTGCTAAGAGCCACTAGGGATAGGGAGACGTGGAAAGCCATGATCGCCTAAGTCCTGAAAGGACAGGGCACATAGAAGAAGAAGAATTTGATATTATTAAAAAAGACTGATAAAATCAAGAGATTATTTCACTTGAAAAAGTTCACTTTTGCCTATAATAAACAAAATGTTCAATATACATAGATTTTTAATCATTTCACCCCCAAGAAAGACAATCATGGCTTTCCCCATCTCCCTATCTCTGGTGGCTCTTAGCACGCTTTCTCCGGTTACACCACCCAAACCCTACTTTGCCATCCACTAGCTCAAGCCCATAAATCTAGAATATAAATGTATAGAAACTAGCATGGCCACAAAATGAGGGATCAGTATATATATATATATATACTGATTATAATATAGAATTGACCCCCCATTTTATATCCACATTATAATTTCTCATAAACAGTTGGCATATATATTCTTCTTCTATATGCCCTGTCCCTTCAGGACGTAGGCGATCATGGCTTTCCACTTCTCCCTCTCCCTGGTGGCTCTTAGCACACTTTCTTCTGTTACACCACGCAACCCTCGTTCTGTCATCCACCTGATCAGGTCCTTCATATATGTTATCCACTGCTTTCATTTGTCTCTTTTTCCCTCTATGAGGCCTGTTAGTATCAGGTTCTCCAAGCCCTCCTTCCTCATTGCATGCCCCAGGAACTTTAGTTGTCTCTTCCTGATGCTCAGTATTAAATTCCTTTTCGAATGTCAGATTATATTAGTGGTTATTGAGCATGATAAAATGAGAAAAAAAAAAACATTAAGGGGAAAAAAAAATAAAAGAATAAAAGTTAAGAATGCAAAAGATAATCATCGACACTGCATTTAAATTTTTGAAGATCAAAGTTGATGAAGAAGCAAGAAAATAGAAGAGAGTTCGACAAATGAGAAGTTGGATAGAAGAAACTCTTAGCATAGAACTTACAGTTGCATCTAACTAACCATTTCAACTGTAAAATGATGAGACCTAACTGCCAATCTAGTACTGTGTTTAAATTTTAAGATTAAGGTACTAAAGAGAAAAGCTCACCAGAACATTTACCATTTAACATAAAATATAATAAATTACACATTTATGTCTGCTATTTGTCCTTTTTCTGAACATTGCTGCCATATCTGGTCTAGTGCTCCAGCTATATATTTAGAAATTCTTGACAAAATCTAAGAAAGTCGCTGCAATCTGGTATCTCAGCTTCGGTTTCTTTCCCACTGCTGTAACCTAACTTCCATGTGCCTTTTCTATAAATACTTTTGTGGTAATTATTCTGATGAAATTTCCTCTATGGTACCTAGATTTTATGAATTGAAGTGCAGTACTAGATTGGCGGCAAGGTCTCATCATTTTACAGTTGAAATGGCTAGATGTAACCTTCCCTAAGAATACTTTCATGATAATTGTTCTGATGAACTTTCCTCTATGGTACCTAGATTTTATGAATTGAAGTGCAGTACTAGATTGGCGGCAAGGTCTCATCATTTTAAACTCAAAATGGCTAGATGTAACCTTCCCTAAGAATACTTTCATGATAATTATTCTGATGAACTTTCCTCTTTGGTACCTAGACTTTATGAATTCAAGTGCAGTACTAGATTGGCGGTTAGGTCTCATCATTTTACAATTGAAATGATTAGTTGTAACTGTAAGTTCTATGATGACAGTTTCTCTATTACACGTTTCACTTGTAGAAACTTGTGGAACTCTCTTCCAGCTTCTTGCTTCATCAACTTTGATCTTCCAGTTGGATCTGTTGCATTCACTTACATTCAAATACCTTTGAGAAAGATATTAATTCATCTCTTCTCCCTTCAACTATGGGTTAAATAGCAGAACAGCTTAGGTTCTATAGCCTTGATTGGCAACCAGTCTATTGCTGAAAGAAATGGCAACCTACTGGGAGAAAATTTTCTACATAGTCGGTCATGTCTCGAAAGATATAATTTCCCAAGTGTGGATCACATATGGCACTTAACTGACTAGATTGGCAGCTAGGTCTCATCAATTTACACTTGAAATGGCAAGATGTAACCATAAGTTTTATGCTAACAGTTTCTTCTATTGTACTTTTTGCTTGTGAAACTCTCTTCCAGTGGCTTGCTTTCCAGTCAACTTTGATCTTCAAAAATTTAAATGTAACATCAATTGTTATATTTTGTCTTCTTAAATCTTGTTCTTTTATTGTCCTCTTCCCTTAATAGTATTTTTCTCATGCTCTCTACTACTCAATAACCCCTTGTATCCTAGTGGCTTTATTGCCTTCATTGGGGTGAAATGATTAAAAAAATAGAAATAGTTCAAATAACAAATACTTTTATTAGAATATGGTTGGACTTGAGGTTTGTAAAAGATTTCTTGGTATTAAGGTGGTTGGAGGTGGAGAAATTAGATTGATCAATGTTAATTTTAGAAGTGGGGTCATCTATATAAACAAAGGCCCACAGAGCCCCAGACGCAAAGAGTCAAAACACCTTCCTAAGGAAGCATCTATTTTTAGTGCTGAATTCCAAAGCCATTGATTTGGCACTTAACATCATCTCCCAAAGCAAAAGGAAAAAGTTCCTGATTTTTTCAGATTATCTATCAGTACTGACAACTCTACAAAATAAAAATTTAGAAAACCTACTGATCATAAAACTATTGTGCAGATTAACATCATTATCAGATACGAAAGAAATTATCCTTTGTTGGATTCCAAGCCATGCGGGAATCTGAGGAAATGATAAGGCTGACACAGCCGCCAAAAATGCACATAAAGAGCCCATTGACCAAACATATAAGATTCCATACACAGATTTAAAAGTAAAAATGCAATCATATATCCAAAATAAATGGCAAATCAACTGGAGCAACTGCAATCCAAATAAATTACTAACAATAAAATCCACTCTAGGTGAATGGATACAGGGTTACAGAGAATCACGAAAGGAAGAAGTTATCCTTTCTCGATTGCGTGTTGAACGTACTAAAATAACTCATCTATTTCTACTTGAAAAAATGTGACCACCATGGGGCACAGCCTGTCATGCCCCATACACTGTAAGACACTTCATGATGGACTGCGCAGACTTTTCATCTGGACGGAAAAAGTACTATAATACAAAAACAATGAAAGAGCTATTTGAAAACAACAAGATAAATCATTTAATGGCATATTTAAAGAAAATAGGACTATACAATAAAATTTAATTAAAATAAAAATGTGAACAATCGCTCTAATATGTGCAACAACTGAACTATATTAAAAAAATGTGATCCCAAAATGAAAATACTGACCCTTAAATGACCATAATGATTGATGGGTCGTTAAACTCAAACTAAACCAAACCAAATCACAAAGAGTCGGACTGCATCGTATGACTGTTGTCACCTTTCAAGAACACACCCACATTTCCATGACCTGAAGAAAACACACACACACACACACACACACACACACATGCATGGCAGAAGTGAGAGGCTAGTCATTAGTAATTACTTTAACACTGACTACTAGATTTCTCAAATCATCATCCAGCAAAGGAGTAAGTAGATTGAATCCTACTATAGATAATAGACATTTTATTTACCTGTTTTTATGTTCAATAAACCTGTAGTTAGTTATCGAAAGTGTTTGTCATTTTATTGAAGGGGTTTTTATTTCAGTCCTGATTCCTGGTATTGTTCCAGATCTAAAGAAACAATTACCATGACTGCAAGTCTTAAATTATTCATTTTTTGACTGTGCTAGATGATATGAATATTTGGTCTACCACTAGACTTTGTAGTCAATCCCAACATTGTAAGATTTTGGGAAACCGAAATCAACCCTATTGAGATTGACACAAGGAGAGAAGGCAAAGATGGATGACCCTAAGCTCTGTTTTATCTAACAAAGCTGGCAGGGTTCGCAAATGAAGAGAGAAGAGATTAATAGGAGTAAGGGTTAAAATAGAAATTGTGTGTAGCTACTTCAGTCAGTTAAGTGCCATACGTGATACACGCTTGGGCGATCATGTCTGACTGTGCAGAAGATTATCCCGCAGTAGGTTGCCATTGCTTTCTGTGGTAGACTGGTTGCCGACCAAGGCTATAGAACTCAATCTGTCCTGCTATTTAACCCATAACTGGAAGGAAGAGACAGATTAATACCTTTCCCAAGGGTATTTGCGCGTAAGTGAATACAATGGATTCAACTGGAATTCGAACTTGGCTCCCCGGTTTCTCGTTCCAAGCCGATATCCACTGCACCACAATGCACATCCTTCAGCTACTTACATAGAAAAAAAAAATTTTTTTATTTTTTTTATTTTTATTTTAACCCAAGCAAAACAATAAGTTAAAGTGTGAAAAAATCTGGAAAAAAAACATTAAGAAGAGTGAGGACAATTTAAGGAGACAAATGATGATGATTGACATTGCACTTAAATTTTTGAAGATCAATGTTGATTGGAAAGCATAAAGACAGTTTTATCAGCAAGAAATGTGAGAGAAGAAAATATTGGCAGAGAACTTCAGATTACATTTTACCATTTCAACTGTAAAATGATCCAGCTGCCAACCTAGTACTTGTTTTTTTCTTTTTGTTTTTTTAATCATATCATCCCAAGCAAGGCAGTTTACTGCTACTTTATGAGAAAGGATGACAGGTTATAGAGGGTGTCAAGAAGTGGGTAAGAGAAGGATGAGAATACTGATGAGAATTGAGTGGACGGAGAAAGGAGCATGAGAGAGAGGATGCAGGTTAGTGAGATAGGAGATGACTATTGACTTTACATTTAAATTCTTGGAGATTTCAGCTGTCAGGGAAGTAAGTAAACGGAAGGGAATTTCACGGGCAGGAAGTGCGAGAAAAGAAGCTCCTGGAGTAGAATTTGCATTTACATTTTATTGATTTCACAGTAAAAGGGTGGGACCTAGTTGTTAATCTTGTGGCTCGAGTAAATTCATATATAGGGGACACCGGAGAACTAAGTTCATTGGAGCAGAAGGCGTGAAAGTATTTGTAGAAGAGACAGAAGGAAGCCACATTGCACTGGTGAGAAAGTGACTGATCCTGACTTAACAGCTCAAATACAATCACATTACAGATTCTCTGTTGGATTTTGTCAAGGACTCTGAGGTGGATAGCAGGGACATCCGACCAGGTATGGCAGTATTACTTTATAAAATCAAGGTACCAAAAAAGCACACTCATCAGAACCATTAAGGTATTTATCGAAAAGGCACACGGAATCTGTTACAGTGTGTGAAAATAACTGAAGCCAAGATGCCAGGTCAGGATTGGCAACATTGCAGATTCATTTTTTGGATTTTATCAACAATCTTTAAATACATAGCAGAAACAGCAGACCAGATGTGACAGCAATATTCCCTGCAGGGACAAATAGTCGACTTATAAATGTGTAACACTTATACTCACCAAATATCTTGTCTCAGAAATTCAGACAAACTCAATATTTTTAAAAAGTAGGAAATACTTTGATTTATTCCAAAGCTAACTAAAATGAATTCGATAAAAAACATTTCAGTAGCCAGTGAACTTTTTAAATTGAATATTTACCTCATTTACATTTGAACTATTTTGCTAATTCTGAAGCAAAAGATGCTAACAAACTCTTTTTCCTAAGCAATTATGATACTTATAAAATCCATAATCCTTAATTATATAATTCTTCATTTTGAATATTTAATTCTTTCGCTATTTGGATTTTACAAGTATACAGATAAATCAAACACATTGAACATGGGATATGATAGAATTTCTTATGGTCTTGATTCTTCCTCATAGTGCAAAACTTTTTTTTTTAACTAATTGTTCACCTAATATAAGGCCTAAGAGCCACTCAAGGTAGAAATTTACTAATTGAGTGTTACTGAATGAGGCTGTTGATGTATAATGAGTTATCCGTTCTAGTGAAGTGTATTTGTGTGTTGAAACAGATTAACTGAATTTGGCCTTGTTAGTAGATAGCCCACTATAAGGAGGGGTATAAAACAAGAAAATCAAATTGTGTATAGAAACAACATTTATATATATATATATATATATATATATCAATTAAGGTTTGTTACAAATAAAAGTAATGTCTTTTGGTTGGTACAAAGGTCGTTAAAATGTTCATAGCAGTAATTGCCAAAAAGAGTTTGTGCGTATGTATGTGTGTGCAATTTGTTTGTTAGGAGTGTCTTTGAAGTCTCTGCTCAGTCCTTCGGGTAAGTGGCTCAGTGAACAGTGAAGAAGAAGATGAGAAAGGAGAGGCAAGCATAATTTTTCGTGTTAATTATGCTTGTATTTTCTCAACTGGCAATGCTTCTTGTGTCGTCCTTTTATTTCGTCTTCAGTGGCGAACTGGTCATTTGGGAATTCACACCCGGATTTAATTCTGGGCTTCCCATTGGACGATAAACAAAATTCATGTCAGCTCGCGAAAAGGGTCCATAAAAAGAATTTGATATTTATTTTTGGTTTTCCACTGGAACATCTGCGTGGAGCCTAGATGCGCAAAGACCAGTTTTGGTCATTTGCTATCTGGACCTCCGAGGGCAAACATCTAGGGTCCCTCGCTTGCTCGGTATCACTACATATAAACATGAAAGAAAGAAGTAAGAAGTGCATTTTATGTAGATATGAAAAAAAAATAACAGTTAAACCTGAACTTGAAGTGGTTATCATAATGATCAGGTAAGTCTCCTGGGGGGGGGGGTCTGTTTTACAAAGTAGCAGGTCTTGGGTAGAAGTTGTCTAAATGGAACTTTCCTCTAACTAATGGGGTATGATTTGATCCAGTGCATGTGTCATGGCAGGTCTTACCTGTAAAGGTCAGAACTGATGGACCTAAGGTATGTAGCACATCAGAACATTTGCCACGGAAATAGCAATAGAGTGGTGAGAGGTTAGTGACGTTTATAGTTGAAAATAATTCATCACTCACAAAGCTGCAAAGAGACTTCTGGAAGTAAAGACTGGGCAGTTTCAGTACAGATACCAAACGTTTATTACAGTCTTGTTTTTCAAGTATAATTTTAAACCATTTAGAAAGGATTATAAGAGGCCAGGATAGGAAGACTTGCACAGTGTAGCACTCGTTTTTTACCACTGTTGGTCAGTGACTAATAAATCACTGTTTATTCTTGGCACAGGGACTTTAAGGTTCATGCCTTTCTGAAAAATCATAACTAATTGACAGGAATTAATTGGGGTCAGTGGCTCCAGTTTTAAGTTTACTTCTCTTCCTACTTGACAAGGAACCCCTTTATAACCAACATCTTTGCAAGACAAGTTACAGTACCTACCATAAAAAGTTAATCAGGAATTAAAAAAGAAAAAAAAACTTATTTCAGTTTTGTGAGGAGGACCATCCAACAACCGATCTTCTAAAAGAAAAAAAAACTAAATATAGAAAATCAGCCGTTGAATGGTCTTCCTCTTGTATTATGTGAATTGCTCCCAAAAGATTCTAAAACAAAAATAATGGGAGGTTACTCTTGGCAAATTTATGAAATTTTATTAAACTGTATTAAAGTTCTTAGCATTTAGTTTTAAAACTGAGATTGAACAAAAAAAGTAAAAAAAAAGCGTTTCTCAGGGAAAAGGACTCAACAACAATCATCCACACGAATGGCAAAATACGGACCTGATTCTGAATATTATTTCAAGAAATAATTTTAAAAAAATGTATCTAGAAATAATTAAAAACAAGCGATTATATTATAAATTTTAAATTGCGAATTATGGTCCTGTTTGATCCTAATTTTAGACTTTAGTGTTTCATTATTTAAACAGTTTGGTTATTCGGTGGAAAGTGACATAATAATTGATTATTGATAATGAATTGAATCCCAACTCAGAGATGTTTTTTTTGGAACAACACATAAAGGAGATTTTGTTTTTTGTTAAGTCTTTATTTAAAATTTAATTTTTGAATTTTTCTTAATGATCAAGACAGTGAGAACTTAAGGGTACATCTCAAATTCAATTCAATACATATTTTATAATTTCATCAAATAATGATGGCTAATGTAGCCTGTCAAACATTTTAAAAACGAAACATTCTGTAAAAATCGCTATGAAGTCTCTAGTATTTAAACGTTTTTCCATTTTTTAAATTTCATGTTTCATATTCATAATGTAGTCAGCTCTCCACAGTTTATTTTTCTTTTATTATTTGTGAATTAATTGTCATCTTCTTCCTTAGAAGATGGATTTGGAGAGGTTTCCTGTCGCTTTATCCATAGTTTTGAATTCGATTTTCCTTTTGTTGTACTTTAGAAATTCAGACATCAACAAGCAATGCCGGATTCAACACGCTTGAGAAAAAGAGAAGAATATATCGATTAAAATAATGTCTTGTTAAAACAACAAATATCAAATTAATTTTCCAATAAAACGGAAATAATTTTCTTTTTAAACACTGTATTTCGGAACTTCAAACAATATTATGAAAGGAAACACAAAGTTGCGTCCCTTGAACTTTTAAATTTGACAAACGGTAATTCTACCCCGAAACTGGCGCAGGTCAAGTGACGGGTGAGCTTGACTGGGGATCACTTAACTCACGAGATAGGAGTGTAAGGTTTAGTAGATAAGATATCTATGGTGACGGTCCCGGGAGCAAAATTAAGATAATAACCCGTAGAGTGGTCCTTCACTGAAAATGAATCAAAAGTTGTTCAGAAACGGGACGGTGGGGAAAATATTTGTACATTTATTGCTGTTCTTTAGTACGTGAGGAGTTCATCAAGTTCACAGCGGAGGAGAGGGAGAGAATTCTAAAAAATTTTTATTCAGCTATTCATTATTATTTAATGTTTTATGTGCATAGAATTAAAATAGGTACCTCCACTAAGTTTATATTTTTTTAAATAAAAAAAAAGAAAATTCATGAAGCTTTCATTTTATTTTTAGTTTTAAAATTGAAAGCTAAAAATGATAAAAATTTAAGATTTCCTGGAAGCAAAATACTCTGGTGAATTTCAAATAGAAATTATATTCATTGGATTCTCAACATTTTTGAGTTTTCAAAATTCATCATTTTTTGTCTTCATCTTAACATCTTGACCAGTTTGTAAACAAAAGTTAATTCTTGGTTTTAAAATTTTTGCAAAAATAAAATATGCATCTGTGACTCCTTCAGAAGGTAGCTGAAGAGAGTGACAAGAAAGGACTACAAATAAACTGCAAGAAAACCGAATGCATTGTCATCAGCAAAAAGGGCAGCCTAAAATGCCAATTACAGGTGAGGGACTCCAAAATCAAGCAGGTACAAAAATTTAAATACCTAGGAAGTGTTCTAACAGAAGACAGAAAGTGCGACACTGAGATCCGAAGGCAAATTGGCATGGCGAAAGAGGCATTCCAGAAGTTAAGTAAAGTATTAAGAAATAGGAAAATTTCACTAGAAACAAAGAGGAGAGTACTGGATTGCTATGTGATGTCGGTTCTTCAATATGGCAGTGAATGTTGGACACTATCTTTGAAGATGAAGGAAAAAATTAAAGCAGCTGAAAATGTGGTTCTACAGAAGGATGCTATGGATATCATGGACCAAGCATGTGAGTAATGATGAAGTTTTGGAAAGGATGGAGATGAAAAGGAAGTTAATACTTCAGGAAGAGACAACTAAATTTCCTGGGGTATGCAATGAGGAAGGAGGGCTTGGAGAATCTGATACTAACAGGCCAGATAGAGGGAAAAAGAGACAGAGGAAAGCAGTGGATAACATATTTGAAGGACCTAATCAGGTGGATGATGGAATGAGGGTTGCATGGTGCAACAGGAGAAAGCGCGCTAAGAGCCACCAGATGTGGAAAGCCATGATCGCCTACGAAGAAGAATATATATGCCAACTGTTTATAAGAAATTATAATGTGAATATAAAATGGGGGATCAATTCTATATTATAATAAATATATAAACTGATCACTCATTTTGTGGCCATGTTTGTTTCTATACATTTATATTCTAGATTTATGGGATTGAGCTAGTAGATGGCAGAGCAGAGTTCAGGTGGTGCAACAGGAGAAAGCGTGCTAAGAGCCACCAGGGACAGGGAGATGTGGAAGGCCATGATCGCCTAAAAGAAGAATCAGATTTACACATGTATTACTTATTTATAGCATGAAATTTAGAATATAAGTATTTCTTAATCAGGAAGCTCTGCTCTTTCTGACCTTTGAAGTGAGTGATGACAGCCAGATGATGTGTTGAGTGATTGATGACAGCTAAGTATAGTGGACCAAAATTGATATAATTGTCTAAATTCTTTTTCCTATAAGAGGAGAAAATCGTGAAACATGTGGCCTTTTAATGTAACAGAGAAAATACCTTACTTAAAAAAAAAATAATTCATATATACAAAAAAAAAAATTAAAAATTACTTAAAAAAATCTTTTTGACTCAAAGATTTGTATTAAACTTCTCAATTTTAGATTGGTAAATATAGTCTTCACTTAATAGCCTAACCATGACAAGGTTTTGAAGAATTAAAAAAATATTTTTGAAACTTTATAAATAATAATTAAAAAGAAAAAATGGAAACAAATTTTGTAAAAATTCATTATTCATTAAAATAAAAATCTTTTCTTCAGACTATAATGTTCTTAATATGTGTGTGTATATATATATATATATATATATACACACACACACACACACACATAGGCTAAACTATCGCCCGGTTCACACTCCACCCATGTCTATTGAACAGGTGAAGAGGCCCATCCCTTGTTCCCTGTTTAGGATGCGGTTTCCGGCTTTCTCTTTTCCAATCTTTTTACTCCTACGTAGCCCCCTGCACATCAGTGGCGTTTTCGCCTTGCTTGGGGTGATATGATTAAAAAAAAAAAAATTAAAAACAAAAGCTTATCTGATTAAATAATGTCATAGTTATATTACATTTTTTTATTCTGCTATTTGAAGCAGATTTTCAGAAGAAAGGCTAACTGTTTGAAAAAAATATATATAGCTGATTTACATTCCTCAAAAGGTCCTGCATTTAACTAATAAAATAAATTTTCGATACAAAATTTAATTTCTTAAAATTTTATGAATTTACATGGAAGGGTGTAACAGATGTAAAAAAAAAAAAAAGTATTTTTACCAACATTTTATAAAACAATGCTTTCAAAAATAATTTCATTCATTTGCATATAAGTCTTGAAAGTTTCATTAAAATCCAACAATTATTTGATTTTTGCAAGAATTTTCAAATTAATGTTTTTCACTGGGAAAAAAATGAATTTTGTAATATTACATTATCCATAGTAAACTTTGGTAACAATTTGGTTACCCGCTGATAAAAAAAAAAATTTTACTAAAATTTTGAACGTGTTAGAAAAAAATTTTTTAAAAATTTTCTTTGATCTTTCCTCTTTATAACATAAGCATTTTGACTGAAAATTTTGTTTTTATTAAGTCTGTTGCTTTTTCTCTTCATGCTGTTTTTTCATCGAATTATTGGAGGTATCTAAATTAAAATACTGTATGTGCTACTTTTTATTGTTATTTCAAAGTATTCATAAAAATGTCAGAATTTATTCTGTATGGATCAGAGTAGTATGTGTGCCGTATGTGTTATACACTAAATCTAATCTTATGTATAAATGGAACTTTGTGTGTGTCCGTTATCTATAGACTCCAAAATGGCTGAACCAATTTTCTTGAAAATTTACACAGTTATACTATAAGTGTCTGCGAGTGTTCTTAGCTAGTTTTTGCAACAAGGTATCTCTGATAAATATCAAAAATTGATAATCGAAAAAATTGGGTTATAGAAGGAGTGTCTGATTTTAATCAAATTTGATACACTCATAGACAAAGACATAAGAAACGATATTCAGAAGTTTCAAGGTTGCAGTTCTTACAATAGTGCAGAAAATCAATATATATATATATATAAAAGACAAGATGTTTATGTGTGTGTCTGTTTATCTGCCTGTATGTCTGTATTTTTTCAGCCCTTTTTATTTTAGTTTTTGCTTCGGGTTTGGCTCTAAGTCGGTATAATTGTAGTTCTTAGTCTCAGCCATGATACCATTTACTCAGAGGACTTATTTAGCCTTCAAAATTAAATTTATGGCGAAAAACTTATTTGATATCGATAGCAGAAAATCAAAATTTGACTTACATCCATTCATTTTTCTTTCAGTCTATGGTTTCGCTTTAACTGGAAACAACTATTGCTTTTTAGTCTTTCGTGTCAACATCCAAAGAGTCTGAGCTCCAGGACCATGGATTAGTTTTAAAGCTTTCATTATACCTGATCAATGTCGGGCTATACTGCTAGTACATATATAATCTCTTTAAACATTATTTTCGGTAGAAACCCCTATTTGAGTAGAAGTTACATTTATTTTTTAGACATTGTATTTTTATATACCTGCCTGAAGATTCCAGAAATTTTATTAAAGAAAAAATGCAGTGGTAAATTTTCATTTTAGGGCTGGAAGGCTTTTCCCCCTTCAAATTTATCCAAAATAGCATTATTTCTGTGCAAACGTATATGCTGAACTCAAATCAACAATTAGTTATTGAAGAAATTTACCTTTATTGGTCTTAACGACCAGAAAAAATTGAATTTTATCTCGCACTTTTTGTCTCCCGTAACTCTTATGAAGTCATGTAAATAAATGCAGAATGACTTTCGGCACAAGCAACAAATTTTGGCCTATTTACTTCCTTCGCTGAAACTTCCGCCTATTTACTTCCTGTAATGAAAGTAATATGCATAGAAATACAATAGCATATTACTTTTCTTACAGGAAGTAAATAGCCAGAAGTTTCAGTAAAGGAAGTAAATCGGCTGTAAATAGACCAAAATTTGTTGTCCTATGCTGACAGACATTCAGCAGTTAATTACATGACTGCGTTAGAGTTACGGGAGACAAAATGTAGTTGGATTTTTTTTCTGGACATTCAGAGCAAAAAAGGTAGGTTTCTTCAATAACTAATTGTTGATTTGAGTTCAGCATATACATTTGCAC
Source organism: Ascarosepion bandense (assembly GCA_037127315.1). NCBI lineage: Eukaryota > Metazoa > Mollusca > Cephalopoda > Sepiida > Sepiidae > Ascarosepion > Ascarosepion bandense. The sequence continues at coordinate 5,583,227 of JBBBDQ010000490.1, read as the reverse complement.
AGAAATAATGCTATTTTGGATAAATTTATAGGGGGAAAACCTTTGGGACCTAAAACGAAAATTTACCAATGCAGCCTCTAGCAGGATTCAAACCTGTGTTGCACTTTACAGGAGAGACCATCATTACATCCAATGTATTTTTATCCAATTCATCCAGGATAAGTGTTGTCGAATACTGTGCCTTCTCCTACAAAGATGGATACAGGTTCAAATCTTGCTGAAGATTGCATTTATCAGAATTTATTTTGTAAGAATTTCTGAATCAATGTGTTTTGTACAGCAAAAAGATGCTCATATTTCCCATACTAATTTATATTCAACTGTTGATGCAAGAAAAACAAGTTTTTTAAGGTACCGAAAAGGATTAAAAAGAGATAATTTAAAAATAAAAAAATCCTTTGATCCTTCTTTTTAATAATAACAAAGATTTTGACAATAAAATTCTAAGTTTGTGGCATTTTTCCATTTTGTACACTCATTTTTTAGCAAATCTTTGGATATTTGTCAGTATTGTAATTAGTTAGATCTGTAGTGTAGAGAGCTGGTTAATGTTTCTTTGATTTGGCCTTGTGTCAGACTTAACCGAAATCCCTACAGCTTATGAGTTTTATGCAGAATTATCGTCGTCAGAATTATCAGAAGGTTGGTTATCGGCAGGATGGAATATGTGGAATAGTGTAAGAATAAAATATAGATTTTTGCATTTTTAAATAGAAATTTATGAAAGGGAAAGACTAACATAATTTGTAGGAGTTAATGTGCAATTAGAAACATTATTAAGAGGTTAAGGGTAGAGTTAAGGGTGGAGTTAAGGGTAGAGTTCATACAAAATGTTCTAAGGGTAGAGTTCATACAAAATGTTGGTAGTAGTAGTAGTTGTTGAAAGAGATAAGGAGAAAGAGAAATAGGACAATGTCCAGTCACTTGAAGATGAAGTTACTTTTTAAGATGTTTAGTCTTGGGCTCCCATCTGACTTTGACTGACAATGATCAAGCCCTTTTATTGTCATTAGATTTTAGCACTGACTGCAAAGTCCTCAAGTCTTGCAAGTCACTCCCATTGGTTAAAAATCAATTTAACACCTATTTGCGAATTCTGGGTTCCACTTTTTCTTTAAGCACATGGTCAATCCTTTTTCTATTTAGGAAAACCAGGATTTCACATGTCATTGTGAATTTTTGTAAAAGTGAAGAGAGTTGATTTTAACTAATTTCTTGTCCACTGCACATCATTCAAACTGTTGCCATTGTACTCTCTGACCTTCTTTGGGTTATTGGAATTATGAACTGAATCCTTTATTTCCTTCACCTAGATAGATTGTTCTAGTTCTGTGAGTCATGTCTCTTCCAGATGGCTCATTATCACTTATCTCCCTTTAACTCAATTCTTTAAGTTTTTTGCTCACCTCTGCTGAAGGGACATGACGCATAAAGACAAAGTGAGCCGTTACTGTGAATTCTATTTTAGTAGTTTTTATTTCTTCTTTTTTTTCCTCACCCTTATTCCTTGTGGCACTCTCCTTTTGTTTTTTGTTTTCTTGTCACCTACAATCTTCAAATGTTTCAATGCAACATCAACTGCCATCTTGTGTCTTCCAGAATCTTGTTCTTTTATTGTCTTTTCTCCTCACTGATGTTTTCTGACCTATCTTTCGCTCTAAGTAACCCCTTGCATCTTAGTGGGATTATCACTTTACTTGGGAAGAAACAAATTAATAGGGAAGTGTGTTTGAATTTGAGGAAGAGGTTTTAAATATCCTTATTAGATGTTAATGCCAAAAAGTTCTAATCATTCCCCCCCCCCCGGCCATCCACTGTATGGAAGCCATTAATGACTGTTGGATTTGAAATTAGCCCAGTCAGTGAAAGGCATTGAGGAAAACTTTTATTTTAACATGTTTCTCAGCTCAAACAGGATCATCAGAAAAATGGATTTTATTTCAACCAAATCAATGTTGGAGAGACAGAACGGGATTCATTTTAATCATTTGAATGCCGGATTTTTTTCTTTCACTTTAACTATCAATTTAATAAATTAAATTTTACTCATATCAATTCAACTTTCATTTATATAGTCACTTGTTTCAATTTCCACACTGTTCCACTTAAGTAAGAATAGACTGAGGGAGCCCAGTCATATATTAAACTAGCAGGATAACCCGGCATTACTCGGGTGTAATGAAAGCTTTAAAACTAATCCATGGTCCTGGAGCTCAGACTCAGCCTAAAGAATATTTGAAATAATAAAATAATTGCGACAATTTACCAATCGCACCTAGTGTGTGTGTATATATATATATATATATATATATATATATATATATATATACTAGCAGTATAGCCTGGCGTTGCTCGGGTGTAATGAAAGCTTTAAAACTAATCCATGATCCTGGAGCTCAGACTCTTTGGACGTTGGCACAGAAAAACGTAGGTTGTTGAAAGGTGGATCTCGAAGCCGTAGAGCTTACTAAAATGAATGGATGTAAGTCAAATTTTGATTTCCGGTATCAATGCCAAACAAGTCTTTCGTCACAAACTGAATTTTGAAGGCTAAATAAGTCTTCTGAGTAAATGGTATCATGGCTGAGGCTAAGAACTACAATTATACCTACTTAGAGCCAAACCCGAAGCAAAAACCAAAATAAAAGGGCTGCAAACCTGATTTTGATCAGACCCGATAGGATATCGGGTTATCAATTTCTAATATCGGAGTCAAATAAGTCATCCAAGGATAAACTAACCTAAGTAAGTCCATGAAAACTTATCGTACCCATCGGTAGTAAAACTGGAGAAAATGAGCTGTATTGATGACTGAATATAGGTTTTTGATCAGATTTGATAGAATATTGGGGGTATCGATTTCTGATATCGGAGAAAATGAGTCGTCTGAGAAGATCTACTAATGTTTGACTAAAAACTATAATTTTACCAAGTTAGAGCAAATTCTGCATCAAGAACCATGATAAAAGGGCTGAAATCCTGATCTTGATCAGACTTGATCAGCTATCAGGGTATTGATTTTCAATATCAAGGGGCAAATCAGAAAAAATAAGTATCCCTTGACCTAATTGGAAGCCTAAAAGAATATTTGTGTGAAGTTTGGTGAGAACAAATAAAAATTGTTGATTTGTATAAAAGATATATAGACAGATAGACAGACACACACGCAAACATCTTGTCTTTTATACACACAGATATATATATAAAACAGGAAATAACATATTACATTGCATTTGACTAGATGGTTTTGTTGTCATTTCGCGCTATCCCGCGGTGTGACCTTAAAACCGCATCGCAAACTTAAGAACTGCGTTTATTATTTTTGGTAACTATTGCCGTTGCCAAGCGGAGTTTTATGTCAACACAAAATAAAATTGTCGGTGATGGTGGATTTTATAATATTTCAGTTTAAACTACCTCTCTGAAGATGGCTCATGTGAGCCGAAAGCTTAGAAGAAAACCAATAAATAATTATCCAAATGTTGGAGAATTTTTGTCTTTATTTTCAACTGAAATTAAAGCAAAAATACGACGTTTAGAACGGCTCATGATTAAACATAATAGACATTCATTGTCTCTTATATTTAATAGCATATGTCTAGAATATATATATATATATATATATATATATATATATATATATATATATATATATATTCCAAAGTCCCAGGGATTAACAAAATGGATTAACAATTGATATATTTTATTTAGACACATACACACGTGCGTGCGCTCACACACACACACACACATCTTGCCTTATATATATATATATATATATATATATATATATATATATGGGGGGGGGGGGCTTCTTCAGTCTGTCACCTCAGACATTTTAAGCAGCATCACACCTACAAGCAAAATAATATATTTCGGCATATTTATGAAAATTTTTACAGGGTTTACATTTAAATGTTACAACATAAAAGCACAGATTTAAAAAAGACACGTGGAATGTCCTCTCCTGGAGTTATCTATGTTCCATTTCAAATTACAGGTGCACAAAAGTGTTCCATTTCAAATTACAGGTGCACAAAAGGGTAATAAAATATTACTGTGAAAAAAATAACAATTTCAGTTCAATTAATGTCCTTTTCATTTTATACAAATATACTTTAAAAAATATAGGAAAGTTATTAAATAAAATGCTCAGTACTGCAGATCAGAAAGTTCAACAATATTTATTCATAATTCAATATAACTTTGTAAAGATTTTCAATTAAACAAAGGAAGTTGAATACAATTATATGAAAAAAGGGTTAATATTCATTTGTTTAGATAAAACAAAATTTTAAAAAGTTAAATTGAAAAATAAAATAACTTTATAAAAAATGAATATTAAAGTATTTAAAATTCATTGCATTTACTTACATGCAAATAACCCTGGGAAAGGTATTAATCCATCTCTTCCCTTCAGCTATGGGTTAAATAACAGGGCAGATTGGGCTCTGTAGATTTGGTTAGATACATATTGCTACATAACTGTAAAAAGATTAATTAGAAAAGAGTGAGGAGTACAAACTAGTTAGAAAGGAGCAATAGAAAGCTGAGAATGCAGGTGCGATGACAGATACATAGGTGGAGAGAAAGGGAAGGATATACGGGGGTGGGGAGAGAGCTAGAGGCCAGTGGTTAATAGATGAGTATTGACATTGCATTTAAATTTCTGGAGGTTGTAGGTGTCAGGAAAGCAAGAATATGGGAGTTATTATAACATACTTATGTTATAAATTTTAAATATCACTACAAAAGTAACTGATCAGCACCATCACTTGATAAGACACAAGAAGTGTTGAAACACAAGAGCTACTTTTGTAGTGATATTATAACATATCTTTTAAATTTTAAATATATATATATATATAATGTTTTATTAAATAATATAGACAAATTATGTCTATTTTTTTATAATAATCACTTTTAGTTCTCTGATTATCTTAATATTAATTTGAAATTCATCAAGGAAGGTGCAGTATTTTTTAACCCAAGTATCGACTCGGAACGAGAAACCGGAGAGCCGGGTTCGAATTCCAGTTAAATCCATTGTATTCACTTACGCGCAAATACCCTTGGGAAAGGTATTAATCCGTCTCTTCCTTCCAGTTATGGGTTAAATAGCAGGACAGATTGGGTTCTATAGCCTTGGTCGGCAACCAGTCTACCGAGACATGATCGCCCAAGCGTGTTTCACGTATGGCACTTAACTGACTGACCTTTGATTTCCTCAGATCATTTTCAGGAGTTAATTGCGAAGATGAAGTCAATGTTGGTTGGTTCTGTTGTTTTTATGGCATATCAACACCTTGGCGGGTCATTTATTGCCAACTAAACTTTATTTATTTATTGCTGGTAGTACCTTTTTCTTTCAACAATTTATTGTTGTTTTTATATAAGTTTTGTGTCTAGTAATACTTTTTTCTTTTCGAGTATCAAGATTCATTGGGATTTATTTTTAAGGGCAGGGTCCCCAAGTCCTATCCTTGTTATTTAACCCATAACTTTAGGGAAGGAACACATTAATACCTTTCCCAAGGGTACCAGTGCTTAAGTGAATGCAGGGTATTCAACTGGAATTTGAAATTTCTCTTTCCGAGCCTATATCCACTGCACCACAACACACATCCGTCACTAAACACTTACAGCATCTGATATTCCCAAGTGGTCACCCATCTAAGGACTGACCAGGCTCAACGTTGCTTAACTTCAGTGATCGAGCGAGAACCAGTGTATTCAACGTGATAGGCCGTAAGCACGCACATCCGTCACTAAACGCTAACAGCACCTGGTATTCCCAAGCGGTCACCCATCTAAGTACTGACCAGGCTCAACGTTGCTTAACTTCGGTGATCGAGCGAGTACCAGTGTATTCAACGTGATAGGCCGTAAGCCCTAAAATCAATGTAACTGTGATCATTGTGAGAGGGATTTCACAAACATGCATAAATGCTACTTGCTATAATTATTTTAAAATTAACCATTGTGGTTACAATATGTACACACGCACAGAAGAAAAACTTGGTCCTTACGTATTATCGGGAGGACCTTTGATTTTTACTTTTTCTTTTTTTTTCCCCGCTTATAACACCAAGGAACTGGAAAAATCAGGCTTTCATCACCTCAACGTCAACCACAAGTACAACTTTGTGGATTCGAACACCGGGGCTCATACGCAGACAGTGGAACGCCTATGGGGATCGACAAAGTGGCGAAACAAGAAGCACTGTGGCACTGCACGTCACCATTTGGAGTCGTATTTGGCTGAATTCATGTGGCGGAAGCATGTTGCCTGTACTGATGTCTTTGAGTCACTTTTGGAAGCAATTGCGACGTTCTGGCCTCCGGAATTACAAATGTAATGTTATTTTATTGTTTTAACCGTTTCAATAAATAATTTACTTTAATTTTTGAGTCGTTTTTTTAAAGGTCCTCCCGATAATACGTAAGCACCAAGGTCCTCCCGATAATACGTAAGGACCAAAAACTTTATATAACCTGAACACAGCAATACATATATAATAATGAACATTCCCATCAACACCACAATGATTTATACAAGAAACATATCAAAGAAACATATCAAAGACACAAAATATAAAAAGGACAGAAATGATAATCATTTGCATATAATAAAAGTTATAACCTTACGGAGTCAACAAAATATAAAATGATGGCAAAGTTAACAAAACCTGGCCTTTACTTGTAGTGTTGGGAGCTGGTTAATGTTTCTTTGATTCAGCCTTGTGTCAGACTTAACCAAACTCCCTACAGCTTACAATTTTCGATGCAGTGTTATAATCATCAGAAGGGTTTTCATCTCAAGGTTGGTTGTTGGTAGTTGGAATGTGTGGATTAGTGTAGAAGAGTGGAATAATAAAATATACATTTTGAATGTTAATAATAGAAATTTATTATAAGAAAAGACTAACAAGAATTCATAGAAATGTTCAATGAGAAAGTTAAGGTATCAAGAGTTTGTAGAAAATGTTCTCGTAGTAATTGCTGAAAGGGATAAAGGAAAAAAGAGAGAGAGAGAAGACAATGTCTGAGTTGTTTGAAGTTGAAAGTTACATTTTAGATGTGTGTCAGCAAAACGCCTCCTCTGACTGACCACCGTGACTGGTTGGAGATCATCTTTAAATATTCAATCCGGTCACGTGGGGTGGCTCACAGAATGATTTTTTTTCTTTAGCTGTGGAAAAACTGTTTCTCTGACATTTTTTTAAATTTTGGGATTTGATGACCAATCAGGATCCAGAGTTCCGCTACATGTCCATAAAAGGAATTTGATATTTATTTATTTTTGGTTTACCACCAGAACTTCTGCGTGGAGCCCAGATACGCAAAAACCAGTTTTGGTCATTTGCTTTCTGGACCTCTGAGGGCAAACATCCAGTTCCTTGCTTGCTTGGTATCGCCACATACTCATTATCTCAGCCTTGTCTATGCCATAATGGTGACCACTGACATGATTAAAGAACACCCTTCTATACCATAAGCTTATTATAAAATGGCTTTGTTTCAGATATGAAACTGATCAAATGTGTCTTTTGAGAAAATCTTAATGAAATGAATTTGCTTTATGTTGATGCGTAGGGAGCTGGTTAATGTTTCTTTGATTCGGCCTTGTGTCAGACTTAACCAAACTCCCTACAGCTTACAAGTTTCGATGCAGTGTTATAATCAGATGGTTTTCCACCATCAGAAGGTTGGTTGTTGGCAGGTTGGAATGTGTAGAATTAGTGTAGAAGAGTGGAATAATAAAATATACATTTTGAATGTTAAAATAGAAATTTATTAAAAGGAGGAATAACACAAGTTGTAAAAGTTAATTAGAAATATTATTAAGAGGTTAAGGGTAGAGTTTGTACAAAATGTTCTCGTAGTAATTGTTGAAATAAATAAGAAGAAACAGAAAGAGGACAACGTTTGAGTTGACCTGAAGCTTCTCTCACTGCTCCCATCTCTGACTATGTGGTGATACCTACCGAGCAAAAGCAATGGACCGGATGTTTGCTCTCTCACTACGAAAAGGCAAATGATCAAAAGTCGTTCGTGCTCCGCTGGATCCAGTTCCGGTTGAAAAATAAAAATTAATCAAATATTAAATTTCCATTTCGCTAGCCTAAGCGAATTTTATTTATCAGCCAATGGGAAGCCCAGAATCAAATACAAGTGTGAAATTCCAAAGGAGCTGCTGTGATCCAAAAAGAATATATAAAAAGCAGATACAGACAGACCCCAGCAGGCAGACCTCAAGGAGAAGAGCGTAATCAATATCTCCTTGACGTAAGTCAAGTGGCTACTACGCTTGCCTCTTTCCTTCTCCCCTGTCTTAAAACTACTTACTGACCCAAGGAGCGACTACATCAAAGACATTCCTCACTTAAATACTCCCCCATTCCTCTTTCAGCATTTTATTTGCCATGAACATTTTAACCTCCGTTGAACCTATATTCAAGTATTACTTTAATTGTAAAAACATTAATTGATATGTGTATATATAAAAATGTTATTTTTCAACTCAATTTGCTTTTCTTGATTTATAATCATTTTATGACTTATAGTGGGCTATCTACCACAAGACCAAATTTCCTTAACCTGCAACAATATACAACTACCCTTCACTAGAAGGGACTCCCACTACAAACAAGACAAATTACAGATACCCCACTATAACTCTTGACTGACTCTGAGGTCATTTATATAGTCCTTTTGAATTTCACACTGGATCTCCAAGACACTTCCATTGGTCAAAAATCATTTTAAAACCTAGTTTTGAAATCTGTTTTTTCCAAGCACATGGTCAATCAATCCTTTTTCTATTTGGGAAAACCAGGATTTCACAAGTCTTTGTGAATTTTTGTAAAAGTGAAGAAGAAAGTTGATTTTAATTAATTTCTTATCCACCACAAAGTAATAAAGTTATCCCAAGTGTGCAGAGGTCAGTAGATGAAATAAATACTTTAAAATAAATGGATTACATCCACTAAAAATAGTATTTGAAGTGAATGCATGATGAGGGTTTCTCATAGATTCACTAATTTCTATATCGTTATGATTTCGAAATATTTTGGTTTTAAAATCATTTTTGAAATATTTTGGTTTTAAAATCATTTTTGTAACCTCCAGGTGATTTTGTTAAACATTTGATTGAAATAAACCTTCTTTAATGGGCTTTAAATTGTAAACATGTAATCTTTTTCTATTTACCTATATCGTTTTTCTTTCTTTTAAAATAACGGTTGTCAGTTATCTAAGTAAAAAAATATATACATTGCAACCACTTCTGTCTATCAGGTGATGCAAATGAATGAAAAGAGATTTTACTTGTTTTTTTTTTCTGATTCTTAACCCCTCAACCTTTCACCTTTGTTTTACACAATACTCTAAAAATGTCTACCCTAATCTGGCTTATTTTGAAAACTCACCCTTCCTTCCCAACACGTTGATGTTGTCTGCTTTGTACTTGACATGGTATTATCAAAGGCAAGCAAAGGTCTTTCCCACACCTACATATATTTATTTCCCCCCATCAGACCCCTTTATAGAGAGAAAAAAAAACATGTTTTCTTTCTCTCACATTTTCTTACACTCTCTATATCTCCTCTTTTAGTTTTTCAATAGCTTTGTACTTTTTCTCTGTTTTTCTCTTTCTCTCATTATTTTCTGTTTCTATTGTTTTTTGTCTATCTCTTTCTATTTTCTTTTCTTTCCATTACCTTCTCTTTGTCTTTCTCTTTCCTTATCTTCTCTTTGTCTTTCTCTTCCTGCTACCTTCACTTTTTTTGTCCTTCTCTTTCTATTTTTATCTCTTTGTCTTTCACTTTCCTTACCTTTCCTTTGTACTGCTTTTTCTATAACCTTCTCTTTGTCTTTTACTTTCCGGTACCTTCTCTTTCTCATTCTCTTTCCATTACCTTCTCTTTCTTTTTTTCTTACTGCTACCATGTCTTTGTCTTTCTTTTTCCTTACCTTCTCTTTGTCTTTCTCTTACACTACCTTCTCTTTGTCTTTCTCTTCCCGCTACTTTCTCTTTGTCTTTCTTTTTCCATTACCTTCTTTTTGTTTTTCTCTTCCCGCTACCTTCTCTTTGTCTTTCTTTTTCCATTACCTTCTTTTTGTCTTTCTCTTCCCGCTACCTTCTCTCTGTCTTTCTCTTCCCACTCCCTTCTATTTGTCTTTCTCTTCCCACTCCCTTCTATTTGTCTTTCTCTTCCCACTCCCTTCTATTTGTCTTTCTCTTCCCACTCCCTTCTATTTGTCTTTCTCTTTCCACTACCTTCTCTCTGTCTTTCTCTTCCCACTCCCTTCTATTTGTCTTTCTCTTCCCACTCCCTTCTATTTGTCTTTCTCTTTCCACTACCTTCTCTCTTTCTTTCTCTTCCCACTCCCTTCTATTTGTCTTTCTCTTCCCACTCCCTTCTCTTTGTCTTTCTCTTCCCACTACATTCGCTTTGTTTTTCTCTTCCCATGACCTGCACTTTTTCTTTATCTTTCCCCTACCTTCTCTTTGTCTTTCTCTTCCCTCTACCTTCTCTCTTTCTTTCTCTTCCCACTAACTTTTCTCTTTCTTTCTCTTCCCGCTACCTTCTCTCTTTCTTTCTCTTCCCACTAACTTTTCTCTTTCTTTCTCTTCCCGCTACCTTCTCTTTTTCTTTCTCTTCCTGCTACCTTCTCCCTTTCTTTCTCTTCCTGCTACCTTCTCTCTTTCTTTCTCTTCTCGC